>CM061141.1:128951034-128975073 GCA_030789695.1 Scilla litardierei | reverse complement strand
GATGCCCTTTTGGGGGTTCAAGCACAATGTTCAATAAGATCGTCGCTAAAGTTATAATACGATATGAAACCCTCTTTTGGATAGATCAAAACTATGGTATGAAACTCCCTTTTGGGGAGATCAAAACTCACCCTTTTGGGGCGATCATCAACTCAATCACTTCTTTTGGAAGATGAAAAAGACGATTTACGAACAAAGATTACAACTTTAAAGACGTTTAACGATTTAGCACAAGGATTATTCAACCAAACAAACACAAATAATATCCCCTAACTATGCCATACCATGCACAATAAGGATTAGCTACTCATAGTGCAAGAATAAACAAGTTTCATAGAAGAATACATTGATCTAATAGCAAAATACGATGAAAAACACCAAAATACGGGGTAGAAGTTTAGAAATTTATCACCAAATATTCAAGTTTAGACACCAAAACTCTCTGGAAATAAGAAAATAGCCTCTGGAATTTTACAGAATTTTGTGGTGGCGAAATACGGCTCCTACAGCCTCCAATACGCTCAAAATACGCCAAAATCTGCTTGTATATGCCCAAAAACCCTAGAATACGCTTAAATAATAGGCTTGCGGGTTTAAGTTGCTTAACAGGTTGCCAAACCCACACCCAAACTGATCTGAGCCGTTGATCTCGATTGGAGCATTTCTCAGCCGTCCATCCTTGCGGGATTTGTCCTCGTCGCGACACGTGGCGTAGCTTATCGGATCTTCGCCCGCTCGCCTGCCTTTGCATCTTCGGATCCACTTCGGAGTAAATTATAGCCGATGGATCGAGATCGTACGATCGGAACGAATCCACGTCGCTCCGTAAAATTCTTCGCTGCTTCTCGCTTCGTTCCGCTTCGATTGTGGCCGTTGGATGTAGGATCGCACGGTCCTCGATTTGCCACGTCATCGCAATTTCAAATACGGGTCGGGTCTCATCCGGTCCGTCGATCGCAGCGGGAACTCGTTGGGATTGCGACACGTGGCAATAACTGCCGCGTCGAGATGCTGCTGATGTGGGCCGTTGGATCTCGATCCAACGGCCACGAAAATATTCATTTGCCTCAACGACCGGACCGTTGGATTGAGCGCGAGCGGTTCAGATGATGCCACGTGGCGTGCGCTGATTGGTCCTCCACTGTATTTTCGTATTTTATTGCGTATTTCTCAATTTAATTGGTATTCTGCATTCAAAAATACACAGTAATTAGCACAGATCTCAGAAAAATACAAATAAATAGTCGTTGGAATCGTGAGATCAAGAGCAAGCTATGAAAAATATAAAAAGTGCAGAAATGTGTCGTTAAATGCTATTTTGTGCTCAAATAGTGTGTTTTCTCTTATAAATAAATGTGTAGAAAATACGTATGAATTAGAGAACAATGTAGCATCACATGAGCTCAAAATAGGGCTAAATGGGGGGGTTAAATATGTAATATTGAACCCGAATCACCTAGCCGTCACAAAAATCCCCCGTTCTCGCTTGCGAAGTTTGTGGCAATGGCTGCTCAGCCGCCCATTGCCCGACCGACGTTTTCGCCCCCATTCTCTCGGTCTGACCGAGACCCGCTCTGCTCCGCATCGCACAGCCGCCCGCTCTACATCGCCCCGCACGACCGAGAATTTCTCTCGGTCTGACCGAGAGCATCGCCTGCTCCGCACGCTTCCCCGCTCCGCACAGCCGCCCGCTTTGCAATCCTGCACTGACCCCCGCTCCTGCCCGCACCGACCGAAGGATTCCCCCGCTCTCACCCGCATCACCCGCTTCGTTGCAACGTTGCAACCCCGCCCAAGCGCCCGACCGACGCTCCCGCCCGCATCGACTGAAGACTTCCCCCGCAGCGGCCCGCTATGACCGACCCCGCATCTCCGCAAGCGCTGCACAGCCCGTCCGCAGTGTCTGGTCGAGAGAATCTCTCACACTGGCCTGTGTCTAACCGAGCGACGTTCGTTGCAACGTCGCAACTCTCGCAATGCTTGCCACCGTGGGCCCCCCAAGTTCTCCAGAGGTGTTGTGGGTCCCCCATTGGCCCCTAGCACTACTGTGGGTCCCACCTAGGTGCCTTCTCTTCGTGGATTTGCCGTTTACGATGTTGCGATACGTCGTAGCCCGTCATCGCACGTTCTAGCTTTGGAATCTTGGTTAGTTGCTCCGGTTGCTGTCCAGTCCATTCGAGCGAGGAATCTATTTTGGAATCAGGACTAGGAGCACGTTCTTTTATTCCAACCCCTGACGTCGCTACCCGACGCCAGTGTAGATTTCACGTCGTGTTGAGGTAACGCTTTGCACCCCTAGGACCCCCAACATATTACCTATTAATCAAGATTAAAATCGATGTTTTTAAGTGTTTTAAATTCACTAATCAAAGATTGATAAAATGGGACTGTAGGCTGGTGGACTTGTGCACGTAGGATAATTGTGACTTTGGACTTGTGGGACGGTGTTTTTCAGACGTTTGACTTGCAGGCAAGTGAAACTTTCCAACTTTTGTTTAGGGCCATGTTTTAGGCCACTTCCTTGTTTTTAGCGTAAAAGAGACTAGACAGTGAAATAATAGCTGTCTAGACGCAACTTTAAGATCTAGCTTGACAACGAAGCTAGATCTGTCACCCTGCCATGTCATTCATGCATTGTTATCTGCCACGTTTAAATTCCTTATCTGTACGCACTTAAACTGTTATCTGCCATGCATTGCATCTTACATGTCATCCAAGTTGAATGTTGCATTCGTAGCACACGCTACAAAATACTTGTACTTCCGTTTTCAGGCTAGGTGCACCCCTATGCCTTCATGACAAACACTTCCTGGCTCGTGATCCAGAAGAAGGGTGCCAGTCCATATACACGTGGAGGGGTAGGGTAAGCGATCACTTGAGCTTAGGAGTTGGCCCGCGCAGCCACTCTAGCCAAAAGGTGTAATCTCTGTGCATGACGTGCTTACTATAATTGTACTTGTCCTTGTGAATGTTTCTTGCAAAACTTGATATCCATGCCATGAATTAAATGCCATGCTCGTACTTTACTTTACTTGTTGCACTCATGCTATATCTGCCATGTCATTGCATCATGCTAGAACTGCTAGGTTGTTTACCTGTACTTTTAGTTTCCTTGCTCAAGTCTCTTGTAGACTTGCTGACATGTGCCCCTTGCTCTTTTGGGTGTCACATGTTAGACCCTGAGCCAGAGACCGTAGCTGAGGACAAGGTGTTTACTGACGTTGAGCCGGAGCCTACGTTTGACGAGGAGTTGGTGGACACCGGTGACCAGTCTTAGAGACTGTTTTGAGTTGCTTACTTTAGGTTGATGTTAGTTATCGGTGCGTAGCACCATTACTTTGTTTTCTGTACGTTGTACTTTTGTTGGCCATACTGAGGCTTTTTTAGACTCTTTTCTTTTAGCCTGGTGGCTTTTCTGCGATGTTGGAGTTTATTATTATGGATATTCTGAGATTTCTCTTTTGTCTCATTTCCTTATTATTATCTTTGTTTCGTTTCGTGTTGCAAGGACCTGCCATTTAAAGTAGTTTGACGCTTATCGGACTTGCAGCTTTGTAGCTTCAAGTCTGAGCAGACCTTCTCACGCTTCGCCTCCATATTTTTGGGAAGCGGGGCGTGACAACCGTGGGTGCGGGTGATGCGGACGCGCAAAATATCCCCCAAGATAGTCCACGCTACTGCTACTAGCGTCTACGGAGGGGACCTACAATTCGAAATAGGCAAAACGTCAGATAATCGATTAGAAATGCGAGGAAAGCAGAATAACTGTGACTCGGACCGAGTAGAGAGCTGGTCGGTCCAAGTTGTGCACTCAGGAGTAGGGGTGACTCGGTGAGGGTCTTGTGAACGAGCCGTACGACTCGGGGCGGGCCGCTGAACGAGTGGTGCCCTAGGGAACGACTCGGGGGTGGGTGAGACCGAGCACTTAGATGCTCGGTCTGTGCCCTAGGGCACAGTCTGAGGGGTTCTGAACGATCAGCTTGGCTGCTCGTTCTGTGCCCTAGGGAATGAAGTGGGGCGGGGGGGGGGGTTCGGCGGTCACTGTGAATTGGTGGCGGGCGGGGGTTTCGGCGATGGAGAAGGGGGGTTTAACGGGGGGTTAAGGGAGAGGGTGGCCGGTGCCGTCGTCGACGGTGGATCCGTCGACGGTGTCGTCGCATCAGTAGGGCGAAGAGGGGGCGAGCGAGGAGCGGGAGATGTAAGGAGAGGGGGAGTAAGAAGGGGAAATAGCTGGGGGGGAGTTGTGTGTAAGGGCGGCGGCGCTGTCGGCGGTGGCGGCACCGTCGACGGTGCCGGTGGCATAGTAGGGTGGGGAGAGGGAGGGGGGGGGAAAGAGGGGAGGGGTAGATAGAGAGAGAATAACAAGGGGAGAGAGGGGAGGGGAGGCTGATTGGAGTCGGCGGCGAAGGTGGAGCCGGCGACCACGGCGGTGGAGTGGGAGGAGACGGTGGTGGGAAGGTGAACGAGTCGGGGGGGTTAGGAGCTCGGGGGGGATTTTCTCGGGGGTAAAGATTAGGGATAGGGCGTAAAAAAAATTTACGGTGGGATTAAAAATAGGTAGGCCTGACTCGGTCCGAGCTGCTAGGCTGCTCGACCGGGTCGATGTAAATAAAATTTTTAAACAAAACGACTCGACACGGTCCGAGCAGCTAGGCTGCTCGACCCGGTCAACGTAAAATTTTTGAATGAAATACTCCCTCTGAGTCGCATCCTGCTCGGGCCGAGCGAATAATATTCTGTCCGGGTCGACAGAGTGAAGTTTTCTCCCCAAATTTCAAGCCTGTATGACTCGATCGAGCAGTAAGGTGCTCGGTCCGCGTCATGTCCTGCTCGAGCCGAGCCAATAATATTCTGACCAGGTCGACAGAGTGACGTTTTTTCACTCAAATCTCTTCCCTGTACGACTCGATCGAGTTGCGTTCTGCTCGGTCCGTGTCAAGTTCTACTCGGACCGAGCAGGAACCTACTCGGGCCAAGCTTAAGTATCTCATATTTCCGTATCTGCTTGACTCGATCGAACAGCTGAGCTGCTTGGTCCGGATTTCCTGTGTCTCTTTTTCTCTTATTTTCCCTTGTTTTCCTTCTCAAATGTTCGATTTCCTCCGGCTTCCTTACGTTTATAATGTCCATATGCATACCCCCAATTGTCCGTCCTACACAAAATACAAACTCGTCAAATTTTTATGATTTTTGAGATTTTACCTAAAAATACGAAATACAAATAGAAAATAAGAAAATAGGAAAGAAATTTCAAAATCTACAGAATTGGGTTGCCTCCCAATAAGCGCTCGTTTTCAGTCATGAGCTCGACTCCCTATGATATATCAATGCTCACTTGGTGCGCGCGGTGGTCGCACGCCCATCTCCGGGGTGGTGTAAACTGGCGGTGTTTGATCTTCGCCTACTCCAACGTTCTTCTAAGCATAAGATATGGTTTCCAGTGCCTGACAATTTGACGATTGGTGTAGAAACTCCTCATCCAATACTTGGATGTATGCGGCTACCGCTTTGTTGTAGGTTGGGTTGCCGTCATCGTCGATGCTTTCTTTAATTGGGTCCTTTATGACCCCTTCAGTAGTAAAATCTTCAATCGCTTCCTCTTCAAGAAGCTCCAGATAACTGGCACCTTCTTCATAAGCTCTCTCCTTCATAGGCCTTTGTAGCCGGAACTCAGCTTCAATATTCCCCACATTGAGGGAAAGGGTCCCTTCCCGGACGTCTATAAGAACTCCGGCCGTCGCCATGAAGGGGCGACCGAGTATGAGTTGAGAGCTTCCTCCCTCCGGCATGTCCATAATGATGAAGTCGACCGGGATACATAGCCCTGGAGGTATCTGGAGGATGACGTCCCTTGCAATTCCGACCGGGTAAGTGATGGAATGATCGACGAGCTGGATGGACATGCTCGTTGGTTCCAGCTCACTTCCCGTCTGGAGTCTCTTGAAGATGGATAGGGGCATCAGGCTGATGCTAGCCCCCAAGTCAATTAACGCCCTACTGATTGGCATGCCGTCGATGGAACATGGCACGGTGAAGCTCCCCGGATCCGGTAGCTTCTAGGGGAGGTGATTTTTGATAATGGAGGTAGAATCCTCCAACATCTTGATCTCTTCCAGCTTCCTCTTTCCCGTGATGAGATCCTTAAGGAATTTGGCGTACGTCGGGATCTCGGTGATGGCATTAAGAAATGGTAAATTCAGCTGAATCCCTTTAAGTAAATCCATAAACTTGGAGTACTTCTTCTCCAATTTGGCTTGGGCTAGCCTCTGAGGGTACGGAGGAGGAGTTATGGATGCTTTGCCCTTAGATGCATCAACGGTCGGTGGCGTAGTAGCAGGCATGATGGGAGGTGTATCCGCCTTCTCTTTAATAGCGACATGCCCTTCAGTGGCCTCAACTCTAACACCGTCATCAACAGCTTCGTCAGGAGTAGTATTCTCCTTGTTAAACACCGGAACCATAACGGGGTCAGTGACCCGTCCTCCTCGCGTGGTCACTGAAACCACGGCGTTGGCTTGAGCTCTAGGGTTGGTCTCCGGCTGGGAGGGTAATCTCCCCTGGTTCTTCAGCAACTGCGACATCTGCCCCCTCAGTTCATCGAGCAAAGAATTAATATTCTTAAACTGATTCAAAGTATCCTGATTGAAGCGAATCTGGCCGCTCATGAAGGTCTCAAGTGTAGATTCGAGATTAGACTTTGGAGGAGCCGGTGCATAATTCTGCTGAGGCGGCCGGTTGTACTGATATCCCGATGGCCTATAAGGCCCAGCTGGCCTAAAGCCGCCTTGCTGCTGGATCTGCTGCTACTGAGGAGGTGGTGGTGGTCTCTGAAACTGCGGAGGTTGCAGCCCTCCGCTTGGGTTTGCATAGGAAAACCCCGGGTGATTTCTAGCAGCAGGATGCTGCCACTGGTTCCGTCCCTCTCCCTGGACGTACTGAACAGTCTCGGATGTCTCAGCACCCTCGTAATGACCTTCAATGGGAATATATCCCGGATCCACATATTCTTCCGCATGATGATAGGAGGTGCTGGGTGCTGCTGGAATGGAGTCCAGGCGCTGCTCGATGCGGGCCACTTGCTTGCACAAGGTCTCAATGTGAGAATCCAAGTGAGTGGCGACCTTGACCTCGGGAGTCCGGGTCATAACGGTCCGCTCATCGTTCCACTGCTGGGTATTGGCCGCCATATGCTCCAACAGATCTATAGCCTCCTCGGGAGACTTATCCAATATGGCGCCTTGGGTCACAGAATCGATAATCATTTTTGTGCTAGGTTGAAGCCTGTTGTAGAAGCTCTGCACCAAATCCCAGGGTTGGATTCCGTGGTGTGGGCACTAGTGTTGGAGGTCCTTGAACCTCTCCCAAGCCTCGTAAAGCGACTCCTACAGGAGCTGCTTGAAATTGGAAATGGCCCCACGGATCCGGACTGTCTTTGAGGGTGGATAAAATTTATCCACAAAAGCAAGCACGAGCTTCTCCCATGTGGTGAAGTGGTTGGGAGGATGAGCCCCGGAGCCAATAGGAGGCTTTGTCCCTCAAGGTGAAAGGGAAGAGCCGCAGCTTCACCGCATCATCACTGACGTCCTTCGCCTTGAAAGTATCGCACTTGGCCAAGAAGGAGTCGATGTGATGGCTGGGATTCTCATGAGGATGCCCATGGAAGGGATCCTACTGCATCAGATTTATCAACACCGTCTTAAGCTCGAAGGTTGCCGCTGTCAGCTGCGGTCTAAGAATCGAGGAGTTGTTCCCAAACATCGGTTTCATATGGTCCCTGATGGACCCAGTGCGAGGAGGAGGAGGAGGAGGAGGAGGATTCTCTCCCATCTGAGCAGATGGAGATGAACTTCTGCTAAAGGCTCTTAAAGCCCTGGCTGTCTTTTCGATCTCAGGATCGAACAATAGCTCTCTAGAAGTTCCCTTGTAGCGGGTGTTCATGCACCAACAAAACTTAGAAGAACACCGTCTGTAGCACCGCAATAATAATAAAAAGAATAAAAATTGATGGTAGGGTGAGAAATGGTAAGAATGCTAGCAAACTTCACAAAGATAAAAACAAACTGAGATAAAAACATTATTGCCATCCCCGGCAACGGCGCCAAAAACTTGACGCACCCGCAACCTATACCTAGGTTCCACCTGGCGGTGTCACAATCGTCCGGCGTAATATGGACCCTGGGCTATGATTCTGGGCTCAATCCGCAAGCGGAAGGTGTCGAGTTGTAGTATAAAAGATAGTCGAATACCACAGGGACGGTGATAGTGTCTATAATATTCTCAGTCTATTTCTAAGAGTGGAAGTAAGGTAGTTGTCGGGGGAACAAGTTTGGTTTGGTTGTTGTGGTTGTAATATCAAATAAAAAGGACTAGGGCTTTAGGGATCGCCACTAGGATCATTGGGGGTTGATGTTGGATAGGATCCTCACATTGCATTAGGGCTAGTGAATTAATCCCCCACTTCGTACCACTCTCGTGGGTTAGAATTACGAGGTATTTCGGTGGCTCTCGTTGACGCAATGGTGGTAGCCGTCAACGTAGCGGTATAGTTCGTCGATGGATCCCCTCAAGGCGCGAGCCGGGCATGGTCACGTGCCTTGATTTGATCCACCGATTTCCCTATTCGAATCCCTAAATACCCCTTAAGCACATCAATTCCACAGACCGTGGGCATGATCTCAGTACGGGTTATCTACGGATTCGGTAGGATCTACCAAAATACAACCCTAAATCCCCAATTCAACGTATGGATCCAGATCTACATTTTCCCCCTAAAATCATAGGGCTAACCCATCAACCCTAGATTAGATCTACTCAGACATCGCAATAGGAACGCACAAAAACGTCAATTTCGCAGAAGAAAACATTTTAGCAATAGATAAATTAGGGCTAAAATAAACTTACAGCGAGAATAAACGAAGAACAGATCTAGACGAGAACAAATGCAATAATCTTCAATAGTAAATCCAAAATTCGCTACAAAATCAATCTTCAAAAGTCCTACAAAAATCGCCCTCAAAAACTCTCCAAAATTCCCTTACAAAACCCCAGAATGAACCCCCCTCTCAGCTGCTTTCGATCGTGAGCTATCACTACTACCAGATCGCGCGCATCGCGCGCTTCAAAAACATTCCAAAAATGCCCCAGGAAGTGCCGACCGAGTAGGCTACTCGGTCCGAGCAGCTGATGCTCTGTCAGTAATCCAGCCCGTGTAGCTTGCTGGTCGGCTGCTTGGAGAAGTTGATCCGGACCAAGTAGGACCTACTCGGTCAGCTGCTCGGGTGCTGCTTGGGCTGTGAAATCTGGGGCTACCTGACCGACCAGATGCGCTATTCGGTCCGAGTAAGCCCATATCTGACCTCAGCTGCAATTGATACGGCTCTGTCTGAGCAGACGAGCTGCTCAGACCGAGCATTTTCTGGGAAATGCTGGGTCTGAGCCTGGGCTTCTGATCACTCCTTATTCTACACCCTTTTCCCGCATGTTTGCATGCCATTTTGATCGCCCAAATCATGTTTTTCACGATATATCGACGATATTGCGATGCTTTTCACGATTTGTTGTTTTTGTCGCATTTCAGGTGATTTGGCGCGATTAGGAGTGATCTCGAGATGCGTGTAATCTAGACGGCCACCGACGACCTCCCCGAGGGGTATTTTGCTGTTGGAGAGGAGCGGAAGAAGAATGGACGTCGCCGGAGCGACGAGGAGGCCAAAACGACCAGTTTGGGCATTTTTTGTGTCCCACTCGGCCGAGTGGAGGAGCCACTCGGCCGACCAGCGAGACACTGCTCGGCCGACCCGTTCAGACACGACTTCCATGTGTACTCGGCCGAGCGACGGAGACCTCATCGGCCGAGTGACGATACCACGTCCGCCCGAGTGGCGCCCAGACGAAGGCCCTCAAAAAGACCGAAGTTACTGTTTTTCGGCCATCTGAGCTTCAGAAGACCCACTCGGCCGAGTGGCAAATCCCGTCCGCCCGAGTGAAGTGAAGCCATCGGCCGAGTGACGACAACTCACTCGGCCGAGCCACCCCCGAACTGAAGACCCCTGAAGTCCCCGACTTACTGGAAAATTGACAGGGTTTTCACTCGGCCGAGCGACTTTTGTCACTCGGCCGAGTGCGATGCGCTGCCTGTAGCGAAATTTGCGGAAAACAGGCTGTGCAGGGGCGTTTTGGTCAGGATTTTTAGACGATTTTTGGGGCTATTTAAGCTCTGTTTTTACCCTAGTTTTGGGAGCCACCTCTCAGATTTTTTGCAGCTTTTTGAGTCTACTTTTTATCTTTATTAATTGTGATTTGTGAAGAGAAAAAACTTGGATTTTTGTTGGGTTGATTGAAGATCTACATTGGTTTGCACTTCTCTTCCACAAAAACTCTATTTTTATTGTTTATATCATTGTTGTGATGAATTCCATTGTCTATTTCTTTGCCAATTATTGTGCTATTGCTATGATTAGTGAGTAGTCTCCACGTCTTGGGGCGTGGGGATGAACCCTACGAGCCCAATTTCGTATTTGTGTTGAATTGGTAGGAATTGAGCCAGGATTGTTATTAGGGATTAGATTGGGATCGAATTACTACGGATAGCTAGGTATTCACGTCAATAGGGATTTGCAAGAGATTGGATCCCAATTCGATAGGAAGCCCTAGAAATCCGAATTGGGTTGGAGTCGGATTTTCGAAGTATCGGTTTGCAAGAAATTGGACCGATGCTAGGATCTCCGGTTGCAATTCCGCGCCGATACCCGTTTGCAAGAGATTGGACGGGTAGGAACTATCCTAATCTAGATTGTGGACCGAGTTTGCAAGAGATTGGGCTCGGTGCGCAGTTGGACGATGATGTTGATCCTAATGCTAGCTTCCCTAGGCTAGGGTTTGCAAGAGATTGGACCCAAACCTAGGATAGCTATAGACCGGCAACAGCGCGAGAGCGTGAGCCTGGTTCCACATTTAGTTGCAACTAGTTCATCCGAATTCTCATCCTAGCGATTTCGATACCGGCGAACCACAATTGTGAAATACGGTGAGTAGTGGGGATTCCCCATTCCCTAGGCGTTCTCTATTTGATTTGATATTTTGCACTTTTGTCTGACGATTGTGACAGGATCGCCCAAGGCAATTATCCCTCTGAATAGCCAGGTTGATTAGGAGCAAGCACGGTCATTCGTCCTCCCTGTGTTCGATACCCGCTCGCCGCTATACCGTGCGCTTGCGGTAAAACTACAACCGTCGCCTCGGGACGTGTACGCCGGGGCGCGATCAAGTTTTTGGCGCCGCTGCCGGGGAGGCGATTGCGTTTGATTCTTTTTCACCTAGCTATTTCTTTCTTTTATTTTCTTTTTATTTTATTTCTTTTACCATTATTATTTCCTTTGCTATTTTTACCTAACCCTTCCACGGTACTAATCATCTCTTTGAAACTCTGTTTTCACTGTGCATGTACACGAGATCTACGGCGGACCCCGAAGCCCTATTATTCGATCCCGAGATCGAACGTACCGCGCGGAGACTCAGAGCGGAAAGGAGACAATATCCGGAAGGGGGGTTTATGACCAACCGGGAAACTCCCGAAGAATTGGCGGAGAGAATGGCGAGAATAATTTCTATTCGCGATAGGCTTCGGCCTAAAACCTCTTCTACTACGTCATCCATCGCCGTGCCGGAGTTGGCGGCCGACAAGAACTTCGAGCTAAAGACGGGATTGGTGGTTTTGATGCAACAAGACCCCTTTCATGGGAACGCTCACGAGAACCCCCACTACCACATCCAATCATTCTTGTCGAAGTGCGCCACTTTCCAAATGCCGGGGGTCCCGATTGATGCCATCAGACTGCGCCTCTTCCCCTTCACGCTAAAGGACAAAGCACTCTATTGGCTGAGGACGCAAGCTGACGGAGTTTTCACCTCTTGGGACGGGTTGGCGGATGCATTCATTGATAAATTCTATCCACCATCCAAGACGGTGAAGATCCGGAGCGCTCTCATGTCCTTCAAGCAAGGACCACACGAGACGCTCTATGAAGCTTGGGAGCGATTTAAGGATTTTCAGCACCAGTGCCCGCACCACAGTATAGAATATTGGGAGTTAGTGCATAGCTTCTACAACGGTCTCCAACCGGGGACCAAACAAATTATTGATGCCGCGGCGAATGGTGCAATCTTGTCAAAGACTCCCAAGGAAGCTACGGCCCTAATTGAGGAGATGGCCTCTAATAACCAACAATGGGGCGATGAGCGAGGACACTCTACGTCCTCCTTAAAGCCGACTAGCATCTACGAGGCAAAGGCCGTAGCGGAGCTTACGAGCAAATTTGATTCTCTCCACAAGGTGGTGGAGAGATTGGAGAAATTCATCACGGAGCCCCAAGGAAGCCCTTCCACCTCCGCGCCGGCAAGCCAAATGAGTGATTGGCAAGACCAACCTCAAGCCATGTATTCGGGAGGAGAGCAAGGAGAAGGATCCTTGGAGCAAGTGCAATATGTTGCGGGGAACCAAGGTTATTGGTCCAATCCGGCCGCAAGAAATCACCCGGGATTCTCCTACGCCAACAATGAAGGAGCTTTGAACCCGCCACAACAACCGCCTAATCAAGCTCGACCGCCACCACCCCAACAACAATACTATCCGCCGAGGGGACCTACACAACAAAACTTCCAACCAAAGCAACAAGTCCCACCTTATAGGCCTCCCGGATACAATCAAGGGTGGAGGAATCAAAACCAAAACCCTCCACAAGCTCCACAACGATCCGATTTCGAAACTAGAGTGGAAGCGTTCATGGTCGAGCAGAATAAGGTGAATGCTACTTTGAAGGTGGGGCAAGAATCTCTCAATACCGTAGTGGCTCAAATATCGGAGCAATTAGCGTTGCTCAACCGGAACACTCAAAGATTGCCGGCGCAACCGGAGCAAAACCCACGGGGCAACACGGGCCACATCAACGCCGTAGTTGCCGTCACTACTAGAGGCGGGAAGGACACCACCCCCGCCATGATTCCTATTAAGGAGGCCGTGGAGGAAAGTTTGGAGCCGGTTGAACCGATAATCGAGATTGAAGAGGAGAAGGAGCCACAAGACAAGGAGAAATCTAGGGATAAGCTATTAATTGAGGAGAGGCGCTTCATGCCACCGGTCCCATTCCCCCAAAGACTAGCGAAAGCGAAAATGGAGAAAAGGCTAGCGAAATTCCTCGAGTATCTAAGAGGAGTTAGCCTAAATATTCCCTTCCTTGACGCCATCATCGAGATCCCCACATATGCCAAATTCTTGAAGGACTTGATTTCGGGGAGAAAGAGGAAGGAAAAGATCATGCTAGCCGAGGAGGGCTCTTGGTTCACCAAGAGAGAAAAGGAGCCGGCAAAATTTAAAGATCCGGGGAGTTTTCGGATTCCTTGCACGTTGGTCGGCGTGCCTCTTCAAAAGGCGTTGGTCGATCTTGGGGCTAGTGTGAGTCTCATGCCCCTCTCCATGTTCTTAAAGCTTAACACCGGGACAAAGTTGAAACCCACCGACATGCGCATTCAATTAGCCGATGGACGGATAACAAGGCCGGTGGGGATTGCCGAAGACATCCCACTTCAAGTCCCGGGTGGAATATGCTTGCCATGTGACTTCGTCATCATGGACATTAAGGAGGAGGGAGACACCTCATTGATACTTGGGCGCCCATTCCTCGCCACCGCCGGAGTCATCGTCGACGTGCGCGAAGGTACCTTAACCTTAAACGTCGGAAACATCGAGGTGGAACTCCACATTCCCAAGGCAATGAAGCACATGCCTTACCATGAGGAGCTCGATTATATGGACCTCCTTGATGAGGTGATAGAGGAGGCGATTCCTCACTCAATTGGTGCCCTTTTTGATGAAGAATTGGATGAAAGCCTGGATTTAGGCCATGAGGACAATAATGATGATTCCCCCGACTTCTCCGCTGATGAAGATGAAGGCGACGCTGATGTCGCAAGGATTCGAGAGCTCTGCAAGCTCTCGAAATCAAAGTCTCCAAAGAAAGCTCCGCCGGTACGGAAATCGGCATCGCCGGCTAAGCCGTTGACCGGGGCAAATGCTAGCTTGGGGGAGCCTCCCCCCAACACTATTCGAGATAGGAGACCACCGCGGGAGAACGCTTCGCCGCCACGTCCGAATCCAAGCGCGCTCCCCGGAAAGTTTGACGGGTGCATCTCATATGCACCAAACATCCCGCATTGATTGAAAATTATAGGGGGTCGAGCTCACGACCTAAAACGAGCGCTTGTCGGGAGGCAACCCGACGGTTTTTGCTTTATTTTCGTTTTTTCTTTATTTTCATTTTAGAAATTTTTAGTGTTTTGAGTCATCCGATCAAAAATTTTGTGATAACGGGTCCTATTTTTCTTGACAGGAGAGGAGATAGGTAGATCATCATGAGGAGGTTGAACGAGACGATGAGGAGCGCCCTAAGAAGGCGTTCGACGCTTAGGAGGAGCATGAAATCGACTGGAGGAAGAAAGACGGAGTTTAGAGTCTAAACGAAGACAAACAGCAGAATGCAAGGCTCACTCGGCCGAGTATACTAGTCACTCGGCCGAGTACAGAAGTTCGTCCGGCCGAGCCGCTCACGAACAAGGGAAGTCTGCTGTACCCAACTCTCTGTCTATTTTCCTCATTTCATTATAACTGCTACTCGGCCGAGTATATATATTCACTCGACCGAGTGAAACAGACACCCTCCTTGGGCGAGTCATGCCGAGTAGCTTGAGTCACTCGGCCGAATGGATTTACTCCACTCGGCCGAGCCTGGCAAGGCCACTCGGCCGAAGCGATATCGGGGAGAAATTTTTATTTGCCTCGCTCGGCCGAGTGATCACGTCACTCGGCCGAGTCGTAACTTTTTAATATAAAGCCAAAGGGGGAGGCGCAGTTTTCGAAAACGAAAAAAACCCTTTCGCCCGCGCCCCCTCAGCTTCCCCTCGCCCGATCGCGCCTCGCCCAACATCCACTGGCCCGCGCGCGCCGTCGCTCGGCCTGCCACCGCCGGCCGACCGTCGCCGCACACCGCCCGAGTCGCCGCCGGCAACCCCCGTCTCCGATCACCTCCGGTTCGCTTATTTTCACCATTTTCTTCTCTTTTTGCGTAGTTTTTGAGGATCCGTGTGTCAATCGAACCCCTAACCCGAATCAAGTCACATATCTATCTGTTATACCCCTATTGCTCCATACATTTTGATTATTACTCGCTGATATCGCTTTTCCATGCGCAGGTTGCTTTTTGGAGCTTAGGGGAGCTCAGGGGAGCTTCTACGGGCTGCTCAGGACTTCGTGGAGGCGCGGACTTCGCACGCTTCCACTACTTAGCACTCGCGGCGTGTTTGGGTAAACTCTTTCCACTCTTTGTGCACACGCCGCACTTTTCACTTTTTCGGCGCGCGCTCGGGGCAGATATGCCGCCCCGGACACGGCCGCGGTCGAAGAGAGCTTCCGCCAAGCGGAAGCGGTCGGATGATGCCGGCCCCTCCCACGAGTTGGAGGACTCTCCTCCACCGTCCCCCGCACACCCCGCACAGCCTGCAGGCTCCGCACACCCCGCACAGCCTGCAGCGCACCCACAGCCCGCACAGCCTCTCCCCGCCGATCCACAGCCACCACCACCGGCTCCACTGGTCGGGCCGCTCGGGATTACGTTCCGAGACGACGCACACCACGCCGTCTTCGAGCGTATCTCCCAGCGCTCGATCGTACCCTCCAGGTTCGCACACCTCGCTGACCTAGGACGCCTGGGGGTACTTGAGGGGATGCTCACGTTGTACGACAACGTGGGCTGGCGAGATTTTTTCCAGGTGTCGGCGGATACTTTTACCCGTCTGACACTTGAGATTTTGAGTTCGATCGCCCGGACCGATGATGGATGCTCATTCCGGTTCATGGATCGAGAGTGCCAGGTCACTCTCGATATGATGAGAGCATTTTTCTCTTGGCCCGCAGTCCCCGGAGCCGATCGTGGTTATGGCCCCACACATATCCCTCCACCCTCTTTCGACGCCGGTGCCTTCTGGGCACGTATCACGGGTCTCCACGCCGCCTTTGACCCTAGTAGGGCCAAGGCCTCGGCCATCGTACATCCCTGCCTACGCATTGCCCAGTGCCTCATGGCGACTACCTTTTTGGCCAGATATGAGCCGGGCACGATGTCTACGCCAGAGCTTTACATGCTCTATGCGATGACACGTCCCAGAGCTCTGTCTAGGGATGGAGATGAGCTTGTCCCCGCCGTCGTGATCGATATCGCGGCATGGTACTTAGACCGCATCATTGTATCGGTGGGCGCTCGCTCACCGATATGCTGCAGCGGCCTGATTACCCTGCTGGCTCTTATGACCGGCGAGGATTTCCCCGACGACCTGCGACGCGTTCCGGGCCCCACTTCCTTGTCGATAGACGTTATGGCCCGGATGAAGATGCTGCGTCCGCACGGTGAGCGTCACTGGGTCTGGTTGCACGGCCCCTATGGGGCCGATTACATGATCCTCCTGAGCCCTGCTCGGACCCAGATTGCACCGGCCCACGTTGACTGGCTCCCAGATATGGATGTCCTCATCCCCGCCGCCTACGTGCTCGAGGCCGAGGAGGCCGAGCAGGGCCCCGCCGCCCACGCTGCCCAGGCTGCTCCCGCAGACCCTGCTGCACGCCCTGCCGAGCCCGCTGCCGCCCCTGTGGCCCCTCAGCCCACACCTGTCGTTTCTGCTGCTCCTGACACTTCTGTCCTCACCTCTACCAGTGTCGCGAGTACTTTTGCTGAGCCCACTTCCACCACTGTCACCACTTCCGAGGCTGTCCCCACCACTCCCTCTGCCACCTCTGGCCCTCTGTCCGTGGAGCCCCTTTGCTCCGCACTCCCCGAGCGACCGCCGACCATAGTCGAGTGCGGAGAGCCCTCGTTCACTTCGGTCGTGGAGACCATGGTTAGCATGATCTCCGCCGGGGTTACACCTTCTGGACCACACGCTTCCACCCCAGCGGGAGATTCCTCTGTCTCCACCGCCGCCTTATTCTCCGAGAGCGTCGTGGCGTCTGTCCACACGTCTGTGCCACGGACCTCTCTGGCCACCTCGTTGCCTCTTTTGCACGCCTCCTTTGCTGCCGCTGCCTCCACTTCTCGCCAGCCGGTGTCCCGGCCTCACACCGAGGCCAGGCCCACTTTTCCAGGCACGGCCCCTTTTGTCCCATTCCCTGCTGAGCCCGTTACATACTCCACACGTGTACGCCAGCCTCGCCCTGCACAGCCTAGACCGGTGCGTCCCTCTGCACCACCCCCGCCCGACACTGTACTGCAGAGCATACGTGCTCTTGAGGTGGCGGTGAGTGGTCTTAGAGGAGACCTTCGGACCCTGTCCTCCACCGTCTCTACGATGGCTGGACGCTTTGACCTGATCCCTCAGATCCACTACTGCCTGACACAGATCTTAGAGCGTCTCCCGCGCGTACCCCCACCCACCCAGCAGGTTCCCACACACACTCCCACACACGCTCGACCTGCTTCCACTCCCACGCCCACCCCAGCTCAGCAGCCTACACCACCACCACCACCCCCTCCGCCTCAGGACGGAGACGGCGCGGCACCGCCTTCTTAGGCACTCTTGATGCCTTTATCCATTCCTGACGTTGTGCTGCCCGTCTCTGCTGGGTCCTGATGTTTTTTTGTCCACCCCCCTCCTCTCACTTATTTTGGGATTATATTTTTGATCATATCTTTTTGTGCACATCATATCATATCTACTAGGGTTTCTCATTTTGATAACATCTATATATATCTTTTTGGGAGAGAGGGAGCGTTTTTGGTGCCGTATTTTCATATCACTCCTGTTTGTGCATGCATCATACCCGCATCATATTTTCACTTCTTTATTTTTCCTTTTTTTATTTTTTTTTTTCCTTCCTTCCCCTCATGCATGCACCCTCACTTGCCCCTCACGTTAATTGTCTCTCTGTGTGCCACACTTTGCACATTGAGGACACTGTGCCGTTTAGCTTGGGGGAGTGAGCTCTCACGTTCTTTTTTCGATTTGCCACCTTTATTTTCAGTTTTTCACACCGCTTTTCACTTTTGCACTCATTTTTCGTTATTTTCCTTTTGTTTTGCCATGCATCACGTTTTCCTTACTTTCCTGTGTGCCGCATTGCATAGTTCTATTTTCCTTTTATCTTTACTTCTTCCTTTTTTTCATCTCATGCTAGAGATGAATTTTCTGTGATGATGTCTACGTGGAGTTAGCTTATTCTATATGCATGCTATATTTGTCGTGTCTTAGATTTCATTTCTGATATCATATGCTATGACTCGCTTGCATTTAGAAATATGAGCCCACACTTTTTCCTCATGAAAATGGATGAAATTTTATTATTAGCTGAGCCTGAATATTCATATGTATGCTATCACAGAAAACACACCAAGATTCACGCATTGAATGCCTATATCTGGAGTACTGACTTCTTTTCCTTTATCACTTCTATATGCATGAATTGTACACTTCACTTCCGGATGATTGAATGATGGTTAGCTATGATATATCTGGATTAGTTAGCTTTTTTGTGATCGAAACTGAGTAGATTAGATTACCCTGCTGAAGTTGTCGTGCATGTCTTATAGAGTGAGCCGAGAGTTATATTTATTTCTTTCTCCACAAATCTTGAACATCATTTCTCTACTTTTAAAATCATTGGTGAATCCCCCCTTAGTGATTCTATTTTATGGCATTTCCCCCGCTATTAATTCCTAGCTCCAAATCTCTTATTCCAAAAAAAAAATATAATAAAAGAGAGAAGAACATTCTCGTATATCGTTATCTCTCTTTGAATTGGGATCATTGTATATATGAAAAAAAAAAGAAAAAAAAAGAAAAAAAAGGGGAAAAGAGAGAAAAGAGGAAAAAATCCTCAATAAAAGATCCCATCTCGCTTATTTTCTTTCTTCTATCTCTTCTTTGCCTTTGGAGCTATATAAAAATGGGGATGTAAATATTTTTGTGCCACCACGCTTATAGATAAGCTTGGGGGAGGAGATCCATTGATGTGTGAGAGAGCGACTACTTGACATTGCACGACAACCTAGGCTAAGTAATATTCTATACTCGGTGAGATTGTTTCTAGCTTTACAAAATCCAGAAATCTAAGCCTAGCATTCATTTCATGAAACCCATACTTTTCTATTCTCTCTATTCTATGATGTGATACTCTTATACTCCAGATAGAAAGCGTTCAATTGAAAAGTGTGTGATCTGAGACTTGTATACCGCTTTAGATGATTCAGGCGATGTTAATTTTAAAATCATTCCGTTTTTCATGATTATACCGTTGTTCGTGGGTTTTCTATTTTCTACTTGCACTATTCTACTATGATATCAAAATGAGATTCTTTGACATGTATTTCTCACTCGGTGCATGCTATAAGAGTAGGTGAAACCCACGTCCTGAGAAAATGATCTAGTATCCTACCTCTTCTTTCTTTCTTTCTTTATTTTCGTTTGGTTTTCATTCTTCTTCGTTTTTCATTTCTTTTTTTCGTTTTTTGCCGTTTTCGTTTTCCGAATCCACCGGGTTCGCTTTTTACTTATCTTCCTCGAGGACGAGTAAGAGGCAAGCTTGGGGGATTTTGATCACTCCTTATTCTACACCCTTTTCCCGCATGTTTGCATGCCATTTTGATCGCCCAAATCATGTTTTTCACGATATATCGACGATATTGCGATGCTTTTCACGATTTGTTGTTTTTGTCGCATTTCAGGTGATTTGGCGCGATTAGGAGTGATCTCGAGATGCGTGTAATCTAGACGGCCACCGACGACCTCCCCGAGGGGTATTTTGCTGTTGGAGAGGAGCGGAAGAAGAATGGACGTCGCCGGAGCGACGAGGAGGCCAAAACGACCAGTTTGGGCATTTTTTGTGTCCCACTCGGCCGAGTGGAGGAGCCACTCGGCCGACCAGTGAGACACTGCTCGGCCGACCCGTTCAGACACGACTTCCATGTGTACTCGGCCGAGCGACGGAGACCTCATCGGCCGAGTGACGATACCACGTCCGCCCGAGTGGCGCCCAGACGAAGGCCCTCAAAAAGACCGAAGTTACTGTTTTTCGGCCATCTGAGCTTCAGAAGACCCACTCGGCCGAGTGGCAAATCCCGTCCGCCCGAGTGAAGTGAAGCCATCGGCTGAGTGACGACAACTCACTCGGCCGAGCCACCCCCGAACTGAAGTCCCCTGAAGTCCCCGACTTACTGGAAAATTGACAGGGTTTTCACTCGGCCGAGCGACTTTTGTCACTCGGCCGAGTGCGATGCGCTGCCTGTAGCGAAATTTGCGGAAAACAGGCTGTGCAGGGGCGTTTTGGTCAGGATTTTTAGACGATTTTTGGGGCTATTTAATCTATGTTTTTACCCTAGTTTTGGGAGCCACCTCTCAGATTTTTTGCAGCTTTTTGAGTCTACTTTTTAGCTTTATTAATTGTGATTTGTGAAGAGAAAAAACTTGGATTTTTGTTGGGTTGATTGAAGATCTACATTGGTTTGCACTTCTCTTCCACAAAAACTCTATTTTTATTGTTTATATCATTGTTGTGATGAATTCCATTGTCTATTTCTTTGCCAATTATTGTGCTATTGCTATGATTAGTGAGTAGTCTCCACGTCTTGGGGCGTGGGGATGAACCCTACGAGCCCAATTTCGTATTTGTGTTGAATTGGTAGGAATTGAGCCAGGATTGTTATTAGGGATTAGATTGGGATCGAATTACTACGGATAGCTAGGTATTCACGTCAATAGGGATTTGCAAGAGATTGGATCCCAATTCGATAGGAAGCCCTAGAAATCCGAATTGGGTTGGAGTCGGATTTTCGAAGTATCGGTTTGCAAGAAATTGGACCGATGCTAGGATCTCCGGTTGCAATTCCGCGCCGATACCCGTTTGCAAGAGATTGGACGGGTAGGAACTATCCTAATCTAGATTGTGGACCGAGTTTGCAAGAGATTGGGCTCGGTGCGCAGTTGGACGATGATGTTGATCCTAATGCTAGCTTCCCTAGGCTAGGGTTTGCAAGAGATTGGACCCAAACCTAGGATAGCTATAGACCGGCAACAGCGCGAGAGCGTGAGCCTGGTTCCACATTTAGTTGCAACTAGTTCATCCGAATTCTCATCCTAGCGATTTCGATACCGGCGAACCACAATTGTGAAATACGGTGAGTAGTGGGGATTCCCCATTCCCTAGGCGTTCTCTATTTGATTTGATATTTTGCACTTTTGTCTGACGATTGTGACAGGATCGCCCAAGGCAATTATCCCTCTGAATAGCCAGGTTGATTAGGAGCAAGCACGGTCATTCGTCCTCCCTGTGTTCGATACCCGCTCGCCGCTATACCGTGCGCTTGCGGTAAAACTACAACCGTCGCCTCGGGACGTGTACGCCGGGGCGCGATCAGCTTCTCTCTGCGCTCTCTCTCTCTCTCTCTCTCTCTCTTTCTCTCCTTCTTCTCTCCTCCAATGGCTCCGGAAATGCGACGAACTCCTCCAAAGCCCCGCCAACGAGCTCATGGGCACGTCGGATGTGACCATACCCGGATAGGGGTCCAAGTCGCTCCAAAATCCCTGAAAATTCACGAAACACTACGAAACTCGAAAATATCGTTAGAAATGCAGAATCGTAGTAAAAAGCGGGATTTGGGAGCGAAAGTGATATGCAACGCGATAAGATGATGATATGAAACTGATATAAAATATGGACACATCAGGAGCTTATCAAGGAATTCGGGATGGAATTTTCTTCAAGCAAGCGGACTCCCATGAGTACGACAACACATCTACACAAGGATGAGAATGGGAAAGATGTAGACATTCGTCTATATCGAGGTATGATCGGTAGCTTACTTTACTTAACTACTAATATGATCGATATTATGTTCTATGTATGTCTTTGTGCTAGATATCAAGCTAGACCTAAGGAGTCACACTTGATTACAGTTAAACGAATTTTTCATTATCTCAATCATACACTAGATTATGGGTCACTTTACCATAAGTCTAGCACATATGTGTTAATCTCATATAGTGATGCCAATTTTGCCGGATGCAAATCCGATAGGAAGAGTACTAGTGGCACTTGCCATTTTCTAGGAAATTCTCTTGTTTCTTGGTTTTCCAAGAAACAAAACTTGGTATCATTGTCCACGACTGAAGTAGAATATATTGCCGCTGGTTTTGCATGTGCACAAGTTCTTTGGATGAGACACACACTCAAAGACTATGGTGTCAATTGTGATACTTGCCCTATCATGGTTAATAACCAAAGTGCAATATGTCTTTCCAAAAATCTGGTACATCACTCCCATACCAAACACAAAGATGTGAGACACCATTTCATTAATGATCATGTAGCTAAGAAGGACATCATCTTAGAGTACATTGAAACCCAAAAACAAATCGCCGACATCTTCACTAAACCTCTTAAAGAAGACTCATTTGTGAGGTTGCGTGGAGAATTAGGGATTATGGGTGAATCTGAAATATAGGAGTTCATATTTATATGTTAAATCATGCTTTGAACTCATGTTATCATTTCACATCTTATGTTTATATATGTCATATTTTTACATATACTTTTCAATGAGATTTATTTGAGATTTTGATGATTTTATATGATTGGATTAGTATACATGATTTGTATGTTAATCTATATTATTTTGATAGTGATTTCATGTTTGTTGAGTAGTTAGAGTATAGGTTTTAGTGTAAGGTACCTTAATTCTCTTGATTTCAGCCTTATCTTATATTTTTGGACCAGGACAGACGACTGTCAATCCTTCGACAGTCGCCTGCCCAACTCTAAATTTTCTGACTAAATTAGTGTTTTCGCTCAGGCAACTGATGTATAATTTCTAGGCAACAGAAATTTGATCATCAGTCGCCTCCATTGATCTTGATAATTTTCTTTCAAATCATCAAAATTGTTGACTTCTGGTCAGGCGACTGTAGTGTATTTTACAAGCGCCTGTCAATTTGCCATGTGACTGTGTTTTCCACTACAGGCGCATGTCTATCTGTTTAGTCATTTTTTGTATCTTTTCGGCCAGCCGACTGACGATTGTACATCAGTTGAATATCCACGTTTGAGGCGGTTCATTGCTTTAATCTGAGACGTCCATCTTTCGACACAGTGGCTCGGATGTGTTCCCCTCCACTTAAGTAATCAAGGGCCCTCACATTTTCTCTCTCCTTCAATAGAAATTCACTCGTCTTCTCCTTCGAACGAGAGCCCTCCATTCGATCTTCTCCATTGATTCGAAGCTTCTGCCATCGATTCCCCTCTCCATTCATTTGATCGTGCTTGGATCTCTTCTTCTCCATCGATTGATTGGTATATCTCTCTCAAGCTTTCGATCATGCACTATTTTTCTTCGGTGTCTGTCGATTTCGTGTTATGGCTCAACCCAAAGTCAGTTCCTCTTCCAAAGGGAAATCTATTACTGTTAGGAAGCCAAGGAACCCTAAACCTAAGGCTCCACCGGTCAAGAAAGTTCCCTACAAAGCCCACACCAAATTTGCTGATCCCATTTTCGATGTTTTGGATGAATCTGATTCGGATCGTTCTTCATCTGAAGAAGAAGAGTTTGGTGAGCCCCTTAAGAAATGTCAGCATAGACCTATTGGTGTTCAGATCAATGAGCCCTTGCTTTGACTAATTCTACTCGTGTGGATGTAGACACCCACACCGAGCCTCTACCCTCTGAACCCCAAGGCCAAAATCAACCCAAGCCTCCTACATCTGCTCCTCTTGTCCCCATTTGCTAGGATGCCTCTTGCTTGGAAAAATTTCATTCAATGATTGGAATCAAGCTCCTTCGTAAGCGTTTCATAGTCTATCAAGCTTTTACCGCTGAGAGACTTTCTGAGATCCTCACGACGACCAAACTGGTCGATTTGTTTCGTTATTCTCATATTGATTCCCCTCGTGCTTATCCTTTTATTGTGAAGTTATTCTATGCCAACCACATTCATGGTGAATATGATGATACT
>CM061141.1:128563103-128950534 GCA_030789695.1 Scilla litardierei | reverse complement strand
AGAGGAGGTGGCCAGCCTAAATGGAGAGGGGGAGAGGCTCTTGATGAAGGAAGAAGGCTAGGGGAAGGTTGGGGAAGATCAGAGGTCAAGGGGGAAGGAAAGAGGCCAGGAGAAGAGAAAGAAAGAAAAGAAACGAAGTGGGGTTTAAATAGAAAACGACCTGGAGGCTGCCCAGAAATTAGGGTTTCGACACTAATTAGTCGGTCAAAGAGCAACCTCTGACCGACTAGTTCGGGAACTAGTCGGTCGGTTGACCAATGCAGACCGACTAAGTGTAAACAGTAACTCCTGTACAAAAATAAGATTTAGATTTAGTCGGTTAAAAACAACTACTGACCGACTAGTTTCTCATCTAGTCGGTCGACGAATGTTCTTAGACCGACTAAGAATGAATAGTACTTGGTATCAAAAATGATCATAGAGCTAGTCGATTAAAGAACGATTGCTGACCGACTAGTTTGCAACCTAGTCGGTCGACAAATGTTCTTAGACCGACTAACGATAAACAGTAACTCCTGAGTAATTAACAAAGCCCACTAGTCGGTCCATGAAGGTTTGCCGACCGACTAAATCGTCATCTAGTCGGTCGGTTCCCCTTCTTGTACCGGTTAACGTGCACAGAAAGTTCCGAAATGGAGCGCGAAGCTCCGGGATCGATTCCTAAGACTCCTAGGCTTGATCTAACAATAAGATATGACCGATATGAAGCCCGTCATGAATGACTTACTCCAAGACCAACGATTCTAAGGAAGAAGCTAGAAAATCACGACGAAACGATCGAAAGTGAAAGCTACGGAGACGAAAACCACGCATAAGGAGAAAATCCACCAAAACATATATATATAATATAATTAATCCTGATACATGAAAACCAGTCGTTACAATACAAAGGAGGATGCTCACGGATGCTTTGTAGCCATGGATGGTCCTACACCAATCCCCTCCGAATTAAACGAAGAAGAGTTGGATGCTTGGCTTGACGCATACAATTCCTATGAGGATTCGTGCCTCACGGCTAAGGAGGAGAAGTCGTCATCAAGTTCTTGCAAAGATGATGATGATGTTGTTGAGATCAAGGAAGAAAAGATCTCATATGACGAGCTCAAGATCAAATTTGACTTGGTCTCCGAAAAGGCTAGTAAGTGCATCAACTCTTACAATAGATTAAAAGCAAAATATAAGATTGCTAAGAGTAGAATGCATGAACTAGTTATTGTAAGTGTAATTCATGATGAACGGCATGTGTATGACACTTGTGAGAGAGACACACTTCTCTCTCATGTTAAGGATTTGAGTATTTCTAATGAAAATCTCATTGCTCAAAACCTTAGCTTAGATGCTCACATTTAACAACTTACGTTGAAATGTGACGAAGAATCTCGGAAGCTCATAAGCTTTGTGTATTCTAGGGATTCATGTAGGATCCTGTCAAAACGAGGACATTAGGATCAAATGAAGAGGAGAGACTTACGCTTGCATACGCGGCACCGTAATCTCTGAACTTCGCCCTCGGATTTGCCACAACGGTCAGTACTTCGTCACGGAGGATCGAAGCAGCGTTTCACCGCCTAAATCTCTATTTAGAAGAGGATTTTAATGGAAGGGAGAAGAAGAACACAAGTTGCCTTAAGCAAACTTATGGCATGGTTAGATTAGTGTAAATGCCTTATCCTTGGGTCCTATTTATAGGCTTTAGGGGTAGTTATTGTAGGAAATAACTAAATATAAGCTTATTAGCCTATATTAGTACATTTACTTATCCTCTTCTTCATTCACTTATCAAGTGCCTTTATGCACTTATAAAGTGACTTTTTCCACTTATCGAGTGGTCCTTTTCACACTAGAAAAGGTTCCCTTCGTGCACGCTTTCGTGCACGTGACATCTGAGGTCCATAGGCCCTCATACATCCCCTCATGGGTGTATATATGTCGTCCATATCCAACATCTCCCATTCACACTTGAGGGGATTGTAAGGAAACATATTTTCCTTTAGCTATTCTGTTTATCATACCGAGAAATAGACCGTGTGACCGTCATGCACATAGAGTCTGCTGTTGTGCACTTGTTAGAGATACATAACACTCCTCGAGGTGCAAAGTTGAGTAGATCAACGCATGCTTTACCCTAGATTATTTCTTCACATTTCTTATACTTTATATTCAATAATTGAATCCCATCTGGATCACAATTGGCTAGCCAGCTTTGAATCTCTAAAGTCCAAATGTGAATATGAAATTAATCTTCCTCTTTTTGCGATCATTTCGATCTTGACTTGACTTGCTTTTCTAACATGCCCCGTCGGACCGAATTGACCATAGTCCATAAGCAACATGCTAAGATAGCAATCACCCAGTCAAATCTAAAGGAACCAATTAGAGTCCATAAGGGTAACGAGTTAAGACCCATGTGGTCTTTGGGTCTCACATAATAGTAAACACAATTACTATTCTAACCCAATGGTCAAATGCATACGTAGTATGAATACGTATTACAACATCACTCCTTTCCCATGGAGCGTATGTCTTAATGATGTTGTAAGGATGATGATCAGACACCACAATGTCTGATTTTGAGTCCCTTTTACTACTCAAATGAGATTCTGGACCCACATCCCGCATAAGACAGACAGGATTTAAGAATCCTCTTAGATCTTTTGTAAGCATCCATATGATGCAGATCTTTCATACGACCATTTTGTTTAAGTCATGACTCTAAATCATCCGTCTGACGATTTTGACTTTAAACAGGTCTCATTTTTATTTTATCCGTCTGATATAATAAAGGCGGTTGCTCATGTGAGAGAGCCAACCTCAATCTGTCCGACATACTAGAAAATATAGCTGAGATTTTAAAATGTACACAAACATTTTCTAGAAACTCGTATGCAATGTTGAAAAGAACTTATTCTTTTATTAAATTTGATCTTTTACAGACATGGGAATTTACATTGGTACAACTCAGCTCTTACGCAATCCTTGAGATGATAAGTGTTTGTAAAACACATCTCCGGGGATCACCTTCGTAAGTGGATCTGCTATCATCTCATGCGTAGATATGTACCTTATGTCTACCTTCTTGGTCTTATCATAGTCTTTTGCAAATTTGTAGCGGATATCAATGTGTTTGGTCTTACAATGGAATTTCGGATCTTTGACATAGGCTATAGATGCTTGACTATCACTGTGTATAGGTATAGCACTTGAGTCACTTGCATCAATTAGCCCGTCTAAGAATTTCCTAAGCCAAACAGCCTCTTGGACTGCCATGCTAAATGCTACAAACTCGGCTTCCATAGTTGAAAGTGTGATGCAGGATTGTTTCTTGCTACTCCAAGATATTGCACCAGATCTGAGTAGAAAAACATATCCTGAGGTCGATCGTCGCTCATCGAGATCACCCGCCCAATCAGCATCAGTGTAGCCTTCGAGCCTCAAGGCATCTCCTTGATAGCATAAAGCAAAGTCTGCAGTTCCTTTGAGATACCGCATTATCCTCTTAACCGCTTTCCAGTGTACTTGCCCTGGGTTGGATTGGTAACGACTTACCATTCCAACGGCAAAACAGATGTCCGGTCTTGTACACATCATAGCGTACATAAGAATACCAACTACACTGGAATATGGAACTTTTCCCATAATTTCCTTTTCCTTTTGGTTCTTTGGACACGATTTCAGACATAAATTATCGCATTTTCTTATAGGAGTATCAATGGACTTGCAGTCCTGCATATTAAAACGTTCTAGAACCTTCTTTATATAAGTCACTTGTGAAAGAGAAAGAAGTTTCTTCGAACGATTCCTTGAAATCTTAACTCCAAGGATATATGCGGCTTCTCCCATGTCTTTCATCTCAAAAACTGATGAATGCCAAGCCTTGATATCCATCACAAAGCCCTTGTCATTTCCGGCTATTAAAATGGCATCTACGTATAGAGACATAATAACATACTTGCTTTTAATCCTCTTGATATATACACAGTTATCTTCATCAAGCATGGAAAACCCATTTGATAAGACAACTTCTTGAAATCGTATATACCATTGCCTTGAGGATTGTTTAAGACCATATATGGACTTACGAAGTTTACAAACCTTATGTTTGTTTCCTTCTTTTACAAACCCTGTTGGTTGTTCCATATAGATCTCCTCGTCCAATTCTCCATTGAGAAAGGCAGTCTTTACATCCATTTGATGTAATTCGAGGTCTAAGCAAGCTACCATAGCCAGAATCAGGCGAATCGAGGTAAAACAAACAACATGTGAGAAGGTCTCTTTGTAGTCTATCCTTTCCTGTTGTGTAAAACCTTTCGCGACAAGGCGAGCTTTATATCTGTCTATAGAGCCATCAGCCTTATGCTTGATCTTGAGAACCCATTTGTTCCCAATAGCTCTACGTCCTCTGGGTAAATCAAGCAAGTCCCAGACTTGGTTAACTTTCATGGATTCTAACTCCTCCTTCATCGCTTTCATCCATTTGTCTTTTGCAGGGCATGATACGGCCTGTTTGAAAGTAGCAGGCTCGTCATCTTCTTATAGTAAAGTCATAAAGGTTTGCGAAAATTCATCCTCAAATCTTAGAGGAGCTAACCTTGTACGACTACTACGTCGTATTTGAGATTCTTCAAGTCCTTGTTGACTCGAATTTAGATCAATTCTAATATCACTCCCACTTGGAATATCATTAGAATTGCTCTCACTTGGATCATTATTCCCGTATGGAATAGGATTAGCATCATTCGTATCATCCATTGGTGAAGGTTGAAATGTATTTTCGTCTTCACCAAGAATTCTCCCACTCGAATGAGGTAATCCTTCTTGATCATTAATCTCAAATAGAGATAAGTCCTGACTTATCTCGCCCTGTCTTGGAAACTCATTTTCCAAGAAAGTGACATCCCTCGACTCAAATTCAATTAGACCTCCATTGTCTTCTTGACCAATGAAAACATAACCTTTGGAGTTTTCTGTGTATCGTATAAAGATACATTTCCTTCCCCGTGGCCCAAGTTTGCCATACTTATGGGTGGAAATATGTGCATAGGATGCACACCCCCAAGGTTTCAAAATGTTCAAGTCAGGAGACCTTTGGTTCCACAACTCGTAAGGAGTGGAGCTAACTGATTTCGAGGGTACGCGGTTCAAGATGAAAGCGGCCGTCAATAATGCATCACCCCAAAAGGTGATTGGCAAGTTAGCTTGCGCCATCATTGAACGGACCATTTCCATTAAAGTCCTATTCCTCCTTTCTGCAACACCATTTTGTTGCGGAGTATAAGGCATAGTTACCTGATGAACTATGCCCTTTTCATCACAAAGTTCTTTAAAACTTGTTGATTGATATTCACCACCCCTATCGGTTCGCAAGACCTTAATCTTGCGATCTAATTGATTTTCCACTAAACTCATACAGTTTTTAAAGCAGGTTAATGCTTCACTTTTGTGGGATATCAAATAGATATGTCCGAATCGGGTGAAGTCATCAATAAAAGTGATGAAATAGGACTTTCCGCGTCTTGTCTTGACATTCATCGGACCACATATGTCCGAATGGATGAGCTGTAATGGAACCTCGGCCCTTGTGCCGGTTCCAAACGGCTTGCGACAAGATTTCCCTACAAGGCAATGTTCGCAGGTCGACATTTCGACCTTGGAAACATTGGATAGAAGGCCACTTTTGGCAAGTCTATCCATACACGTTGGTCCAATGTGACCAAGCCTTGCGTGCCAATAAATTATATCTGACTCATAAGTCGAAGAATTTGCAACAAGGAAATTTTCATTACAAAATGAGGAGTCATACATTGTATTTAATACAATAAATCCTTTGAAAACATACCCAGTACCAATTAAAGAATTATTACAAAACAAGTCCACTTTACAATCATGAAAAAACCAACTATAACCAAGACCCATTAAAACGACCACAGAAATAATATTCCTTCGAAAATCTGGAGCGAAGAGGACATCATGTAGTAAGATAGTGCGGCCGTTGTCCAAGACGAGCTTGCAAGTCCCAATGCCTTTCACTTCAACACGTGTGTTGTTTCCTACATATATCCACTTTGTTCCTTGGGGTATCCGGTGATACTCCACGAAGGACCGTCTGTCCCTTGCTATGTGGTCGGTGGCACCTGAATCAATTATCCAAAATGGATTAGATTCTATAAGAAATATTGAACTAGAAACACATATGTAACTAGTATTACAAGTTACCTTGTCACCTCCATCCGTACAAGAACGGGCATAGTGACCTAACTTGTTGCACTTGAAGCACTTGATCCTCTTCAAGTCTTTCTTCTTGTGCCATTTCTTGTTCCAACCCTTATGTTTGGGTTTCTTGGTAGACTCAGGTTTCTTATTACATTCATTAGTAAACTTCAAACGATTTTTCCGTTTCTTTCCCCCGTGTGAGGAACTAGCAACCATGTGCACTTCTGCACTTGGCTTGGCTGCCGCAAGCCGCTCTTCCTCTAACTCGAGGTGCTTAGAAACATCGCTGAAGTTCTTGATGCTCTCATTATGAGTGAGATGCATCTTCATTTGGTCCCACCCATTTGGTAGGGAACGTATGACTGCTTGGATTTGTTGCTCATCAGTGAGCACATGACCCGCATCCTTTAACTCTGAGATTAGATTCGCCATATGTCGCAGATGTTTCCCAATGGAATGATCTGGACGTTTTTTGTATGAATCAAATCTTATAGTTAAATAACGAAGTTTGGACACCGAGGTGCCACCAAACTTCTCCTCAAGCTTGGACCATATGTCCATGGCTAGGTCATGCTCTCGGAAGATGCGCATTATGTCATCGGCCATACTGGACAAATAACGTAATGCGAGCTATCTTGTTCTTCCGAGACCAAGCATCAAAAGCTTCCTTGTCTCGTCTGTGTTGGGCCGTAGTGCCCAACTCGGGTTCAATCATTACGTTCTTTAGAGTTTCGAGCACTTCTTGCTCCTCTAGAACATACTGTATTTTATTGGACCATAATTTGTAATTATCACCGTTGAGTTTTTCACCTTTGTTCAACTCAGCGACGATGTTCTTAGCGGCATAAGACATTTTAGCTTTAAAATGCTGCAAAAGACATGAAAAGAAGGTTCGATCAAAAACATTGCATTAATTTCATATACGTAGTCATCATATTGTTACATTTTCATGATTCATTAGTCTCGGCCAGCGGACCGACCAGGGAGATGGCTAGTCCATGGTTCATTACCCCCAGACTGAGCTGAGGTGTCCCACAAACTAGTTCAAAAGACCACTGGTCGAATCATGATCCATTGAGGTACTGAATCAATCGAATGTGAAATTTCAGACTAGTTTAATATCACTCCCACTTGGAAAAAAATCCCACTTGGAATGATATTATTATATTTGATAAGTTACTTTCGAAAAATATTGAAGATGTTGCTCTAAAATCGGAAAGGTCTCTACGATTCCAATCACCATCTAGAACAACTTTCAATATTTCCCCCTCACTTTTCAAACGATAGTACTCTTATAGTACTTTCAATATTGAAGATGTTTTTCAAACGTATTTTGCAGTATTTTGCGAACGTATTTTGCGAACGTTTTTTGCAAACGTATTTTGCAGGGCCTACACCCCATTACTGGGTGACATAGCCAAAATATTTCGACAATTCGCCGACCATTGCCGGGGTCGTGTCGTGGCCGTGCCAAGGCCGAATTCTTCTTCCTTCCGAAGAGAGAGTTGCCATCGCAACTTGGCCAAGGCCGAACTCTCCTTGAGGGGAGTTTCTGCAAGCCACCGTCGCCGGCTCCCGTATGGATCCAGGCGCTTCCCCCCTACAGGAGAATTTTGTCGCAGACAACTGCCGTTGGCTCCGTAGAGACCAGCCATGCAAGCCACCCCCTTCAGTCATGCAAGCGCCCCCTTTCACCCATCAAAATACAGGGCCAACTAGGGCTTGGCACTGGCCGAGGCCAAGGGCCGGTAATGACCGTGGCCCTGGCCTCTTCCAGGGCCGGCCGTGGCCCTGGCAAAGGCCAGGGCCGGCCTCGGCCACGGCCGGCCAGGCCCTGGCCTGAGGCCAGGGCGCCGGCCCTGGCCTCTGCCAGGGCCGGTCGGGCCCCTGGCCTGGCCCTGGCCCCCGGCCAGGGCCGGCCAGGCCCTGGCCTGAGGCCAGGGTGCCGGCCCTGGCCTCTGCCAGGGCCGACAAGGCCCTCGCTTGAGGCCAGGGCAGTGGCCAGGGCCGGCCTGCCGGCCCTGGCAGAGGCCAGGGCCGGTGCCCTGGCCTCAGGCCAGGGCCTGGCCGAGGCCAGGGTAGGAGCCCTGGCCCCGGCCAGTGGCCTGCCGGCCCTGGCAGAGGCCAGGGCCGGCGCCCTGGCCTCAGGCCAGGGCCTGGCCGAGGCCAAGGCAGGAGCCCTGGCCCCGGCCAGCGGCCAGGGCAGGAGCCCTGGCCCCGGCCAGTGGCCTGGCCGGCCCTGGCCGAGGGGGCCAGGGCCCCTGGCCGGCCAGGGCAGAGGCCCTGGCCGGCCCTTGGCCAAGCCCCGGCCAGGGCAGAGGCCCTGGCCGGGAGAATTTGCATTTCGAAAATTGGTCGACCAATTTTGTGTTTTTGGTCGACCAATCTGGCAGAAGGTCTGGGTCGACTGCAAATTTGTCAACTGACCCATACGGGGTGACAAAGGGCATTGGTCAAACTCGAATGTGTCGATTAGCCCATACGGGGCTAACCACAGTGCCGACTAGTTCATACGGAACTAACATTTTAATGAAGTTTTTTAACTTAGGCTCTACTCCTTGAAGACTAGCCATAGTGCCCTACTTCATGCGAGATTAGCCAAGTCATTGTGCTCTACTCTACGGAGATTAGCCAATGTACTTATGTAATTGTGCTCTACTCCTTGAAGATTAGCCGTAATGCTCTACTTCATGCGAGATTAGCCATGTCATTGTGCTCTACTCCACGGAGATTAGCCATTGAACTTATGACGTTGTGCTCTACTCTACGGAGATTAGCCAATGTATTTTAAATTCGTTTTGAAAAAATACGTTTTTCAAAAACGCTTTTCCGCTGCAAAGTACTATAAGAGTACTAACATTTGATAAAGTGAGGGAGAAATATTGAAAGTTACTCTAGATGGTGATTGGAAACATAGTGACCTTTCCGATTCTAGAGTAACATCTTCAATATTTTTCGAAAGTAACTTATCAAATACTCGTTTTCCGCTGCTAGTACTATAAGAGTACTATTGTTTGATAAGTGATGGGGGAATATTGAAAGTTGTTCTAGATGGTGATTGGAATCATAGAGACCTTTTCGATTCTAGAACAACATCTTCAATATTTTTCGAAAGTAACTTATCAAATATAATATAATTCCAAGTGGGATTTGAATTTTTAGAACTATCCAAATGGGATACTCTATTATCATTTCAAGTGGGAGTTATATTTTAAGAATTTTTTATGCAATGTTTTTGATCGAACCTTCGGTTTTTGTGTCTTTTGCAGCATTTTAAAAGTAAAATGTCTTCCGCTTCAAAGAATATCGTCGCTGAGTTAAACAAAGGTGAAAAACTCAACGGCGATAATTACAAACTTTGGTCCATTAAGATACAATACGTTTTAGAGGAGCAAGAAGTGCTCGAAACTCTAAAGAACGTAATGATTGAACCCGAGTTGGGCACTACGGCCCAACACCGAAGAGACAAGGAAGCTTTTGATGCTTGGTCTCGGAAGAATAAGATAGCGCGCATTACGTTATTAAGCAGTATGGCTGATGACATAATGCGCATCTTCCGAGAACATGACCTAGCCATGGACATATGGTCCAAGCTAGAGGAGAAGTTCGGTGGCACATCGGTGTCCAAACTTCGCGCCTTAACTATAAAGTTTGATACATATAAGAAACGTCCAGATCATTCCATGGGGAAACATCTGCGACATATGGCGAACCTTATATCAGAGTTAAAGGACGCAGGTCATGTGCTCACGGATGAGCAACAAATCCAAGCAGTCATACGTTCTCTACCAAATGGGTGGGATCAGATGAAGATGCATCTCACTCATAATGAGAGCATCAAGACCTTCAACGATGTTTCCAAGCACCTCGAATTAGAGGAAGAGCGGCTTGCGGCTGCCAAGCCAGGTGCAGAAGTGCACATGGTTGCTAGTTCCTCAAACGGGGGAAAGAAACGTAAAGATCGTTCGAAGTCTTCTAATGAACGTAATAAGCAACCTGAGTCTACCAAGGAACCCAAACATAAGGGTGGGCACAAGAAATGGCACAAGAAGAAAGACTTGAAAATGATCAAGTGCTTCAAGTGTAACAAGCTCGGTCACTATGCTCGTTCGTGTACGAGTGGAAGTGACGAGGTAACTTGTAATACTAGTTACATATGTGTTTCTAGTTCTCTATTTCTTGTGGAATCTAATCCATTTTGGGATAATTGATTCAGGTGCCACCGACCACATAGCAAAGGACAGACGGTCCTTCGTGGAGTATCACCGGATACTCAAGGAATGAAGTGGATCAATGTAGGAAACAACACACGTGTTGTAGAGAAAGGCGTTGGGAATTGCAAGCTAGACTTGGACAACGGCCACACTCTCCTACTTTATGATATTCTCTTCATTCCAAATATTCAAAGGAATATTAATATTGTGGTCAATTTAATGGGTCTTGGTTATAGTTGGTTCCTTCATGATTGTAATATGGACCTATTTTTGTAATAATTCCTTTATTGGTACTGGGTTTGTTTTTCAAAGGATTTATTGTAATAAGTACAATATATATAAATTCCTCATGTAATGAAAATTTCCTTGTGACAAATTCTTTGACTAATGAGTCTAACATAATTTGTTGGCACACAAGGCTTGGTCATATTGGACCAAAGCGTATGGATAGACTTGCCAAACGTGGCCTTCTATCAAATGTTTCAAAGGTTGAAATGTCGACCTGCGAACATTACCTTGTGAGGAAATCTTGTCGCAAGCCGTTTGGAACCGGCAGAAGGGCCGAGGTTCCATTACAGCTTATCCATTCGGACATATGTGGTCCGATGAATGTCAAGACAAGACGCGGGAGGTCCTATTTTTCATCATTTTTATTGATGATTTCACCCGATTCGGTCATATCTATTTGATATCCCACAAAGTGAAAGCACTAAACCTGCTTTAAAAACTATATGAGTTTAGTGGAGAATCAATTAGATCGCAAGATTAAGGTCATGTGAACCGATATGGGCGGTGAATATCAGTCAACAAGTTTAAAGGAACTTTGTGATGAAAAAGGCATAGTACATCAGGTAACTATGCCCTATACTCCTCAACAAATTGGTGTTGCAGAAAGGAGGTATAGGACTTTAATGAAAAATGGTTCGTTCAATGATGGAGCAAGCTAACTTGCCAATCACCTTTTGGGGTGATGCATTATTGACGGCCGCTTTCATTTTGAACCGCGTACCCTCGAAATCAGTTAGCTCCACTCCTTATGAGTTGTGGAACCAAAGGTCTCCTGACTTAAACATTTTGAAACCTTGGGGTTGTGCATTCTATGCACATATTTCCTCCCATAAGTATGGCAAACTTGGGCCAAGGGGAAGGAAACGTATCTTTATACGATACGCAGAAAACTTAAAATGTTATATTTTTGTTAGTCAGGAAGACAATGTTGGGCTAATTGAGTTTGAGTCGAGGGATGTCACTTTCTTGGAAAATAAGTTTCCAAGACAGGGCGAGATAAGTCAGGACTTATCTTTATTTGAGATTTAAGATCAAGAAGGATTACCTCATTCGAGTGGGAGAAATTCTTGGTGAAAACGAAAATTCTTTTTAACCTTCACCAATGGATTATACAAATGACGATTATCCTATTCCATACGGGAATAATGATCCAAGTGGGAGCAATTCTAACAACATTTCAAGTGGGAGTGATATTAGAATTGATCTAAATTCGAGTCAACAAGGACTTGAAGAATCTCAAATATGCCCTGCAAAAGACAAATGGATGGAAGCGATGAAGGAGGAATTGATATCCATGAAAGTTAACCAAGTCTGGGACTTAGTTAACTCACCCAGAGGACATAGAGCAATTGGGAACAAATGGGTTCTCGAGATCAAGCATAAGGCTGATGGCTCTATAGATAGATATAAAGCTCGCCTTGTCGCGAAAGGTTTTACGCAACAGGAAGGGATAGACTACGAAGAAAACTTCTCACCTGTTGTGCGTTTTACCTTGATTCGCATGATTCTGGCAATGGTAGCTTGCTTATACCTCAAAATACATCAGATGGATGTAAAGACTGCCTTTCTCAATGGAGAATTGGACGAGGAGATCTATATGGAACAACCAACAGGGTTTGTAAAAGAAGGAAACGAACATAAGGTTTGTAAACTTCGTAAATCCATATATGGTCTTAAACAATCCTCGAGGCAATGGTATATACGATTTCAAGAGGTTGTCTTATCAAATGGATTTTCCATACTTGATAAAGATAACTACGTATATACCAAGAGGATTAAAAGCAAGCATGTTATTATGTCTCTATATGTAGATGACATTTTAATAGCCGGAAATGACAAGGGCTTTGTGATGAGTATCAAGGCTTGGCTTTCATCAGTATTTTAGATGAAAGGCATAGGAAAAGCCGCATATAACCTTGGAGTTAAGATTTCAAGGAATCGTTCGAAGAAACTTCTTTCTCTTTCACAGGAGACTTATATAAAGAAGGTTCTAGAACGATTTAATATGTAGGACTGCAAGTCCATTGATATTCATATAAGCATATGCGATAATTTATATCTGGAATCGTGTCCAAAGAACCAAAAGGAAAAGGAAATTATGGAAAAAGTTCCATATTCCAGTGCAGTTGATAGTCTTATGTACACTATGGTGTGTACGAGACCGGACATCTATTTTGCCGTTGGAAATGGTAAGCTGTTACCAATCCAACCCAGGGCAAGAACACTGGAAAGCAGTTAAGAGGATAATGCAGTATCTTAAGGGAACTGCAGATTTGCAAAAGACTATGATAAAACCAAGAAGGTAGACATAAGGTACATATCTACGCATGAGATGATAGAGGATCAGCTTACGAAAGCGATCCCCAGAAATGTGTTTTATAAACACTTATCATCTCAAGGATTGCGTATGGGCTGAGTTGTACCAAATATATATTCACATGTCTAAGAAATGATCAAAATTAATAAAAGAATAAGTTCTTTTTTCCAACATTGCATATGAATTTCTTAAGAAATGTTTGTGTACATTTTTGAAATCTCAGCTGAATTGTGTGTATGTCGGACAGATTAAGGTTGGCTCTCTCACATGAGCAACCGCCTTATCTTATCAGATGGATAAGATAGAGATGAGACTAGTTTAAAGTCAAAATCATTAGACGAATGATTTAGAGTCATGACTTTAACAAGATAGTCGAATGAAAGATCTGCATCATATGGATGCTTACAAAAGATCTGAGATCTGTATCACAAGGATATAAAGATCTCATTGGATTTTTTAATCCTATCTGTCTTATGCAGGATGAGAGTCCGGGAATATTTCCTGAGTAGTAAGGGGACTCAAAAGATAGGCACTGTGGTGTCTGATCTTTCATCCGTACAACATCATTAAGACATACTCTCCCTGGGAAAGGAGTGATGTTGTAATACGTGTTCATACCACGTATGCATTTCGACCACTGAGTTAGTAGCAATAGTGTTTGCTATTATGTGAGACTCAAAGGCCATACGGGTCTTAACTCTTACCCTCAAGGACTCCAATTGGTTCCTTTAGATTTGACGAGATGATCGCTATCTTAGCGTGTTGCTAATGGGCTATGGTAATTCGGCTCGGCGGGGCACGTTAGAAAAGCGAATCAAGTCAAGATCAGAAGGTTCGCAAGAAGAGGAAGATTGATTTCATATTTGCATTTGGACTTTAATGATTCAAAGCTGGCCAGCCAATTGTAATCCAGATGGGATTCAATTGTTGAATATAAAGTACAAGAAATGTGAAGAAATAATCTAGGGTAAAGCATGCGTTGAACTACTCAACTTTGCACCTTCGAGGTCGTTGTGTATCTCTAACAAGTGCACAACAACAGACTCTACGCGCATGACGGTCGCACGGTCTATTTCTCGGTATGATAGATGAAAGAACTAAGGGAAAGACATTCTCTTACAATCCCCTCAAGTGTGAGTGGGAGATGTTGGATATGGAAGACGTTTGTACACCCTTGTGGGGGATGTACGAGGGAATACGGACCTCGAACGTCGCGTACACGAAGTCGTGTACAAAGGGAATCTGTTCCCTTGCGGAGAGGATCTCTGGATGAGTGGGAAAGTCGCATTATATATGCATAAGTGCATGCGACATATGGCTAATAAATGGGGAATATCTTAAGCTTATGTTGTACCATGCATATGGTATAACTTAAGCTTATAATGTGCCATGTATCATGGTACACCTTAATTAAGTTGTTCCAAAGGAACAACTTACCCTAAAATAACTACCTTGGGGGCTATAAATAAGACCCAAGGGTAAGCCATTTCTTACACATTTTGCATGAAATTCATGCATGCATCTTCTTCATAGCGAAGCTCTGCAGAAATATTTCCTCTCCCTCCTTCCAAGTTCTTAATCTAAAATAGAGATTTAGATTGTGGATTAGTAGCCTTACTCCGTTCGTGAGTAGACTCGATCCGTCGTGGCGAATCCGAAGGCGAAGTTCGTAGACTACCGTGCCGCGTACGCAAGCGTAAGTCTAAACTTCATATTATCGATCCTAACTCTGTTTTGGACAGGATCCTACAGAGCAAACATAAATACTTGTGACTAATCCCCTATTTTGCAGTTAATCCATTACCTAAGCTATTTATGAAGATCTACTAGCAATGGATGACTCACAATGATCATTGAAGGCAAATGAAAATGGATTGGATGATCGTAGATGTTGATTGAAGCTTCATGAAGACTTCAAGCTCATACGGTGGAAAGAAGAGATTATTCGTCAAATGTAATTTTCTGTTATCTATTCTAGTATGTAGCTTAGAAGTAGAACCTTGATGGAGCACTTACACACATCTACATTCGGTCGTAGGACATCATTAGATCATTTGTCCTTTGACCCTAATTCATTTGTTTATTGTTTGTGCAAGGATTGTTTATAACAGTCGACTGCTGAACATTTTACAGTCGTCTGTCTAAAAAACAGTCGACTGTGTTTTGCTCTACAGTCGCCTGTTATGCACAAGCTTTTGCAATATAGTTTTGGGCCATTTATGATTATTTCGCACAGGCCATTGATGAACGATTCACAGGCACCTGTCCTAGTGATAGTCGACTGTGTTTTGTAAATCTGTCGCATGTCTATCCTTCTGCCCAAACTATTTTGATCTGCCTCTCACGGCCAGTCGACTAATGTTGAATATTCAGTCGACTGTCTCTTGGACCAGTCGACTGTTTATGCTGCATCAGTCATCTGTCTGTGAGCCAATTTATTGATTCAGCTCTATGGAAATTCTCAGGGTATTTGACATTCGTCTGTATAAGGACTTACAGTCGCCTGTTCTGATTAACAGTCGAATGTATTATACTCATCAGTCGTCTGTCCTGTCATCTTACAGGATTTCCAGATTTCATTCAACTTACCATCTCTCGGCCAGTCGCCTGTTGGTTTTTCAGTCGACTGTCTTTACTTCATCAGTCGACTATCCACGTGGTAAGTTACCGTTATGAATTCTTACCTACCCATGCTGACTGTGCATCAGTCGACTGAGGTTTCTTCATCAGTCGACTGTTGCGGGTTCAGTTTCTATCCATTGAGAATTTTCTCACGGATTCCAAAAGAGTTTTTGCCCAAACTGTTTTATGGATTTGAGAAACCTATAAATAAGGCTTGTACTGTTCCATTGAAAGGTTACTCATTCATCTTAAGCTTTCATTTTCTAAAGTCTAAAGCTCTCAAATCCAAAGCCCTAAGAATTCCAAATCCTTGATCTCTTACTCTCCAACCTAGAACCAAAGAGTTATCATCTAGGCAATTGGTGCAGTTAAGAGAAAGGGCTTCTCCTCTCTTCCAAGAGAGTTCTTCAACACACATCACACTCCTCCTTCAAGTTATACTTCAAGGCATTGGTGATTGTAAGTGTTGTTTTCATTATTTCATAACTTTCGTTATTTGAGATTTGCTCTCGGTTGTGAGAGTGGTTTTGCTTGCTCCCAAGTTGTGGGAGTTAAGGACATCAATTGTATTCGATTGCACTTGTAGGGTTGCTACAAGTGGGGTTTAAGGAACCTCAAGTTAGGGTTCTAACTTGAGTCTCCGGAGGATTCTGGGTGGAATGGACGTAGGATTATCGGGAACAAGTCGGGAGTGACTTGGGTAATCCGAACCCTAGAAACATAATTGTGTTTGCATTTGTTTCTTATTGGGTTTAATTCTAATTCCGCATTATATTGTTGGTTAGCATTTTATTTGGCGTAAATTTGTTTTAAATTGCTTAAACACTATTCAACCCCCCTACTAGTGTTTTCTCCATAGACAGGGTCCTTACAATTGGTATCGGAGCGCAAGGTTATAGCTATGGCATCCAACAACAACAACGTTCCTCCACCAATTTCGTACAACAATCACGACCGAGATGGAGCGTCCACACTCTTCGAAGGTCAATTTACGGTACGTCCTCCACATTTCAATGGTACTAATTTTGGTTATTGGAAGTGTAGGATGGAGACGTTCCTTAGGAGTGCTTCACGTTGGAGAACACTCCACAAGGAATACATCGAGCCCTCCGAAGAGGATTTCGACAAATGGACGTCTTCCGAAAAGTCCGTCGAAGTCAACAACGCTAAAGCAATGAACGCTCTTCATTGTGCGTTGGACCCGAATGAGTTCAACAAGATATGCACATGTAAGAGTGCATATCAAATTTGGAACCATCTTATTGTTACCCATGAGGGAACGAACAAGGTAAAGCTTTCAAAGTAATATGTTGTCGTGCAAAACTTCGATTTGTTTCATATGCAGGAGAATAAGAGCATTGCATCGATGTACGGTCGCTTTACCGACATCACAAATGAATTGGAAGCCCTTGGCCAAAAATATTCTGAACCTAACAAGGTAAGGAAGATCATCATGGGAATGACCTCCAAATGGAAAAGGAGAGCGATCGCTATCGAGGAGGTCAATAACTTGAAGAATTACAATGTTATGAATCTTATCGGGACTCTCATGTCTTATGAGGTAAGACAAGAGAACCGATTAAAGATTCGAGCCATGATAAATCCTTCGGAGGCCAAGAAGAAAGCTTTGGCTTTCAACGCCAATTCATCATCCCCGATAGCGAAGATTCGGAAGATGAGATGGATTTGGGTGAAATGGCCCAAATGGCGAAGAAGTTCCAACGTTTCTTTTGCAAAGATAAATTTTAATCCAACAAACGTTTTGAGTCTACTAATGCTACTTTCTCTCTTTACTTTAAGTGTAATAAGCCAGGGCACATCAAGAGGGATTGCCTAATGCTAAAGAACAAAGAGAAGTGGAAGGCACCGAAGTACCACAAGTCCGACAAGCTCAAGAGAGATAAGAAGAAAGGACTCGTATGTACATTCGATGACTCCAGTGAATAATCATCGAGTGATTCCGATGATGAAAAGGGTGAGAGCGCCCACATGTGTTTCATGGTATGAGAAGACCCACTCTCCGATGAGAGTGACTCCGACTCGGATGAAGGGGTAAAAATGGATGAACTTCGAATTGCTAACGAAGAATTATTTGCTAAATATCAATCTTTGATGCTTAGATATACTAGCTTAAAGAAATCAAATATTAGCAAGTCAGCCATTCCATGCATTATCAACAATGACACCATCGTTGATACTTTAACTCTTGAGAAAGAAAATTTAGCTTCTCAAAATGTCACTTTGAGAGATGAGGTGAATAACCTCAAATCTCAACTAGATCAAACACATCCCAAGGATAATAGTGATCTAGTTACAAGACAAACACAATCGGGCTTAGAGAATGATTCTCTTAAAACCCAAGTGCACGAGCTCAAAGCATGGGTGTCCAACTTGGATACCAACATTTCTTCTTTAAAGGAGAAATATGAGCTCATGTCCTCCCATATTGTGATATTCAATAATGGAAAAGGACAATTAGATGATTTGCTTGCAAACCAATTTTCGGACACACATCGTGTTGGTCTTAGATTTGTAAAAGCAAATTCATCAAATGATTGCACCTCCTATAGTGGTGTCACTATAGATTTTGTGAGGCCTTTCTCCGGTGCATCCACAAGTGGTGTCAAAGACACTATAGGTAGAAAACCTACCAAGAAAGTCAACACTTCACCTTCTCTTCCTTTTGGCAAGAAACCTACTAAGGGTGGAAACCAAAAGCAAGTCCATGCTTATATGTACACTAACACTCATCCACGTAGGAAACCTCCTACTTCACAAGTGAATAATTATGACACTTTTTATGCTCCACACCCACGGACACGTACAAATCCACACATGAGAAATTCTCATGTACGTGCTCCTATACACCTGTATGCTCATTCACATCATTCCTACATGTATGCACATCCTCATCATGTCATGCATAATCAATATGTTCCATACAACATGCATGTTCCTAAGCATACATATAATACTCATATGTCATATGCGTATACACCACCTCATGTTTATGCTAGAAACCATATTCCCAAGAAGCATGCACCACAAAGAAATCCAACACATATGCATGCAACTAGGGAAAGGACTCCCAAGACTTACACCATTTGGGGTCATAAGAACACTAGCCTAAATGTTAGGAATGCTTATATTGATTCCTATTTCCATGATGTCATTAGGAATAATAATTATGTTGGTAAGCGGAAGTCCACTTGGACTTGGCTTCCAAAGGGCTAATCCCCTTGGACCCAACAAACATTGGGTACCATGAGCTTATGGTATATTATATAGGTATCCAAGAGAAAGAAGAAGAGCAATAAAAGTCTTATTAGCTCTAAAGGGAAAGGATGGATTCTCGATAGTGGTTGCTCCAAGCACATGACGGGAGATCCCTCTTTTCTCTCCGAAGTGATTAGCATCAAGGATGGTGAAACGGTCACTTTTGGAGGAAATCAAAAGGGAACCATCATTGGAGTAGGTATCGTTGGTAATCCTTCAAAACCCTTAATTACTAATGTTTTTCTAGTTAGTGGTTTGTGTCACAATCTCATTTCCATTAGTCAACTTTGTGACAAAGGTTACAAGGTTAACTTTGGAGAAGGATTGTGTACAATTGTTGATTGTGATTCAAATGTTTTATTTTCCGGTATTATGTGCAAAAATATTTATTATTTGAGCTTGCCTAAAACCGTAGAACATTGCTTAGTTTCTAACACAAGTGAACAACTATTATGGCATCACCGTTTTGGTCATGTTCACTTTAAGCACTTATATAAGTTAGCTAAGCATGATCTAGTTAAAGGTTTTCCTAAAATTGCTTTTAATAAAAAAACTTTTGTGATTCATGTCAACGAGGTAAACTAAGTAAATCTTCATTTAAGCTTAAAGAAGGGATTACTTCAAAGAGGCCCCTAGAACTTCTTCATTTAGATTTGTTTGGGCCAACTAGAACCGCTTCTTTAGGTAATGTTCATTACGGATTAGTTGTCGTAGACGACTTTTCTAGAATTACTTGGGTTTCGTTCTAAACTAATAAGAATGAAGCTTATGAAGAGTTTACCAAATTTGCAAAGAAGATTCAGACTCTCTTAGGATCCACTATTATCACTATCTGTAGTGATCATGGAGGAGAATTTGAGAATGAATCTTGTACTAAGTTTTGTGATGACACCGAGATAACTCATAACTTTTCCTTCCCTTGGGCACCACCACAAAATGGTGTTGTAGAGAGAAAGAATAGGACTCTTATTGAGTGTGCACGCACTATGCTCCATGATAGTCATCTTGGACTACAATTTTGGGCAGTGGCGGTGCACACGGCATGTTATGTGCTCAATAGGATCCTAGTGAGGCCCCGAACGAACAAAACTTGTTTTGAGTTGTTTTATGACAAGAAGCCTCAAGTAAAATATTTTCGTGTCTTTGGTTCAAAATGTTTTATAAAGAACACATTTGGTAACTTAGACAAATTTGAGCCAAGATCCGATGAAGGAATTTTTGTTGGATATTCCACACGTAGCAAAGCCTACCGGATATACAACAAAACTTCTTCAGCGATTGAGGAATCACTTCATGTATCATTTAATGAAGATTTTGATTTTCCTCATGTTGATGATGATAGTGTAGATGTTTTGTGTGATCCTCTTAGTAGTGTTAAGATTAATGATTCAATTATTGATACTAACCCTACTAATGAAATTGTTGAAGATGTTCCTAGTGATGCAGGAATACCCAAAGCTTACCCGACCGTTCATAACCATCCCCATAACTAAATCGTTGGAGATATTGGTGTGGGTGTTCGAACGAGGTCGAGAATTGAAGAATTCTCTCATTGCGCATTTGTCTCTACCATTGAGCCAAAGAACATCCAAGAAGCTTGTGAGGATAGCTCTTGGATAGTGGCAATGGAAGAAGAACTAATGCAATTTGAAAGAAATGAAGTTTGGGAACTCGTTCCTCTTCCAAGTGGTCACCAAGTCATTGGGACCAAATGGATCTTCAAGAACAAGATGGATGAGAACGAAGTGATCACAAGGAATAAAGCAAGGTAAGTATCTCAAGGCTACAGGCAAGAGGAAGGTATTGATTTCGAAGAATCTTTTGCCCCCGTAGCTAGATTAGAAGATATTAGATTTCTTTTATCTTTTGCATCCCATAATAATTTTAAACTATTTCAAATGGATGTTAAAAGTGCATTTTTAAATGGGTTTGTCAATGAAGAAGTATATGTTTCTCAACCTCCCGGTTTTATTCATGAAAAATTTCCATACCGTGTTTTCAAACTTAAGAAAGCGTTGTATGGGTTGAGACAAGCTCCTAGAGCTTGGTCTGATCGACTTAAGACCTTTCTTTTGAATTTAGGTTTTAAAATGGGAGAAGTTGATTCTACACTCTTCATTAAAGATTATGAAAATGACATTCTCTTGATTCAAGTGTATGTAGATGATATTATTTTTGGTTCTACTAAATTTAATCTTTGTCAAGAATTTTCTAAGTCAATGAAGGATGAGTTTGAGATGAGCCACATGGGAGAGCTCACCTACTTCCTTGGATTGCAAATTCGACAAATGGAGAATGGCACATTCATACATCAGACAAAGTACACAGGGAAGCTTATTAAGCGATTCGAGATGGAATCGTCTTCGAGCAAAAGGACTCCCATAAGTACTACTACTCATCTACACAAGGATGAAAGCAGAAAAGATGTAGACATTCGTCTATATCGAGGTATGATCGGTAGCTTACTTTACTTAACCACTAGTAGGCCCGATATCATGTTTTCTGTATGCATATGTGCTAGATATCAAGCTAGACCTAAGGAGTCACACTTGATTGCGGTTAAACGAATATTTCGTTATCTCAATCAATCCCTAGATTATGGGTTACTTTACCATAAGTCTAGCACATATGAGTTAATCTCATATAGTGATGCCGACTTTATCGGATGCAAGTCTGACGGGAAAAGTACTAGTGGCACTTGCCATTTTCTAGGAAATTCTCTTGTTTCTTGGTTTTCTAAGAAATAGAATTCAGTGTCATTGTCCACGACTGAAGCGGAATATATTGCCGCGTGTCTTGCATGTGAACAAGTTCTTTGGATGAGACACACTCTTATGGACTATGGTGTCAACTGTGATTCTTGCCCGATCATGGTTGATAACCAAAGTGCCATATGTCTTTCCAAGAATCTGGTACACCACTCCCGTACCAAACACATAGACGTGAGACACCATTTCATAAATGATCATGTAGCTAAAAAGGACATCATCTTAGAGTACATTGAAACCCAAAAACAAATTGTTGACATCTTCACTAAACCTCTTAAAGAAGATTCATTTGTGAGGTTGCGTGGAGAATTAGGAATTATGGGTGAATCTGAAATCTAGAATCTCATCTTTCATGTTATAACACCTTTGAGCTCATGTCATCATTTTGTCTTTCTTCTTGTGATATATGCTATATATGTTTAAGAAATGCTATTGTGATTTATGTGATTTTGTGATTTATTTGAGATTGTTTTTGGAGATGTTTGTTACAATTGATTTATCATATTACATTGTATTTATGATGAGTTTGTGATTATAGTATAGGTCCTAGGGTGAGTGTTCTTATTCTCTAGAATTCTATCTCACTGTGCATTTTTGGACCAGGACAGACGACTATCTTTCCTTCGACAGTCGACTGCCCTACTCTATCTCCTCAAACTGAGAATTTGTATCTTTCGCACAGCCAACTGATGACTGTTTTACAGTCGACTGTTATTTTAACAGTCGACTAAATTTTAGTCATCAGGCGACTGTTCTTTCTGTCAACTTTTCTACAGAGCTCTCTGTATTTTTGATGAAGTTTATTGATTCTCGGTCAGTCGACTGCTGTGTTAAGTTCAGTCGACTGTCCTTCGGATAGGCGACTGTATGTTAACCAACAGTCGACTGTTTGTCTTCCTGAGATTAATTCTTATCACTTCATCCAGTCGATTGACTTTTGTTCATCAGTCGACTGTCACCTGTTTGTGTCGGTTCACTGCTTTGATCTGAGCCGTCAATTCTTTGATCCAGCGGCCCAGATTCATTCCCACTTTCTTATACACTTCGAGACTGTTCATTTCGAGCCGTGCGTTTCTCTCTCCTCCGATTGAACTGTTTCTTCTTCCCGCTCGTTTCTTCAGCCTTTACCGTCGATCTCCTCCTCCATGCTAGTCGATCGTTCCGTCGTTGCTTCCTCGCTTCTCCTCGACCTAGTTTGACTCTCTCTCTAGTCCTTTGTTTGATTTCTGTCTTTCGATTTCTTCGACCATCGTTTCTCTCTCTATTCCATGGCACCCAAAACCAAAGGAAAAGAGAAGGTCGTTGCTCCTAAACGTCCTAGAGCACCCAAGAAGCCTATAGCCAAGTAGAAGAAACCCTATAAAGCCCAAACCAAACAAGCCGAGTCTCCCTTGCATTCTTCTTCGCAGGGATATTCACCTTCAGCAACCACCTTTTGATGCTCAACCATTGATCCATCGTCAGCGGAAGCGCATTGGCCTTGCCATCAATGATCCTACTGCTGACGCTCCCCATCTGTCTACTCCTACTTCGAGTTCTTCAGAAGCGACTCATGTCGTACCCCCTTCTGATCCCCTAGTTCAAGTTTGCCGAGATGATCTTTGTTTGGCAAAGTTTCACTCTCTTTTAGGGATCCAGCTTCTCAGGGAGCGGTACATTCATTTACCCGCCTTTACAGCTGAGATACTTTCTGACATCTTATCTGCTACTCATCTAGCTGATCTTTTTCGCTTCTCTCAGAGCGAGTCCCCTAAAGCCTATCCATTTCTGGTGAAGCTCTTCTATGCTAACCGCGTTCGCGGTGAGTATTCCACTACCGGAGTTCTTAATACAGTTGTTCAGGGAACCCACATCCAGATTACTCCCTCTCTCTTAGGGACCATTCTTAGGATTCCCTCTACCGGTTCTCTTCCTTCTAATATCGCTATTTCTGATATTGACGAGCTTGACCCCTATGTCCTTAGAGATATGTTTCGTGAGATACCTTTGGCCCTGGACTCTGGTATCAGGTCGTCTATGTTCTTGACTCGATGTTGGGCAGTTCACCTAGTGGTGAAGTCCAACATTCTGCCGAGGTATGGATCATCTGACCAGCCCTCTCAGGATATTCTGAAGTGTATTTATGTGATTCTCTCTGGCATGCCCGTGAACTGGGCCAGTGTCCTCCTTGACAGGATGGACAAGGTTGATTTTACTTCTTCCTCGTCGCACATTCCATTTGGTGGCCTTTTGACTCCTGTTTTCCGTCATTTTGGCATCGATCTGTCTCCTTAAGAGCCCATGACTTTTGGTCCTCTCCTTGATGCTTCTGCGAAGTCGAAGTCTTCTTTGGCTCTCCAGTCTGCATCAAAGAAGAGGAAGTCTACTTCAGCCCCTTCTACCTCCATAGTTCCACCTGCTGATCAGCCTTCCACCTCAACTCCACCATCTCAGGATATTCTTTTTGAGATGGTCTCTGGGCTTTACAGGTTGATGTATATTTCCTTCCTCCATCGGGGAATACCCTTCCCTGAGGATCTGAGACAGTTTGTTCCCCAGCCTCATGTGCCTCCTCAGCCCACTGATGTCATTGAGCAGCCTGGTGGAGCCTCCACTCAGGATGCTGCTGATGTTGCTACTGATGTTGCTCCTTCTAACCCTACTCCAGAGGATACACCTGCTGTCACGGAGCCTGCTTCTTATTTTGCATCCCCTGGAGACGCTCACTCTTAGATAGGTGTTTGTGTGGTGCTAGATTGTTGATGGTTGTGTCTATGATGTATGATGGATTACTGATGTATGCTGATGTTATGATATATACTTGATGTGGTGTACGATGGCCTCATGTTGTATTTTTTTGTGATCATGTTGTATATACTTTTTGTTGGACATGTTAATGTCCGTTTGCCATGTACTCACATCTTTTGCCACGTTCTTATTGCATTACGCAATATAGACAGAGATGACCCGTCTGCATTCATTCCTTTTGCAAATTGGGGTTTTGATGGATTTTGATGGAGTTTGATACCATGTATTATAAATGTATATATTTTGTCAGAGGGTATGTCTAGGGAGTTTTTAGTCAGTGGTGGGTGACGGCGCTTGTGCACTATCCCCACTCTTTCTATATATTCCCTAGTCTCCCTTGTGGATGTTTTGTATTGGTCTGATCATTAATATAATCACGCATTTACTCGTATATATATATACATATATATATATATATATATATATATATATATATATATATATATATATATAATAAAACAGGGATGTTATCATGGGTTATTGGATAAGAGTTTTTGATAAGAGAAATTGGATAAGGGTTTGAATTATATTTGGGGGTATATAAATGAGGGATGTTATAATGAGATATGGATAAGAGATATTTGATAGGAGAAATTGGATAAGAGAAATTCGATAAAGGGTTAAATGAGGGATGTTATAAGAGTTATTGGATAAGAGATATTTGATAGGAGAAATTGGATAAGAGTTTGAGTTGTAATTTTGAAATTTGGGGGGAAAAATTTGAATTTCAGTGTGAAACCCAAGGGGGAAAGGATGTTTCACGTGTCTTTCATTTTGGGGAAACCAAAAGGAACATGCCCTTCATTTTGAAAACAAAATTTCTCAGCCTCGCCCCTCTCCTCCTGGCACGCTGGCAACCCCACCCTCTGCGAAAAGCCATCAAAAGCTTCGGCACGGCACGATGATCTCCTTGGAGGTGGTGGGCACGATGATCTCCCTGGAGGTGGTGGGAATGCCCTCAAGCACCGAAGACTCTCGATTTTGCTCGAGCCCTCGAGCCCTTAAGCCCTCAAGCACCGAAGCCCTCAAGCCCTCAAGCCCTCTCGCCGTCCTTTAGAAGCCCTCAAGCCCTCAACGATGATCTCCCTGGAGCTGTATTCCAAAGACTTCAGGTGGGAAGACTTTGGAATCTTAAGTCTTAATTGAAACCAAATTATAAATTGCTGCAGGATCTTCCTTCAAATCTTGTGGATAATTTCAATCCCATGAATGCGTTGATCTGATTTCTGTGAAGTTTTGCTAAATATGTGTTGTATATTTTCATACAGTAAATTTTTCCCATGCATTGCTGCAGGATCTCTTCTGCAGTATCCCAACTTGGATTGAGGTAGTTGATTCTCTTTGTTTTTGTTTTTGTTTTTTGGTTTAAGATCTTTCAACTTGGCTTGAACTTTGCTGGATCCCATTGCCTCTTATTTGATTGTTGGGAACAACGTAGGGGTACATCACTTGAGAAAAATGTGGGGTACATCACTTGAGAGAAATGTGGGGTACATCAGTTGAGAAAAATGTGGGGTACATCACTTGAGAGAAACAAGGGAAAACACTTTAATGTGGTGCATGTTTGGACATCTTTTTATTTTGTTGTAGATGGGAATGAATGTTTGATGAGGATGTAAATATGAAACTTATTATGGAAATGGAAATGAGAGGATCATACGTCTAAAATTTGAAAAGTTTGAAATTGAGAAGATAAAAATTATATTTCAATCATAAATGATTTGATTGCTGTTTCTTAATCTTGCGCAGAAGTAGTTGTACAATTTGATCTATTAGTTCAGCTTCAAACTTGATTATACTTAATTCTTTTCTCATGTTTTTAAGTTCCAAGCCTTGCGTACAATGGTCCAAGCAAAACCACAAATTGGCATTATGATGCTCGCGAGCAGGTAAATTGAGCATCAGTGTTTTTTGTACTCTCCTTTCTTATGGGATCAATCCTGATATTATTATGCTCGCGATCCTAGCTCTGACTTATTTGTGCAATGTGATTCCCAAATCGGCCAATGCATTTGTGACGCGCGTGACTGTGCCGGTGCTTTGTGGGAAATTGCTAGCAATTGAGTACTTGGATGTTGTCGAGCAGGTTAATTAAGCATCAGTGTATTTTTGGTTTTTTGTGTGTTGATTGCAATTCTGATGCATCCTTTTGTGTGTGTAGTGTTTGCAAGCATTGGAGAAGATATTGAGGAAACACTTGGTGTTGACTTACGTTGACTTCTTCTTGACTAGCACGCAGGTAAATACATGCTTGCATTTTTTGGGGATTTATTAGTGTTATTGTTTGTTGATCGATGCTTATATGGCATGGAAACTAGAGGGTTGCTTTGGCTACTATTGCAACTGTGTGCAATAAACTGCCTTCGAATTGTTCTTTACTCTACGATCATGAAGATGGTCGGAACCCTAACGGGCCTCTAATATCAGCTGAAGCTCATCAAAGTGTATGCTATGGAGTGGCTTTATGATACCTTCATCATCTTCTTCGACGGTGCCATCACGGATCAACAAATAACTCTTTATCTTTGCTCATTACGAATTTGAGCTTCAAGTTTAGTCCATATCAGGTCTCTTTTGGCTAAATCAATAAGTAAGTCTCCATCCACTCTCATTGTGAATTTTAGTCCATGTCAAATCTATTTTTGCTTTGGTGATTGGATCCTAGGTAGTGTTGTCAATTGTTGAGTTAGTTTCATTAAAGAGCTCGAATAAAATTTATCACTTGGGCACCAAGATCAGCAAGGTGAGAATTTTGAATCGCCTCTTCTATCTACAAAAGTATAAATAACGTTTTGCAGTACTCACAAAACCATGCATAACCTGCAAGAAACACAATTTTTTCAATATCACTCGATAGTAATGTTCTTTTTAGGTATAACCTGCAGGAAACACAAAACACCATGCATAACATTTTGCAGTACTCACATAACAATTTCACTTCTCAATGTTTTCTTAAGTCATCAATGTTTTTTAAGTTAACATTTTTGTTTTAACATGTGAAAAGTGTTAATGCAAATTTTTAATGCATTCATGGGAAAAGTTTAAATTAGTTTCATTAACAGTTTGCATTCATATGAAAAATCCTGCTGTGCTCATTTACATTTGCAAGCGTTTTCATTTTCTTTCAACATTTTCAACATTTTCATTTTTAATATGTTAAAAATTCATGAATTTGCTACATTTTCAACATTTTCATTTTGTTATTAATTTGTTATTAGTTTGCATTCATGTGGAAAATTCTGTTATGTTGAATTTGCTACATTAATCAAACTGTTAATGCCTAATGCATTAACATTTTGCATTAGGTTTGGCCATGAATTAACTTGAATAAGCTTTTTCATGATGTAACTTGAATAAACTAGAATCATATTGAGCTTGAAAGATCAGCGTATAATCCTTCATTCAACATCAGGTGATTCTGTGAATCAAAAATTTGTTTACAAGTGAATTTCTGCTATTCAGGGTTAGCCATTATCAAAAATTTGTTTACAGGTGATTCACGTTAGCCATTATCAAAAATCAGTTTGAATACTTTTTTGAATATAACCAACTTGAACTTTTTGAATATAACATGAAGGGTTCAAGTTGATGTTGTGAACTTTTTGAAAATTTTAAAATTTTTGAAAATTTTGAACTTTTTGAATATAACATTTGAATATAACACTTGAAAAATCAGTGTTGAACTTTTTGAATAATTTTGAACTTTTTGAATTCAAAATCAGTTTGAGTTGATAATGTTATCTGTGAATCTGTGAACTTTTTCACTCTAATTTTTTGAATTCACTTTTGTGAAACTTTTGCAAGGTGATTTGAACCCTTCAAAACTCTTGATATCCTGTGAATTGCAACTCATTCAAATTTTAAACTTTTTGAAAATTTTGAAATTTTTGAATATAACATTTGAATATAACACTTGAAAAATCAGTTTTGAACTTTTTGAATTCAAAATCAGCTTGCGTTGATAATTTTATCTGTGATCAAATGTGAATGAGTGAATGTGATATGTGAAATGTAAATATAAACCTGGGAATGTTGATAATTCAAAATCTTCATTGAATTTTAGCCTAATGTTATTCACAGGATAACAAAATCAGGATAACAAATTTTATTCACAGGATAACAAAATCTTCAAAATCAAGAATTCAAAATCACAACATTAGATTTTTAGCCTACTGTTATCCTGCTGAAGATTCATTGAATGAGGTGAAATTTGAATATCCTGTGAGTTGATGCTTTTAGTTAAAAATCTTCAAGTGATTATCTGTGAATGAGTGAAAATTTGCAACATCAAGTTATCTGTGAATGATTTGATAATTTGAATGTGAACTTTTTGATTTTTTAGCCTAATCTTCATTTGAATGTGATATCAAATCATGTGATATGTGCAACATTAGATTTTTAGCCTAATGTTATCATGCAGAAGATTCATTGAATGAGGTGAAATTTGAATATCCTGTGAGTTGATGCTTTTAGTCAAAAATCTTCAAGTGATTATCTGTGAATGAGTGAAAATTTGCAACATCAAGTCAGCTGTGAATGATTTGATAATTTGCAAAATTAGATGTTCACTTGAATCTGGATATCTCAGTTATCATTTACTTCACAGGTTGATTTTCACTTTCACAAATAGCAAAAGTATATTTACATTCACAGGTTGATAATTATAAAGATCAAATGTGAATGAGTGAATGTGATATGTGAAAGTGAATGTGATATCAAATCATTTGATAGAATTCAAATCGTGTGATATGTGATATGTGAAAGTGAATGTGATATCAAATCATTTGATATGGCGATTTGAGTGAATTCACAGGATTTGAGTGATATCACATTCACCTTCTAATCATGCTATTTGTGAATGTGATATCAAATCATTTGATATGGCACACACCTTAGCAATCCTGTGAAGTATATTTACTTTCACAAATCATTTGATAGAATTCAAGTGAAAATCAACCTGCTATTTGATAGAATTCAAGTGATAACATTTGATAGAATTATAGTGATAACATTTTCACAGGTTGTTAATTTGCAAATCATTTGATAGAATCAAGATAATTTGTTAATTTGAAAGTTACCTGGGATATTCAACAGGTGAGAGATATTAATCAAGATTTTGTGTTTCACTTATAGTCATGAGAGATATGTGAACTTTTGAATGATTATATGTGAACTTTTGAATGAAGACAGAAATTTGTTATTTATCATTCACTTTTGTTATTTAACAGTGTTATATGTTATATGTGAACATCTTGAGTTTTATCATGTACTGGGATATTCAACAGTGTTATATGTGAACATCTTGAGTTTTATCATTCACTGGGATATTCTTGAGTTTTATCATTTTGAGTAGATAGATTATCACAATAGAGAATCATGTATTTGTAAACAGTATATCCTGAATTATGTTATTCCATTGAGTAGATAAAACAAATTTTGAATTGAAATTTCATTCAAGATGTGTGAACAAAATTGTTTTATCTTGAATGAAATTTGTTTTATCTACTCAATGAGAATATATCATCTTGATGTTTACAAAATTTCATTGAGATATTTGAATGAAATTGAGTTTTACAGAATTTCATTCAGAATATATCATCTTGATGTGTGAACAAAATTGAGTTTTACAAAATTTTGAATTAAAATTCTCATTGAGATATGTGAACAAAATTCCATTGAAATTTCATTCAAGATGATACTTTTGTTATTCAATGAAATTTATCAAGATGTTTACAAATTTCATTCAAAATGAGATATACTGGGATATTCAACAGTGATATACTTTTTTGTTATTCAATAGAGAATCCTGTATCAAAGAGATATGGGTGAACTCATTTTGTAAACCGGATCCTCTCATTTTGATATACACTTTAAATAAGGATATCACATGTTTTATCAAATTTGTTTTATCAATTTTGTATATCCATGATATCACAGGATTTAAGTTCAATTTTGTTTTATCAAATTATACAGGATATCACATAAATCATGAATGTTAAATTTTGAATGATGAACTGAATTTTGATATTCTATCTCAAATTTTTGATCCTCTATAATTTTGAGTTGTGATATCCTTATGAACAGGATTCATAAGGATATCCTCTATAACAAAATAACAAAATTCAGTTCAACTCAAAATAAAAAAATTCAGTTCATAAGGATATCCTCTATAATCAAAATAACAAAATTAACAGGATTCATGATAATAGAGTTGTGATATCCTTATGAATTCATGAGTTGTGATATCCTTATGAATTTTGATATTGTATAATTTTGATCCTGTAAATTATGGGTGAATTCATATGAGTTCACAAGAATTGATCTTGTATATGAGTTCAATTCCATGATATGAGTTCAATTTCACATATCATAGAAATGTTTGTTGGTGAAACAGGATATGGGAGAGGATCATGTTTTGTTTTGTGAGAGGATATAGGTGAAACATCTTGATAAATTTCATTCAAGATTTTGTAAAACATTGAATGAAATTTCATTCAATTTCATTCAAGATTGTTTCACCCATATCCTGTTTCACCCATATCATGTTCAAGATTGTTTCACCCATTCAAGATTTGTTTTGTGATTGAATGAGATTGAATGAAATTTATCAAGATTGAATGAGATTGTGAACAAAATTGAATGAGATTGTTTCACCCATATCCTCTTACATTGAATGTGAGAGGATATGGGTGAAACAGGAAATTGTTTTGTGATATACAAAATTGTTTCACCCATATCCTGTGAACATGGATATACAAAATTATTCAATGAACTCATATCATGGAATTGTTTTGTGATATCCTGTATATGAGTTCAAAACTCATATCATAGAAATGTTTTGTGATATCCTCTTACATTGAATATGAGTTTACAAGATATACTTCATTCACTTCATTCACTGATTTTGAGTTATATTTCAATTTTTCACAAGTTGAAATCTTGATATACTTCATTTACTAAAATAACCTCAAAAATGTTTCACATGTATATGTCCCGTGAATGAAGTGAATCAAATTGAGTTATCAAGGTTATATGTCCTGTGAATAGAATGAAGTATTTTTCACAAGTTTTATCAAATTTTTCACAAGTATATCAAGTTTTTGAATATATGAATATCAGTTTTTGAGTTATCAAGATTAAATGTCCTGTGAATGTCTTGTGAAGTATCCTGTGAAGTATCCTGTGAGATATGGGTCAAATTCATAAGAGATATGGGTGAATGTCCTGTGAATTATTCAAAATCAGGGAAGTATTTTTGAATGTTATATGTGAAATTATATGTGAAATTTCTCATATGCAAAATTATATGTGAAATTTTTGATATCCTGTTAATTTTAACTTTGGGTGAAGGATATGCAAAATCATATCTCATAAGTTCAAATAAGTTCACATAAGATTTCCTGAAGTTTAACATTTTATATTTTATCATGATTAAAGGTGAAGTTTCAATTTGAGTTATCAAGATTAAATGTCATGTGAATGTCCTGTGAAGTATCTTGATAACCAAGTTGCAAATTATCAATCTGAGTTATTAAATGAGTATTGGTGTTTGATATGAAATTTTCATGTGAGTTATTAAATGAGTGTTTGATATGAAATTTTCCTGTGAGTTATTAAATTAATAACTGAGACATTTAATATGAAATTTTCCTGTGAGTTATCAACATTAAATTTAATAACTTGGTGTTTGAAATTTATCAGGATATTAAATGAGTGTTATATATGAATGTCCTGTGATATGAAACACCAACAGGACATTCACAGGAGTGTTAAATCAAGTTATTCACAGGAGTGTTTGATATCATGTTATTTAATAAATGAGTGTTTGATATCCTGTTATTCACAAGACATTTAATAAATGAGTGTTTGATATTCAAGTTATTAAATGAGTTATCAAGCACAGGACATTCACAGGAAATTTAATACCAGGACATATAAAGTTACCAACATTAAATGTCATGTGAGTTATCAAGTTATCTTTAATATGAAACACCAACATATCAAGTTATGAAATTTTGTTGTGACTGTCCTGTGAAATTTCATATCAAACACCAACATCCAAGGATACCAAGTTTGATAATTTGAGTTATCAAGATTAAGTTATTAAATGTCCTGTGAGTTATCAAGTTTAACATTTCATATCACACCAACATGAACTTGAATGTTGGTGTTTGATATGAAATTTTCCTGAACTTTAACATTCAAGTTGGTGTTTGAAATTTTCTTGAAGTGAATACTAAGTTCACTTCAAAACACTGGTGTTAAAGTTCACATTCACGTATCACTTCAAAACACCAGTGATATGTGAATGTTAAAACCTGGTATTCACTTCAAAACACATCACATTCACATTCACATTCAAAACACTGGTTAAAGTTTAACACTTGTGTTTTGAAGTTTGATTTTGAAATCACATTCAGGTGAATACCAGTTTCACATAACACTGGTTAAAATTTTGAAATCAAATTTTGACAATTTGCAACATTCACATTCACATTCAAAACACATTCACATCACATTCACAAATCATGATTTTGCATATCCTTCACCCAAACTTCAACCTGGTATTCACTTCAAGTGATATGTGAACTTTAACATTCAAGTTGGTGTTTGATATGAAATGTTAACATTCAAGTTCACATAAGATTTCCTGAATGTTCACTTCAGGTTGGTGTTTTGAATGGTAAAGTTCACTTGAATGAGTTGATGCTTGATGTTGCAAATTCACATTGAATGTTAAAGTTCACATAACATTTCATATCACACCAATTTTGAATGTTCACATAAGATTTCACATTGAATGTCCACATACATACACCCTTCCTTCAATATGTTTTGGTAATATGTAATTTTCTTTGCAATTTGCACTTTTCTTTGCACTTTTCTTTGGACAGGTTCTGTACTTTTCTTTGCAATTTACACAAAAGAAAATGGACAAGATGTATAATGCAATCTGAGCTTTTTTCTTCTTAAAATGGTGTCAGGTATGTGCAATTTATTCTTGTTTTAACACTGAAAAATTCTTCTTTAAAAAACATTAACACAAATAAACAATACATCTAAGTTTCTTCACCAAAATTTCAATATGGGTTGGATTCCTTTGGCAATGGAATACATAATGAAAATTTTAAATTGGGAAACTTTGACGAAGTTAGATCGTTGTATTTGTACTGTGGAAAGAAACATGAGTGGATGAGCTCACATTTGTGTATTGTTATTTTATCATTCTAAATTTGCTGGCTTACCATTCATTTTTAATATTAGTACCTTTCACTTACACTTGCAGACTTATCTTTCCCCTCCTTTTTTGTTTTTCTGGGTTCAAATAAATTTCCAGCTTCATGTTACCATTAATCTTAAAACACTTCTAATTCTAGCCTGCATCAAATGTATAATGTTCTATATTTTACTTGCAATTTTTCTAATTCTAGCCTGCATCAAATGTATAATGTTCTATATTTTACTTGCAATTTTTCTAATTCTAGCCTGCATCAAATGTATAATGTTCTATATTTTACTTGCAATTTGAATGTGCACCTTCCGTATATATTATCTGACATTCTCATTAATTGTTTTTTGCATTCTACTTTATCTTTTCAAATACAGTAATGTAGGTATTTCTATATTTCACTTGCAATTTGAATGTGCACCTTCTGCATATATTATCCGACATTCCATTCTACTTTATCTTTTAAAATACAGTAATTTTGGGAGGGGGGTGGTTTGTTGTTTTATATTTTAAAGCAATTTTTAGGTGTTTTGATGAAATTTGCTTCCAGTTGTTCGATTCTTATCATCAATTTTTTGTGCTTGAAAATCGATGAAATTTTGGGGTTTTGATAAAAATCGTTGAAATTACAGGTGTGGGCAAACAATTTTCATCAAATTCTTATCGCTGATGCATACATTCCAGGTGTTTTGATGAAAATCACTGAGAAGAATTTTGTTTGCTTGAAAATCGCTGAGAAGAATTTTGGGGACAAACACCTGAAATTTTCTTGCCGGGATTAGAACAAGAAAGAGATTTTGTTTTCTCTAATCAGCGATTTGATTGATTTCGCTCGATGTTAGTGCATTCCTTATGTAATTTCTATCATTTGTGATTGGTAGCTAAAGTGAAGTGGGGAGCTCAAAGAGGGAAGAAGAATGGCACAGACTACTACTCAGAAGATGGTGTCAGTGTAACTGGACATCCCCAACATCATTGGTATGATTTTTGGTCAATTAAGAGTTCCTTTTAATATATGTTACCTTACGAATTTTATGGGCGATATCACAAAATAATTAGGATTCATCAAGAATTGTTATTGTTGATTAGTGGTATAAGCTTATGGCCAAGGGTTTGAAGTACGATACTGCCAAGGTCTTAATGCCGCAGTTCGAGCTGAATGAACCTACCTATAATAGCTACAGAAAGCTTTATTTCATCCATATCTGTGTTGTCGATAGGATCAGGTTTTGCGTGGTTCACTGTAACCCTTAACCATGTCTTCCTCTTTCATGGAAAGTAGGTCGGTTAACTAACCACATCCACATTCTTTTTTATTATCAAGTTAGATAGACTAGACAATAAACTTCTTCTTTTTTATTTCACTGATATCTGGGGGAAAGTAGGCCAGTAGTGAACTCAAAAAAGGAAGACATCCAAGCGAAGCTGTTATAGGAACGGTAGTGTCTTTCGTTTAGAAAGAGCGAGTCCATCTTCTATGTGGATGTTGTTTGCTGTTTGGGTTGGCGAGGGTCATCACTCTGCTCATCAGAGTGATTGAAGCAACCACAAAATTAGGTCAGTATTCATGCAACAAATCAGAGAAGTATGCCTAATTGTTTTTTTCTTTTGCTTTTGCTTTCTGGATATTTTTAAATATTTGCTTTTATTTTGTTGGTATACTTTATTATAGCTTCTGCATCTGATGATTATTTGATATCATTATAATACTAGATGAAGTTATTAGAATGTTACTACAGTGCCGACTGCAGATTAGACCAGGTCAATAACAGATGATTAAGGATTTTATTGTGTAGTTTGTTGAAATTGGAGCATTAGTAGAATATGATCATGGTTAAGGGGAGTTGTGTTGGTTTCAGATCAGGTTTTGGTTTCTTCAATCTGTTGGTTGCATGCTGTGAGGTTACTTCTCAAATATGTGATTCACAACTTGAAACAATTGGTTACAACTTAATAGTACCCAAAGTTGGAATAAAGCAATAATATATGGTTTCCACATAAGAGTGATTCATGTGTTTCAAAATAAGAATATCGGAAAAGATATGGTAGCATGACATTTCTTATATTATGCGTTGATGTGGCGATTATTGATTGGCTGCTCAAAAAGCAGCATACATGGATTGTTTTTGCATCGATCAATCAATGCTCATCATGTTAGTGTACCCTCATTAATCCCAAATAAGAATAATTAGAGATATGGTTATAGCTCGCTTGGAAATTTGACTATTCCGGGATTGCTAACTCTTATTGAGAAGCTACATCTATTGACCATATGTATATTTTGTTTTCTTTATTTCATATAGAAACTTGGATGTGATAACTTGGATACGATATCATCGGGCAATTTATGATCATTTATGTGCTCCCTGGACAGCTAATTGCAAATCTGTAGTTTAAGATATATGGGTGAATCAGCACAATCCATGATATGTCCTTCCTTTTTGATCTCAAATTAGGCCAGTACATGAAGGGAATGTACACTGCTTAGCCAAACAATTCTTTGAAATAAATCTGCTTCTAGGCTGCTACATATTTATTTTATGTCTTTGGACTTCATATCATATTGCCATTCATGTTGTAATATTAACACAGTAATGTATGTACAAACGGATGCATGTTGTTACTAAGTGCTACATGTACACTGAGATGTTTGCTCCAAATTAAAGAAAATAAACTTATGAAAACACTTGATTTGATTTCTTCACTTCACTTTTGCAGTTCTATCGGTAGTTCGCTTTCAGGTACATGAATGTTGTTTTTTTGATCTTCTTAGTTTGATTACTTTTTTTATCTTCTCAAATATTTTTGAATCCCCGGAAAGGCATCACTGAAAATTTTGCAACTTTCATCATGCAGGAAGTCATTGGACTCTCTGAATTTTTAGAACATGATAGAAATCAGACCCAATACGTAAAGTGATAGCTGCCAAGTTGAAAGCAGCTTCGACTGGCATGGTACGAATAAGAAAATTTAAGTTGCCAATTTTTTCAATGTTTTCTTTGCTCTACAGAATGTGCGCAGCATGCCTTGAATGTGTAATTTCCCCACCATAGTAAACCTGTAAAACATCTCGAGTTCCCCTTATTGGCCGTCACTTGATTTGGGTAGTAACATAAGAATTGGTAGCCTTTTCTATTGCCATATTGGAAACACCATTGAAGCTAGCTCAAATTCTAGCTGTTTGCACAAGAAATTTTTAATCTGTTTATTTACTTTTACTTGCACAGTAATGATATTTTGTTACGGATAACAGGAGATTGGAGACTTTGATAATTGGATGAAGACCATGGACTTCGACTGCAAAAGCATCAATGCTGTGATTTGCAATATCCACCAGGTGTGACTGCGTTGTCGTCGTGCTACCACAACATAAAAAACTACCTAAGCATGTTTCGGTGCAAAAATGGACATATCATGATGCTATCTCTTTTCGGCGTCTCCCTGCTCATATGCATGACTGTCGTTCCAGCTTTGGCAGCATGAAGGATAGCGCAAGATGGCAATTGAAGATGCGTACCTGCTTGCGTTACGGAGAGTTGCGAATGCACCGACTAAGTAAGGATCTTTATCAGCATGGTTACAATAAGAACAAATTTATACTAGCAAAATTTTCAATAAGAACATATATAGTTTACCAATACACATATTATTCTTTTCAATTGCTGCCATATATTTATTTGGTTAATGGTGAAACTCCCTCTATATTTTTTATGCTTATTATCTATCAAATCAATTGCTATCAGTCTATTCTGTAATTTTTTTCAAAATATGGCTAAAAGAGGAAAAGAAAAGAACAAAGCCGTTTATTGTGATTCATATAAGAAGCAAAGTATAAAGTATAATTGCTATATAAAGAATCCTTCAATTACAAATGAGAATTGGTAACATGTATCCGGTCATTTGCGAATGAGAATTGGTAACACGGTGGTCATATGTAAAGTGTTATCCGGAGCCATAGATTTTGTAGTATGCAAACTTAAGTTAACATTTTTAAACTCTACAACGAGATGGATTTCTTGCACAATTGTGAAAAGTGCACAGAGAACCAGAAGTCTGTTTTTAATACTACATTTTGTGACAATTCAAAAGAAACAATTTGTGAAAATATGTACATGCAAGCAAAACTTCTGATCTACAGACAGAAAACCTCTTAAGTTTATTTTATCTTTTAGTGTTTTGATTTTTTTTCCCTGCTTGATAACATCATATAATTTAATCATTGTGATCCTAGAAATTCCTGTGTAGGTATCTAGAATCTTTGAATGTACCAGAACCTTGCTTCTTAGTTTTTTCAATATCAGAATGCACATATGTTCTGTTTGTGTAAAAATAATTCATAGATGTTTACGACAATTCAATAGGTGATATGAGAAATTTTGAATTTGTAGAAAATTTTGAGGATGGGCTATGGTGCACATGCAATTTTAATATCATTAGAACAATGCCATACAGTTTTATCTCATTTAGTTGTCAAATTGAATGGGCACTAATCCATCTTCCATGCCTATCTTTTTTTTTCATTTCCTTTCCGTTTTAAAATTTTCTTGATATTTTTTTATATAAGTCGCATGTTCTTACAGTTCATTGATGCATATACTTGCCTAATTTTAGTTGCTTATGCATGAGCAGATCAAACACACTATGCATGATCGAAAGTTGTGCTAATGATGCTAAGCTTGAGGAAGAGGTCAAACTTCTGCTTGCCACCTTTGGAGTGAGATGCTGGAGCATGTGGTAGAAACATGGGAGCACCCAGGAAGAAGAGGAAGCGCCAAAAGCCAATTTTTAGTTCATTGTAGGAACTACACAATGAACTATGAATCTCTCTCTGATCACTTTTCTAATTTTTCAGTGTTGTTGTAAGGTGGATATAATTTGTGTCCACCATCATATGTTCAATTCTGAAATTAAGAGTTAAAGAGAATGTATTTCTGGGAAAACAGTTGTAAAGATTTTTTTATGAAGAAATAAAGTATCTTGCTGAAACATTAAGAAATAATTTATATCTAACAAGTTTATGTTCTTTAATTACCTAAGTTATTGCTCATCCAAATGGTACTTCCTTATGGATTCCGAGTGAGATTAACTCTCTTTATTATGTGATGAGCAACATTTTTTCTGCTGAAACATGAGAAATGTCAAAATAGTGAGGTTTATACACCATCGAAACTTTACTTTATGTTTCAACATAAAATCAGTAATTTATTTCTCTAATAAAACGGTGGAGTTATATGTTTTGTGTCAATTAAGGAAATTGGGCTTGGAAAGGAGGATCGTTACTTTTGGATGCAGATGGTGAGATATGGAATGATCACAACTCAATTTGTTCATAAATGTCCCCAACTCATGTGTGTGTTTTCCTTTTCTTTGGTCTCAGTTAAGATAAACATTTTACAAGTGCTTTTTTAAGATGCTGCAAGTGCTTCTATGTCATGCATTTTGCTTATATGTAATTAGTGGTTATTTCAGATATTGACATTGTTATGCTGGTACCTTATTGGATTTCAAAGTGTTGTCATTTTTATGCTACAAGGTGTTGTGCCAGTCCCGACGGCACCCGCTAAAATTGTTTACGCTAATTTGTTATTCCGCGCCGAAGGGGCTCGCGCCGAATTTGTTGTTCCGCGCTGAAGGCACCCGTGCCGCTAAATTTTTTTTACGCCAATTTGTTCTTTTAAATTTTGGCTGCGGAAATAATTTTTTGGGGAACAAAGATTTACCGGGGGAAAATCTTAAATGAACCGTGCCCGCGGGCACGTGTAATGACTAGTATATATATATGATGCTGCTGATTCTCTTGTGTCACACCATGTTTGATTGCTTATCTTTTCTGTGTGATGGTTGCCTCATTGTCTCCTTGAATGATTTATTCGCTTCTAATGTTTTGTTGAGACAATGTGGATTTAATATTGGATATTTTATGCCATCTCTGATGTGATGCAGTTTTTGAAATTATTTTCGTTTTGTTTATCTAAAATGTTGATATTGGACTTTTAATTCCATTACTCACATGTGTATATGATGTGAGTTTATGAGTCTTTGATTCTCCATATCTTTATACTCCTTGATTGTTGTTAGTTTGTATTTAGCACGATTATTGTTGTTGTTATTTACTCCCACCTTTTTGGATAATGCCAAAGGGGGAGAGAAATAAACATACAAGATTCATAATGAATGTGCTAAGTATGTTCTAACACTTTGAATCTTAGATTGAAATTGCCTTAGATTCAGGGGGAGTAAGATTACAATGAATAGGGATTTTAATCCCTAGATTTCTTGAATTAAATTCTTGCATATCTTACTCATTTGCTTCAATTGATATATAGATGCCCTATTATTTGTTGACTAACTTGATTGGCATCTACGTAGGGGGAGTAAGTTTTCATTACGCACAATTATTTATCTTTTTGTTTATATTTGTTTGTCATCATCAAAAAGGGGGAGAATGTTAAGTATTGGACTTCTCCCTACTTGGTGTTAATGATAAGCAAACATAAATAATTGTGACTAATCCCCTATTTTGCAGTTAATCCAATGCTTAAGCTATTTATGAAGATCTACTAGCAATGGATGACTCACAATGATCATTGAAGGCAAATGAAAATGGATTGGATGATCGTAGATGTTGATTGAAGTTTCATGAAGACTTCAAGCTCATACGGTGGAAATAAGAGATTATTCGTCAAATGTAATTTTCTGTTATCTCTTCTAGTATGTAGCATAGAAGTAGAACCTTGATGGAGCACTCACACACATTTACATTCGGTCGTAGGACATCATTAGATCATTTGTCCTTTGACCCCAATTCATTTGTTTATTGTTTGTGCAAGAATTGTTTATAACAGTCGACTGCTGAACATTTTACAGTCGTCTGTCTCAAAAACAGTCGACTGTGTTTTGCTCTACAGTCGCCTGTTATGCACAAGCTTTTGCGATATAGTTTTGGGCCATTTCTGATTATTTCGCATAGGCCACTGATGAACGATTCACAGGCGCATGTCCTAGTGACAGTCGACTATGTTTTGTAAATCAGGAGCCTGTCTATCCTTCTGCCCAAACTATTTTGATCTGCCTCTTACGGCCAGTTGACTAATGTTGAATATTCAGCCGATTGTCTCTTGGACCAGTCGACTGTTTATGCTGCATCACTCGTCTGTCTGTGAGCCAATTTATTGATTCAGCTCTCTGGAAATTCTCAGGGTATTTGACAGTCGTCTGTATAAGGACTTATAGTCGCCTGTTCTGATTAACAGTCGACTGTATTATACTCATCAGTCGTCTGTCCTGTCATCTTACAGGATTTCCAGATTTCATTCAACTTACCATCTCTCGGCCAGTCGCCTGTCGAAGTAATTACAGTCGCCTGTTGGTTTTTCAGTCGACTGTCTTTGCTTCATCAGTCGACTATCCACGTGGTAAGTTACCGTTATGAATTCTTACCTACCCATGCTGACTGTGCATCAGTCGACTGAGGTTTCTTCATCAGTCGACTGTTGTGGGTTCAGTTTCTATCCGTTGAGAATTTTCTCACGGATTCCAAAAGAGTTTTTGCTCAAACTGTTTTGTGGATTTGAGAAACCTATAAATAAGGCTTCTACTGTTCCATTGAAAGGTTACTCATTCATCTTAAGCTTTCATTTTCTAATGTCTAAAGCTCTCAAATCCAAAGCCCTAAGAATTCCAAATCCTTGATCTCTTGCTCTCCAACCTAGAACCAAAGAGTTATCATCTAGGCAATTGGTGCAGTCAAGAGAAAGGGCTTCTCCTCTCTTCCAAGAGAGTTCCTCAACATACTTCACACTCTTGCTTCAAGTTATACTTCAAGGCACAGTTGATTGTAAGTGTTGTTTTCATTATTTCATAACTTTCGTCATTTGAGATTTGCTCTCGGTTGTGAGAGTGGTTTTGCTTGCTCCCAAGTTGTGGGAGTCAAGGACATCGATTGTATTCGATTGCACTTGTAGGGTTGCTACAAGTGGGTTTTAATGAAACCTCAAGTTAGGGTTCTAACTTGAGTATCCGGAGGATTCCAGGTGGAAGGGACGTAGGATTACTGGGAACAAGTCGGGAGTGACTTGGGTAATCCAAACCCTAGAAACATAATTGTGTTTGCATTTGTTTCTTATTGGGTTTAATTCTAATTCCGCATTATATTGTTGGTTAGCATTTTATTTGGCGTAAATTCTTTTTAAATTGCTTAAACACTATTCAACCCCCCCCTTCTAGTGTTTTCTCCATAGACAGTGTCCTTACAGTCTTTCCCCATATTTGTTTGTTCTATGTATGGAAAGGTTGGGCTTACTAATCTCTGAAGCGGTAGTAGAGAAGTCTTGGGAACCGATTGTGATTGGGAAGGGAGGTCTAGCTATTACCCACTTGCTATTTATTGATGATCTCTTTTTGTTTGGGAAAGCTACCTTACAACAGGTTCGTAGAGTCACTGAGATCTTGGGTATATTTTGTGATTCATCTAGAGCTAAAGTAAATTTGAAAAAAACTAGATGTATTGTCTCCCCGGTGGTAGGACGGCAACATGATTTAAATATATGCTCTTCACTTGGTGTGCAATTATCTACTGACTTGGGAAAATATTTGGTGGTGTCTTTACTTCATAACAGAATTTCGAAGAATACTTACCGAAAAGTGGTGGAGATAATTTGCGCCAAACTCTCTGGTTGGAAAACGAAGTTACTGAGTCTTGCTGGACGTGCTACTTTAGTTAGTTCGGTTACTTCTGCCATTCCTACTCATGCTATGCTTACAACCAGATTCCCAAAGCATACCCTAAAGGAGTTAGATAAATTGAACAGAGCTTTCATTTGGGGTGGACATGAAGGGAGAAGGAAACTTCATCTTGTTAGGTGGAAGGAGGTGTGCAAACCAAAGAAGGTGGGTGGTCTTGGACTTCGGTCTATGGAGTTACATAATAATGTAATGTTGCAGAGGTTGGCTTGGAGGGTTTTGACAGAACCTCATGCTCTCTAGGTAAGGCTTTTGAAATGGAAGTATAAGCTCCCTGGTGACTTGGTTGTGTATGTTTCTTGTTTGGAATCCCTCTCATCTACTTGGTCTTGTTGCTGAAAAAATTTGGTTCACGGCTTGAAGTGTTTAAAAGATGGTCTGGTGAAGAGGGTTGGAGATGGGTTAAGTACTTACTTTTGGTGGGATAACTGGCTGGGCCAACCACTATTGGCGATTACTGATCCTCTTCCTGGGGAGGATTGTTCTCAGATTCTGGTCAAGGACTTTATTGTAAATGGGTCATGGTGTTACGAGGTGGAACTCGCGTACAATGAATTTGTATTGAGGGGAACCAAGGGCACGGTGGTTATATTGATACGAGGGTTTAGGTGAGCTATTTAACAAGTGATTAGTGGGGTGAAGAGGCTAGACTTGCCGCCGGGGGTGGCCACGGAGTCAAATCTCACCGGACACGGCGGAAGAAGATCGGGAGGCGGGAGCCAGAGGTTGACGTCGACCAAGGGGAGAGCTTTCCTGCACCACGAGCAACTCGTCAGAAGGGCGGGGTTGGGATCCAACCCTTAGCCCCTCCGATGCCTAAGTCAGTAATAGGGCTTAAAACGGGGGCTAGGCACGCCGGTCGGACTGAGGGTGTGCCGACCGTACGTGGCGAGCTATAAGTGGGAGAACAAAGATGTGGACGACCTTTGCCCTCGTGTGTGAATAATGGATTGAGAGAGAGAATTTTCCAACCTCCCTACCGTAAGAAGTGAGGAGGTATTTATACCTGACGAGAGATGACTAGGTGGGGCTGACCTGGCATGCTGACTCGACGTGTTGAGCTGGCTCGGTTGTTAGCAGAAGATTCGGATGAGGATGTCAGGAACAGGAGTGCCTGCCCTGCTTTTGTCAGACGGCGCAACGGCCCGGGGCACTTTTGTCAGGATGTCAGGGCCGAAAGCATTAAGTGTCAGGGAGCTCAGCGGCCAGGGGGCGCTTTGTCAGATGGTCGGGCGGCGTTAGTGTCAGTCGTGTCCTTACACTAGGTTGTTTGTCGTATGTGATGAACTAAAGGTCTGGCTATGCTATCCCCGGTGCCGTGGTTCATGGGGACCAGCCGGGTCGACCTGCTCGGGGGTTGTCCGACCCAGCCGCGCCCCTTTTTGGTCGCGGGTCATGGGCCGCTGGCAAGGAGGGATATGCACATGCCTATGTCAGCATCCCCGGCGGCACTGCCTGGGTGCTCCCCAAGCGCACTACCCCTGGCGGGCCGAGCAACTGCGGTTGTACGCCTCAGCCGGGAGGGGGGAGTACTGCAAGGTGCGCCCATTCCCGTGTAGCGTCGGACCTCCGGGATGGCGGCCCATTTGCGCAGGGGTGAGTTAATGGGGTATGTCAGCGGATCTGGGCGGGAGTCATATTACTACGATCTTTAGGTCGTAACAATTGCCCCCGGCATTCGAGTGCGAGGCGGAAGCCCGGCTTGGCTCGGATGGCGTAACACTACCTCCCTTCTAACATGGTTTGGACTTGGGTCCACGCTCAGGAGTGGCGACGCGGCTCCCGCGGAGTATCGTCCGCTGTTGCGGGATCGCGAGATCTAGTCCCGACTAGGAGCCAGACGAGGTGGGATACTGCGATTTGGGGAGGGGCGTTGCCCCTTAACGACGTGCCATTGTATGTGGCGGCTAGGTCGGACTTTGGGGGAGCCCGACTTTCTCGAGGAGGCCATGGTTTTCGTTGTGACGTGTTTACCGGATGTGGTTGTTATTTTTGCGGTGCTTTAGCCGCACTGTGCCTGGTGGAATTCCTAGCTGTTGTGCACTTGGGCTTAGGGTGAGGGGCCAGTAAGGAAGAATATTATTCATCAGCCTCTACAGGAGATCCAGGTGGTATTTACAACCGTAGGGCAGGTGTGCCCAAACCTGTGGTCGGGGCGGGAGGTTGTTTTAACTCGTCGCCCGCTGCATCAGGGTGAGCAGGTCCCCGTTGCGGGGCGGTCTTCCTTTCTACTGATCGCTGAATTCCTTCTGCCTCATTGTCCTGGGGCGAGCTGACGTGCCGTGAATCACCATTTGGCTTCATCAGGGATGCAGCCCCGTGGTGACCCCCCCTTCTGGGGGGCTGACCCTCGTTTGTCGGGTGGACCTTCTTCCTTTCCCTTTCCTCGCTTCCTCGCATTCTATCTCACCGTAGCCGCGCTGGAGGGTTGCCTGACCTCGTCGTTGCTGCTGCCTCCACTTCTTACCAGCCTGCACCCCGGCCTCCCACTGAGGCTAGGCCCACACTTGCGAGCACAGCACCTTTCGTCCACTTACCTACTGAGCCCATCACCTACGCCACCCGAGTACGCCAGCCTCATCCTGCACAGCACAGACAGGTGCGTCCCTCTGCACCACCTCCCCCTGTCACTGTACTTCAGAGCATTCACACTCTCGAGGGGGCGGTGAGTGGACTCAGAGGTGACCTTAGGACCCTGTCCGCCACCGTCATCGATATGGCTCGCCGCTTTGACCTACTTCCGCACATTCACTACTGCCTCACCCAGGTTCTAGAGCGGCTCCCTCGCGTACCCACACCCACCCAGCAGGTCCCCACCGCCACTCCTACACACACCCAGCCTGCTTCCACACCCACACCCACACCCACACCCGCTCAGCAGCATGTTCCCCAGCCACCACCACCACCACCTCCGCCTCAGGACGGAGACGGCACAGCCCCACCCTCTTAGGCACCCTTGATGCCATTGATTCTTTTTGCCGTTGTGCTGCCCGTCTCTGCTGGGTCCTGATGGTTTTACCCACCCCCCTCCCCTCACTGTTTTTGGGTACACATTTTGTTCATATCTTTATATATCTTTTTATATCTTTTTTGGGAGAGAGGGAGAGTTTTTGGTGTCACACTTTTATATCTGTATCACTCCTATATCTGCATGCATCATGTCCGCATCATATTTTTCGTTTCATTGTTTTCTTTTCTTTTTCCTCATGCATGCATCCTCACCTACCCCTCACATTTCACGTCTCTCGGTGTGCCACACTTCGCACATTGAGGACACTGTGCACTTTAACTTGGGGGAGTGAGTTCTCACGTTCTTTTCGATTTACCACCTTTATTTTTTGTTTTTCCACGCCATTTTCCGTTTTCGCACTCATTTTCATCATTTTTTCCTTTTTACCATGCATCACGTTTTTCTTATTTTCTTTGTGTGCTGCATTGTAAATAGTTTCATTTTCCCTCTTTATCTTTATTTCTTTTTCATCTCATGCTAGAGATGACTTTTTTGTGATGATGATGACGTGGAGTTAGCTTTCTCAATATGCATGCTATATTTGTCATGTCTTAGATTTTATTTCTGATATCATATGATGTGATTTGCCTTGCATTTAGAGATAGTAACCTACACTTCTTCCGCATGAAAATGGATGAAATTTTATTATTAGCTGAGTCTGAATATTCATATGTATGCTATCGCATAAAACACACCAAGATTCACGCATTGAATGCTTATATCTGGAGTACCGTTTTCTTTTCCTATATCACTTCTATATGCATGGTTTGTACATTTCACTCCAGGATGATTGAATGATGTTAGCTATGATAAATCTGGATTAGTTTAGCTTTTTTGTGATCGAAACTGAGTAGATTAGATTACCCTGCTGAAGTTGTCGTGCACGTCCTATAGAGTGAACTGAGAGACATATTTATTTCTTTCTCCACATATCTTGAACATCAATTCTCTATTTTAAAATCATTGGTGAATCTCCCCTTAGCGATTCTATTATATGGCATTTCCCCCGCTATTAATTCCTAGCTCTAAATTTCCCAAAACCAAAGAAAGAAAAAGAAAAATTCTTGTATATCCTTATTTCTCTTTGATTTGGGATCATTGTGTATATATGCTATTTGAAAAAAAAAGAAAAAAAAAGAAAAGAAAAAGAAAAGAAAAGAGAAAAGAATCTCAATAAACGATCACATCTCATGTTCTCTCTTTCTTCTCTCTTTTTGTTTTTATTTTCATTACTTTTGGAGCTTCATAAAAAATGGGGATGTAAATATTGTTTTTGTGCCACCACGCTTATGGATAAGCTTGGGGGAGAGAATCCAATGATGTGTGAGAGAGTGACTACCTGACGTTGCACGATAACCTAGGCTAAGTAATATTCTATACTCGGTGAGATCGTTTTAGCTTCACGAAATCCAGAAATCTATGCCTAGCACTCATTTCATGAAATCCACACTTTTCTATTCTTTCTATTCTATTGCGTGATATTCTTATACTCCTCTTAGAAAGCGTTCAATTGAAAAGTGTGTGATCTGCGATGTTGTATACCTCTTCAAATGATTCAGACGATGTTAATTCTAAAATTATTCCGTTTTTCATGTTATATCATTATTCTTGGGTTTTCTATTTCTACTTGCACCATTATACTATGATATCGAAATAAAATTCTTTGACATGTATTTTACATTCGGTGCATGCTATATGAGTAAGCAAAACCCACGTCCTGAGAAAATGATCTAGCAGCTTCCCTCTTCGCTTTCTTCTTTCTTCTTCGTTTTTCGTTTTTCTTCGTTCTTCGTTTTTCTTTTTTTTCGTAGTTTTCGTTTTCCGAATCCATCGGGTTCGCCTTTAACTTATCTTCCTCGAGGACGAGTAAGAGGTAAGTTTGAGGGATTTTGATCACTCCTTATTTTACACCTTTTTTCTGCATGATTGCATGCCATTTAGATCGCTCAAATCACGCTTTTCACGATTTATCGACAATATTGCGATACTTTTCACGATTTGTTGTTTTTGTCGTATTTCAGGAGATTTGGAGCGATTTGGAGTGATCCCCTGATACGCCTACTCCAGAGTGTCACCGATGACTTCCCCGAGGGGTATTTTGCTATTGGAGAGGAGCGGAAGAAGAAAGAACGTCGCAGGAGTGACGAGGAGGCAAAAACAAGCTGTTTGGGCATTTTTTGTGTCTCACTCGGCCGAGTGAAGGAGTCACTCGGCCGACCAGCGAGACACCACTCGGCCGACCAGATCGGACACGCTTCATGTGTGCATTCGGCCGAGTATCGGAAGCCACATCGGCTGAGTGACGAGACCCCGTCCACCCGAGTGGCACTCAGACGACACCCATCAAAAAGTGCCAACTTACTGTTTTTCGTCTGCCTGAGCTTCTGAAGATCCACTCGGCCGAGTGGAAAATGCCGACCGCCCGAGCGAATAGAAGCCATCGGCCGAGTGACGACAACTCACTCGGCTGAGCCACCCCCGAAGTGAAGACCCCCGAAGACCAAGACTTACTGGAAATTTTCAGGGTTTCTTACTCGGCCGAGCGACTTTTGTCACTCGGCAGAGTGCGACGCGCTGCCTGTAGCGTAAATTGCGATTTTCAGGCTGCGCAGGGGCATTTTGGTCACAGTTTTTTGGACGATTTTGGGGGTATTTAACCCCAGTTTTTAACCTAGGTTAGGGAGATCTTTCCTTTACTTTTTGTTGCTTTTTAGATTAAACTTTTTAGCTTTTGATTCTTGTGATTGGAGAGGAGAGGAAAGCTTATTTTTGTTGGATTCTTGGAGAACTCTATTGGTTTGTCTCCCTCTCCATTAAAAATCTCATTTTTATTGCTTGTTTGCATATTGTGATGAATTCTCTTGTTATTTCCATTGTTTATTCTTGCATTTGTGATATGAATTGTGAGTAGTCTATACGTCTTGGGGCGTGGTGATGAACCCTACGAGCCCAATTTCTGATTTGTGACGATTTGGTAGAAATATTGCTAGAATTGCTATTAGGGTTAGTTTGGGATCGATTTACTACGGATAACTAGGTGTTCATATCGATTGGGATTTGCAAGAGATTGGATCCCAATTCGATAGGAAACCCTAGAAATCTGAATTGGGTTGAAATTGAGTTTCCGTAGTATCGGTTTGCAAGAGATTGGACCGATACTAGGGTTCTCGGTTGCAATTCCATGCCGATACCCGTTTGCAAGAGATTGGACGGGTAGGAACTATCCCAACCTAGGTCGTGGCCCGAGTTTGCATAAGAGTGGGCTCGGGGCGCGATTGAACGATGATGTTGATCCTAATGCTAGCTTGCCTAGGCTAGGGTTTGCAAGAGATTGGACCCAAACCTAGGATAGCTATAGACCGGCAACAGCGCGAGAGCGTGAGCTAGGGTTTACATTCAGTTGCAACTAGTTCATCCGAAATTCTACCCTAGCAATGTTGATACCAATGAATCACATTGACGAGATACGGTGAGTAGCGGGGATTCCCCATTCCCTAGGCGTCTTTATTTGATTTGATATCTCCATATTTTGTCTACGATTGTGACAGGATCGCCAAAAGGCAAATTCCCTCTTTTCTGTTCATATAGCCAGGTTGATTGGAGCAGGCACTTTCATTCGTCCTCCCTGTGTTCGATAACCCGCTCGCCGCTACACCGTGCGCTTGTGGTAAAACTACAACCGTCGCTCCGGGACGTGTATCCGGGGCGCGATCAAATTTTTGGCGCCGTTGTCGGGGAGGCGATTGCGTTTGATCCTACCACCCTAGCTATTTCTTTCTTTTTGTTTTATTTCTTTATTTTTATCTAACCCTTCCATTGTGCTAATCATTTCTTTGAAACTCTGTTTCCCATTGCATGTACACGAGATCAACGGCGGACCCTGAAGCTATATTATTTGATCCCGAGATTGAACGTACTGTGCGGAGAATCAGAGCGGAGAGGAGACAAGATCCGGAAGGGAGGTTTAAGACCAACCCGGAAACTGCGGAACAATTGGCGGTAAGAATGGCGAGGATCATTTCCATTTGCGATAGGCTTCGGCCTAAGACCTCTTCTACGACCTCGTCCATTGCCATGCCGGAATTGGCGGCTGACAAGAATTTTGAGCTGAAGACCGGACTAGTGGTTCTGATGAAGCAGGATCCATTTCACGGGAACGCCCATGAAAATCCTCACAACCACATCCAGCTATTTTTGTCGAAGTGCGCCACTTTTCAGATGACGGGTGTCTCCATCGATGCCATCAGACTGCGCCTCTTCCCCTTCACATTAAAGGATAAAGCACTTTATTGGTTGAGGATGCAAGCTGAGGGAGTCTTTACCACATGGGACGAGTTGGCGAGTGCGTTCATTGACAAGTTCTATCTGCCCTCCAAGACGGTAAAGATTCGGAGTGCTCTTGTGTCCTTCAAGCATGGACCCCAAGAAGACACTCTACGAGGCTTGGGAGCATTTCAAAGACCTCCAGCACCAGTGCCCCCACCATAGCATTGAAGATTGGGAGCTAGTCCATAGCTTCTACAATGGTCTCCAACCGGGGACCAAGCAGATTATTGATGCCGCGGCAAATGTTGCCATCCTATCGAAGACTCCTGACGAAGCTACGGCCCTAATTGAGGAGATGGCCTCAAACAATCAACAATGGGGCGACGAGCGAGGACACTCTTCGTCCTCCTTGAAGCCATCTAGCATCTATGAGGCGAAGGCCGTAGCGGAGCTGACAAACAAGTTCGATTCTCTCCACAAGGTGGTGGAGAGACTGGAGAAGTATATCACGGAACCCCAAGGAACCCCTTCCACATCCGCACCAACAAATCAAATGTGTGATTAGCAAGACCAATCTCAAGCTATGTATTTGGGAGGAGAACAAGGAGAGGGATTTTTGGAACAAGTTCAATACGTCGCGGGGAACCAAGGATATTGGGCCAATCCGGTCACTAGAAACCATCCCGGTTTCTCCTATGCCAACAATGAAGGAGCGTTGAACCCACCGCAACAACCACCTCAACAAGCTCAACCACCACCGCAACAACAACAACATTATCCACCGAGGGGGCCTCCACAACAAAATTTCCTGCCAAAGCAACAAGTTGGCCCATATAGGCCGCCCGGATACAATCAAGGGTGGAGAAACCCAAACCCTCCACAAGCTCAACAACGATCCGAATTTGAAGCTAAAGTGGAGGAGTTTATGGTCGAGCAAAAGAAGATCAATGCTTCCTTGAAGGCGGGCCAAGACTCCCTTACAACCGTTGTAGCCCAAATCTCGGAGCAATTGGCGTTGCTCAATCGAAATACTCAACAATTACCGGCTCAACCCGAGCAAAACCCACGGGGCAACACCGGCCACATCAATGCCGTGGTTGCAGTTACAACTAGAGGCGGGAAGGATACCACTCCCGTCATGATTCCAACCGAGGAGCCCGTGGAGGAGAAAGTAGAGCCAATTGAGCCGGTCGTTGAAGTCGAGATGGAGAAAGAGCCGCAAGAAAAAGAAAAGTCTAGAGCGGAGCAATTGATTGAAGAGAGGCGTTTTATGCCACCGGTCCCATTCCCTCAGAGGCATGCTAGAGCAAAAATGGAGAAGCGACTAGCGAAGTTTCTCGAATATTTGAGAGGGGTAAGCCTCAATATTCCCTTTCTCGATGCTATCGTTGAGATCCCGACATACGCCAAATTTTTAAAGGATTTGATTTCGGGAAGAAAGAGGAAGGAGAAAATTATACTCGCCGAGGAGGGCTCTTGGTTCACCAAGAGAGAGAAGGAGCCGGCTAAATTCAAAGACCCGGGGAGTTTTTGAATTCCTTGCACCTTGGGCGGCGTCCCTCTACAAAAGGCGTTGGTGGACTTAGGGGCTAGTGTTAGCCTCATGCCTCTCTCTATGTTCCTAATGCTAAATACCGACACAAAATTGAAGCCTACCGACATGCGGATACAACTTACCGATGGTCGGATCACAAGGCCAGTGGGGATTGCAGAGGACATCCCGCTACAAGTCCCGGGGGGCATATGTTTGACATGTGACTTCGTGATCATGGATGTTAAGGAGGAGGAGATACGTCACTAATACTTGGACGCCCGTTCCTCGCCACCGCCGGTGTCATTGTCGACGTACGTGAAGGAACTCTAACATTGAATGTTGGCAACATCGAGGTGGAGCTTCATATTCCCAAGGCAATGAAACATATGCCTTATCATGAGGATCTGGACTATATGGACCTCCTTGACGAGGTTATCGAGGAGGCGATCCCCCATTCGATCGGCCCTCTATTCAAAGAAGATTTTGAGGAAGGGCCGGATTTGGGCCAAGAAGAGAAGATGGAGCACTCCCCCGACCTCTCCACCGAAGTTGATGAAGGCGACGCTGATGTCGCGAGGATTCGAGAGCTCTGCAAGCTCTCAAAATTGAAGTCTCCGAAGAAAGCTCCACCGATACGGAAATCGGTGTCACCGGTGAAGCCGAGGACCGGAGCAAGCGCTAGCTTGGGGGAGCCACCCCCCAAAACTATTCGAGACGAGAGACCACCGAGGGAGAACACGCCGCCGTAACTTCCGAATCCAAGCGTTCTCCCCGGAAAATTTGACGGGTGCATCTCATATGCACCAAACATCCCGCATTAATTGAAAATCATAGGGGGTCGAGCTCACGACCTTAAACGAGCGCTTGTCGGGAGGCAACCCGACGATTATCGCTTTATTTTTACTTTTACTTTATTTTTGTTTTAGAAATTATTAGTGTTTTGAGTCGTTCGCCCAAAAATTTCGTGATAACGGGTCCTATGTTTCTTTGACAGGAGAGGAGAACGAGGTACCTATCATTAGGAGGATGAACAAGGCGACGAGGAGTGCTCCAGGAATGCGCTCGATGCTTAGGAGGAAGATGAAATCGACTGGAGGAAGAAAAACAGAGTTTAGAGCCCAAACGAAGACAATCAGCAGAAAACAAAGTTCACTCGGCCGAGTATACTAGTCACTCGGCCGAGCACATAAGTTCGTCCGCCCGAGCGGCTCACGAACGAGGGAAGTCCGCTGTACCCAACTCTCTGTTTCTTTTCTTGATTTCAGTATAATTGCTACTCGGGCGAGTATATATATTCACTCGGCCGAGTAAAACTGATACGCTCCTCAGGCGAGTCTTGCCGAGTAGCTTGAGCCACTCGGCCGAATGGACTTACTCCACTCGGCCGAGGGTGGCAAGGCCACTCGGCCGAAGCGTAAGCGGGGAGGAATTTTTCCGTCGAGTTCACTCGGCCGAGCGACTTAGTCACTCGGCCGAGTCGTAACTTTTTCTATAAAAAGGGGCGTGGGGGTGCGTTTTTCAAAACGAATTAAAACGCACAGCGCCCGACCCTTCAACTCACTCGGCCCCAATCTTCCCCCTCACTCGCCCGACCACGCGCACCGCGCCGGCGCTCGGCCACCCAACTCCGGCCGATCGTCGCCGCGCCTCGCCCGAGTCGCCACCGGCGGCCACACCTCCGGCCAACTCCGGTAACGCCTTATTCGCCCCATTTTCTCCTCTCTCTCTCGTATTTCTTGACGATCCATGTGTTTATCGAACCCCAAACCCAAATTAAATTCAATTTCTATCTATTATACCCCTAACCCCCCATACGTTTTGAATATTACACGCTAATCTCTTCGTTTGATGTGCAGGGTATATTGGGGAGCTTAGGGGAGCCCAGGGGAGCTTCCGGGGATTGTTTTGGGATACGTGGAGGCGTCGTCTTCGCATGCTTCCATAGCTTTGCTCTCGCGGCGTGTCGCGGTATACTCTTTCCTTTATTTTATGCACGCCGCACTTTTCACGTTTTTGGTGAGCACCCAGGGGCCATATGCCGCCCCGGACACGGCCGCGGTCGAGGAGAGCTTCCGCCAAACGGAAGCGGTCGGATGATGCCGGCCCCTCCCACGAGGTGGAGGACTCTCCTCCACCTACACCGCCACACCCTGTTCACCCCGTTCAGCCTGCAGACCCCGCACACCCCGCACAGCCTGCAGAGCCCGCACAGCCCGCACACCTACTCCCTGTCGTCCCACAGCCACCACCACCGGCTCCACTTATCGGGCCGCTGGGGATTACGTTCCAAGACGATGCACACCGCGTCGTCTTCGAGCGCATTTCCCAGCGCTCGATCGTACCCTCCATGTTCGTACACCTTGCAGACCTAGGGCGCCTGGGGGTACTCGAGGGGATGCTCACGTTGTATGACAACGTGGGCTGGCGAGATTTCTTCCAGGTGTCGGCGGACACGTTCATCCGTACGACATTGAGGTGCTTAGTTCGATCGCCCGGACCGACGAGGGATGATCGTTCAGGTTCATGGACCGAGAGTGCCAGGTCACTCTCAGTATGATGAGAGCCTTCTTCTCGTGGCCCGATGTCCCTGGGGCCGACCGTGGTTACGCCCCCACTCACATCCCCCCACCTTCCTTCGATGCCGGCACTTTCTGGGCCCAGATTACGGGTCTAACTGCTGCCTTCGACCCTAGTAGGGCCAAGGCCTCGGCCATCGTCCACCCTTGCCTCCGCATAGCTCAGCGCCTTATGGCGACTACCTTTTTGGCGAGATATGAGCCTGGGACGATGTCCACGCTGGAGCTTTATATGCTCTACGCGATGACGCGCCCCAGAGCCCTATCTAGGGAGGGTGACGAGTTGGTCCCCGTCGTCGTGATCGATATCGCGAGCTGGTTTTTGGATCGCATCATCGTATCGGTGGGCGCTCGCTCACCGATATGCTGCGGCGGTCTGATCACTCTGCTCACTCTTATGACCGGCGAGGACCTTCCTACCGACCTGCGACGAGCCCCGGGCCCCACTTCACTGTCCATAGATGTTATGGCCCGGATGAAGATGCTTCGTCCGCATGGTCAGCGGCACTGGGTTTGGTTGCATGGTCCATTCGGTGCGGATTACATGATCCTTCCGAGCCCAGCTCGGACTCAGATGGCACCAGCACAGGTGGACTGGCTTCCGGCGATGGATCTCCTGATCCCCGCCGCCTATGTGCTTGAGGCCGAGGAGGCTGAGCCGGCTGAGCAGGCCCACGCTGCCCACGCTGCACCCGCTGACCCCGCTGCTCCTGCTGACCCCGTGGCCCCTCAGCATCCCGATATTTCTGCTGCTCCCGACACCTCTATACACACTTCTGCCGGTGTCGGGAGTACCCTTGCTGAGCCCACCTCCACTACCTCCACGCCTACGACCACCTCCACTACTTTCACGCCCATCACCACTGCTGGCCCTCTGTCCATTGAGCCCGTTTCCTCTGCCCTACCCAAGCGCCCGCCGACTATTGTTGAGTACGGAGAGCCCTCTTTTGCTGCCGCCGTGGAGACCATGGTTTCCACCTCTGTCTCCACCGCAGCCGTATTTTCTGAGAGTGTCGTGGCGTCTGTCCACACGTCTGTGTCACCGACCTCTCTGGCCGCCTCGTTGCCACTTTTATACTCGTCTTCCGTTACTGCTGCCTCCACTTCTTACCAGCCTACGCCCCGGCCTCCCACTGAGGCTAGGCCCACACTTGCGAGCACAGCACCTTTCGTCCACTTACCTGCTGAGCCCATCACCTACGCCACCCGAGTACGCCAGCCTCGTCCTGCACAGCACAGACAGGTGCGTCCCTCTGCACCACCTCCCCCCGACACTGTACTTCAGAGCATTCACGCTCGGGGGGGCGGTGAGTGGCCTCAGAGGTGACCTTAGGACCCTGTCCGCCACCGTCACCGTCGTATGTGATGAACTAAAGGTCTGGCTATGCTATCCCCGGTGCCGTGGTTCATGGGGACCAGCCGGGTCGACCTGCTCGGGGGTTGTCTGACCCAGCCGCACCCCTTTTTGGTCGTGGGTCGTGGGCCGCTGGCAAGGAGGGATATGCACATGCCTATGTCAGCATCCCCGGCGGCACTGCCTGGGCGCTCCCCAAGCGCACTGCCCCTGGCGGGCCGAGCAACTGCGGTTGTACGCCTCGGCCGGGAGGGGGGAGTACTGCAAGGTACACCCATTCCCGTGTAGCGTCAGACCTCCAGGATGGCGGCCCATTCGCGCAGGGGTGAGTTAATGGGGTATGTCAGCGGATCTGGGCGGGAGTCATATTCCTACGATCTTTAGGACGTAACAGTTGCCCCCGGCATTCGAGTGCGAGGCGAAAGCCCGGCTTGGCTCGGATGGCGTAACACTACCTCCCTTCTAACATGGTTTGGACTAGGGTCCACGCTCAGGAGTGGCGACGCGGCTCCCGCGGAGTATCGCCCACTGTTGCGGGATCGCGAGATCTAGTCTCGACTGGGAGCCAGACGAGGTGGGATACTACAATTTGGGGAGGGGCGTTGCCCCTTAACGACGTGCCATTGTATGTGGCGGCTAGGTCGGACTTTGGGGGAGCCCGACTTTCTCGAGGAGGCCATGGTTTTCATTGTGACGTGTTTACCAGATGTGGTTGTTATTTTTGCGGTGCTTTAGCCGCACTGTGCCTGGTGGAATTCCTAGCTGTTGTGCACTTGGGCTTAGGGTGAGGGGCCAGTAAGGAAGAATATTATTCATCAGCCTCTACAGGAGATCCAGGTGGTATTTACAACCGTAGGGCAGGTGTGCCCAAACCTGTGGTCGGGGCGGGAGGTTGTTTTAACTCGTCGCCCGCTGCATCAGGGTGAGCAGGTCCCCGTTGCGGGGCGGTCTTCCTTTCTACTGACCGCTGAATTCCTTCTGCCTCATTGTCCTAGGGCGAGCTGACGTGCTGTGAATCACCGTTTGGCTTCATCAGGGATGCTGCCCCGTGGTGACCCCCCCTTCGGGGGGGCTGACCCTCGTTTGTCGGGTGGAACTTCTTCCTTTCCTTTTCCTCGCTTCCTCGCGTTCTGTCTCACCGTAGCCGCACTGGAGGGTTGCCTGACCTCGCCATTGCTGTTGCCTCCACTTCTTACCAGCCAGCGCCCCGGCCTCCCACTGAGGCTAGGCCCACATTTGCGAGTACATCACCTTTCGTCCACTTACCTACTGAGCCCATCACCTACGCCACCCGAGTACGCCAGCCTCGTCCTGCACAGCACAGACATGTGCGTCCCTCTACACCACCTCCCCCCGACACTGTACTTCAGAGCATTCGCGCTCTCGAGGGGGCGGTGAGTGGCCTCAGAGGTGACCTTAGGACCCTGTCCGCCACCGTCACCGATATGGCTCGCCGCTTTGACCTACTTCCGCACATTCACTACTGCCTCACCCAGGTTCTAGAGCGGCTCCCTCGCGTACCCACACCCGCCCAGCAAGTCCCCACCCCCACTCCTACATACACCCAGCATGCTTCCACACCCACACCCACACCCACACCCACACCCGCTCAGCAGCCTGTTCCCCAGCCACCACCAACACCACCTCCGCCTCAGGACGGAGACGGCACAGCCCCACCCTCTTAGGCACCCTTGATGCAATTGATTCTTTTTGTCGTTGTGCTGCCCGTCTCTGCTGGGTCCTGATGGTTTTGCCCACCCCCCTCCCCTCACTGTTTTTGGGTACACATTTTGTTCATATCTTTATATATCTTTATATATCTTTTTTGGGAGAGAGGGAGAGTTTTTGTTGTCACACTTTTATATCTGTATCACTCCTATATCTGCATGCATCATGTCCGCATCATATTTTTCGTTTCAATGTTTTCGTTTCTTTTCCTCATGCATGCATCCTCAGCTACCCCTCACATTTCACGTCTCTCGGTGTGCCACACTTCGCACATTGAGGACACTATGCACTTTAGCTTGGGGGAGTGAGTTCTCACGTTCTTTTCGATTTACCACCTTTATTTTTTGTTTTTCCACGCCATTTTCCGTTTTCGCACTCATTTTCATCATTTTTTTCCTTTTTACCATGCATCACGTTTTTCTTATTTTCTTTGTGTGCTGCATTGTAAATAGTTTCATTTTCCCTCTTTATCTTTATTTCTTTTTCATCTCATGCTAGAGATGACTTTTCTGTGATGATGATGACGTGGAGTTAGCTTTCTCAATATGCATGCTATATTTGTCATGTCTTAGATTTTATTTCTGATATCATATGATGTGATTTGCCTTGCATTTAGAGATAGTAACCCACACTTCTTCCGCATGAAAATGGATGAAATTTTATTATTAGCTGAGTCTGAATATTCATATGTATGCTATCGCAGAAAACACACCTAGATTCACGCATTGAATGCTTATATCTGGAGTACCGTTTTCTTTTCCTATATCACTTCTATATGCATGGTTTGTACATTTCACTCCAGGATGATTGAATGATGTTAGCTATGATAAATCTGGATTAGTTTAGCTTTTTTGTGATCGAAACTGAGTAGATTAGATTACCCTGCTGAAGTTGTCATGCACGTCATATAGAGTGAACTGAGAGACATATTTATTTCTTTCTCCACATATCTTGAACATCAATTCTCTATTTTAAAATCATTGGTGAATCTCCCCTTAGCGATTCTATTATATGGCATTTCCCCCGTTATTAATTCCTAGCTCCAAATTTCCCAAAACCAAAGAAAGAAAAAGAAAAATTCTTGTATATCTTTATTTCTCTTTGATTTGGGATCATTGTGTATATATGCTATTTGAAAAAAAAAAGAAAAAGAAAAGAAAAAGAAAAGAAAAGAGAAAAGAATCTCAATAAACGATCCCATCTCATGTTCTCTCTTTCTTCTCTCTTTTTGTTTTTATTTTCATTACTTTTGGAGCTTCATAAAAAATGGGGATGTACATATTGTTTTTGTGCCACCACGCTTATGGATAAGCTTGGGGGAGAGAATCCAATGATGTGTGAGAGAGTGACTACCTGACGTTGCACGACAACCTAGGCTAAGTAATATTCTATACTCGGTGAGATCGTTTTAGCTTCACAAAATCCAGAAATCTATGCCTAGCACTCATTTCATGAAATCCACACTTTTCTATTCTTTCTATTCTATTGCGTGATATTCTTATACTCCACTTAGAAAGCGTTTAATTGAAAAGTGTGTGATCTGCGATGTTGTATACCTCTTCAAATGATTCAGAGAATGTTAATTCTAAAATTATTCCGTTTTTCATGTTATATCATTATTCTTGGGTTTTCTATTTCTACTTGCACCATTATACTATGATATCGAAATAAAATTCTTTGACATGTATTTTACATTCGGTGCATGCTATATGAGTAAGCAAAACCCACGTCCTGAGAAAATGATCTAGCAGCTTCCCTCTTCGCTTTCTTCTTTCTTCTTTGTTTTTCGTTTTTCGTTTTTCTTCGTTCTTCGTTTTTCGTTTTTTTCGTCGTTTTCGTTTTCCGAATCCACCGGGTTCGCCTTTAACTTATCTTCCTCGAGGACGAGTAAGAGGTAAGCTTGGGGGATTTTGATCACTCCTTATTTTACACCTTTTTTCTGCATGATTGCATGCCATTTAGATCGCTCAAATCACGCTTTTCACGATTTATCGACAATATTGCGATACTTTTCACGATTTGTTGTTTTTGTCGTATTTCAGGAGATTTGGAGCGATTTGGAGTGATCCCCTGATACCCTACTCCAGAGTGTCACCGATGACTTCCCCGAGGGGTATTTTGCTATTGGAGAGGAGCGGAAGAAGAAAGAACGTCGCAGGAGTGACGAGGAGGCAAAAACAAGCTGTTTGGGCATTTTTTGTGTCTCACTCGGCCGAGTGAAGGAGTCACTCGGCCAACAACGAGACACCGCTCGGCCGACCAGATCGGACATGCTTCATGTGTGCATTCGGCCGAGTATCAGAAGCCACATCGGCCGAGTAATGAGACCCCGTCCGCCCGAGTGGCACTCAGGCGACGCCCATCAAAAAGTGCCAACTTACTGTTTTTCGTCTGCCTGAGCTTCAGAAGACCCACTCGGCCGAGTGGAAAATGCCAACCACCCGAGCGAATAGAAGCCATCGGCCGAGTGACGAAAACTCACTCGGCCGAGCCACCCCCGAAGTGAAGACCCCCGAAGACCAAGACTTACTGGAAATTTTCAGGGTTTCTTACTCGGCCGAGCGACTTTTGTCACTCGGCCGAGTGCGACGCGCTGCCTGTAGCGTAAATTGCGATTTTCAGGCTGCGCAGTGTAACGACTGGTTTTCATGTATCCGGATTTATTATATTATAATATATGTCTTGGTGGATTTTCTCCTCATGTGCGGTTATCGTCTCCGTAACTTTCATTTTCGATCGTTTCATCGTGTTTTCTCATTTCTTCCTTAGGATCGTCGATTTCAGAGTATGTCATTCGTGACGGGCTTCATAACGGTCGTATCTTACTGTTAGATCAAGCCTAGGAGTCTTAGGAGTCGATCCCCGAGCTCCGCGCTCCATATCGAAACTTTTGGTGCTTATTAGCCGGTGTAAGAAGGGGCACCGACCGACTAGATGACGATCCAGTCGGTCGGCAATCCTTCTTGAACCGTCTAGTTGGCTTTCTAAATTTCTCAGGAGTTACTGTTTATCGTTAGTTGGTCTAAGAACGTTGGTTGACCGACTAGGTTGCAAACTAGTCGGTCAGCAATGCTTCTTTAACCGACTAACACATCATCTAAATTTTAGTATCAGTACTGTTCATTCTTAGTCGGTCTAAGTTCATATTTCGACCGACTAGTTGTTAAACTAGTCGGTCAGTATTTGTTCTTCGACCGACTAAATCTAAATCCTATTTTTGTTCAGAAGTTACTGTTTGGGCTTAGTCGGTCTACGTTGATTGACCGACCGACTAGTTCCCAAACTAGTCGGTCAGTGGTTGCTCTGTGACCGACTAATCTGTGTTAAAAACCTAATTTCTGGGCAGCCACCAGCCCATCCTATTTAAACCCCTCCCAAACGTTTTCTTCTTCCTCCACTCGACCAAAACCCCTAGTTCTCCAAACTTCTCCATCCATTTCCAGATCTGATCCATAGGTTCCCCGGAGTGTTTCTTCCGCTTCCTAACGGTAAGAAATCGATCTCTTGATGTTTTCATAACCCGTTATGTTTTTGTGAAAACCCTAATGAAATTACTTGTTGTTTTGATGATTGTTCTCCATAACAGCGACTTCCCCGTAGACTACCATCCGCGAGACGAACCTTCGTGATCGTCATCCCCGGTGCTAGGCAAGTGAAACTTGCCACTTAGGGTTTAGGCCATGTTTTAGGCCGTTTGCTTGTTGTAGGCGTAAAAGAGGCTAGGCGACGAAATGATACTCGCCTAGGCGCAAATTTAGGAACTAGCTTGACAACGAAGCTAGATCCGACATTTATCATGTTGCACAATTACCATGTCATGTTTAGATTCCATTAACGGTACGCAAATTATTTGTCATGTCATTGCATTCTTTAAGTGATCCCGTGATTGCGTAGCATCGCTACATTACTTGTGTTCCTGGCTCGTGACCAGAAGCGAGCATAATGAGTTGCTAACCCCAACGCTCGATATTAAGGCTAGGGGTCCCCTACGCAAAATACTTCTTGATTTGTGATATAGAAAACAAGCTCCCGTGCGGGCAACCCTGGCTCATTTACTGGGCTCATGTACAGGGACCCTGGCTTGTTTGCGTATGGGATGGAGTAAGAGTTAAGCGGCCAATCAACTGGGAGTCTGCCCGATCAGCAACTGCAGTAGTAAGGCGTAAACTCTGGGTTTTGGGGTAGTGTTAAGCGGCCAATCAGCGTGGATGCTATACCATTCAGTTGTAAGGCGTAAACATCTACAAACAACAGTGAAACGTGAAACGTGAATTGATTGAGATTGTTAGTAGCTTGGCTACTCTTGTCTTGTCCCGATAATTGTTCTCTTGTACTTATTGTTCGCCATGTCTTGCTTGTGCACTCATGTTATAACTGCCATGTTATGCATACTAGAACTGCTAGGTTGCTAGTTGCCTTACTTTCAGTTTCCTTGCCCAAGTCTTTTAGACTTGCTGACATGTGCCCCTTTACTCTTTTGGGTGACACATGTTAGATCCTGAGCCTGAGTACCTTGTTGAGGACGAGGTTTTTGCTGACGCCGAGCCCGAGCTTGTGTTTGACGGGGAGTACGTGGACACTGGGGACCAGTCCTAGTGTCTTCGTTGTGTTTTCCTTTTGTTTAGACTGCTGTTTTGTTGTCGGTGCGCAGCACCTATACCTTGTCACGTTGTTGCTTTTGTTGGCCTTGTTCTGGGCCTTTAGACTCTTTCTTTTAGCCTGGTGGCTTTTCTGGATGTTGGACTTATTTTCATGTTGGACAAATTATGAGATGTGAGAATTTTATTTCTATCTCTCCTTGTGTTATTATTGTTGTTCCGTTTGTGGTTACAGGACCTGCTTATGTTTATTGACGCTTATCGGGTTTGGGGCTTCACAGCTCCACTCTCGTGCGGACCTTCTCACCTCTCGCCTCCATTTTAGGGAAGCGGGTCGTGACAGGTTTTGTTGGTGGCCCATGTAGGTCCTTCTGTAACTGCGATTATCGGAGTGACGATAGTAATATTAGATGTCTGAGTCATAAGCTATGAGTCTAATCTGCTTCGTTTTCTGTGTCATTAGATGGCAGGAAGGCGATTCACCCGTGGTGGAGGTAGTGGTGCGCTCCCTCATGATGAGGAGCCTGAGCAGGAATCCACCAATGGGGAGATGATGCGGATGATGCTCCAGATGATGCAAGTGCAGCTGGGCGTGCTCCTGCAAGTCCAGAATGCTCCACTTGCTCGAGCTACCCGGGCACTTCCGGATGCCCATCGCTCCGAGCCGGGAGCGAAGCAATTTCGGGAGCTGGGTCCAGCATATTTTGATGGGTCTGAGGGTCCTCTGGCTGCCGATGAGTGGATTTCGAATATAGAGGATAACTTGAAGATGGCCAAGATCACCCCGGCTGGATGGGTTGATTTGGCGAAGAGGCAACTCAAGGATAATGCTCGGAACTGGTGGGATGCGGAAGAGAAGATGTTGGTGGAGCCGATAGCTTGGACTACCTTTAAGTCCAGGTTTGATGAGGAATTCTTTCGAAGGCTGTTAAGAAGGAGATGCTGCAGCGTTTCATTGATCTGAAGCAAGGGAGCTTGACGGTGGACCTGTACCACCAAGAGTTCACTAGGCTGAGTCGGTTCGCACCGAAGATGGTGCAGGATGCTGATGAGAGGGCTCAGAGGTTCCTGCAGGGACTTGCTTTGGAGCTCCAGAGTTTTGTGTCTTCCTCCGATCTGGACTCTTATCAGAAGGTTCTGGTCGCTGCCAGGAGGCAGGAGCTGAACCTGAGTCAGAGGAGAGGACATGTTTCTGGTGCTGGGAAGAGGCCTATGAAGCAGGCCAGAGCGGTGGTTAGGCCTGGTTTCAAGCCTAATCAGCCAGCTCAGTTTAAGAGGCCAGGAGGGCCTATTCTGAAGACTTGCCATTTCTGCGGCAAGCCTGGCCACATCAAGGATCAGTGTAGGAAGTTTCTGGGCCAGTGTTTGGTTTGTGGTGATGCTTCTCATCTCGCGAAGGATTGTCGGTATGCGAGTCAGCTGCGGAGGGCACCTGTTGCAGCACAGCCGTTGCAGCAGCGAGCGTCTGTTCCTGCTGGACGTGGAGCAGCTCTTGTTCCGCAGAGGCAGTCTTTTCAGCAGGCTGTTCTGCCGAGGAGGCAGGCTTTTCTGATGACCGCTGTGGAGATCGAGGCTGTGGATGAGGTTATCGCAAATAATCCTCAATCTAGCTGTTATTTTCCTAGTTGGTTTTAATTGTTAGATTGTGGTTGTTTGCTTGAGCATGATTGTCTGCTAGAATAGGGTTTGATTGTTAATTGCTTGTTAGGTGTGGTTTTGGTGTGCACGTTTCCTGCACGAGTCCTCTTTGACTCTGGTGCATCGATGTGCATTATTTCTCGGAGCTTCGTGGAGAGGCATTCCTTGTCGACGTCCCCTCTTCCCAAGAGTTGGGATATCGTTACAGGGAATGGCGTGGTCTCGGTGCATCGTGGTTGCAATTCTTGCTCGTTGGTGGTCTGTGGACATGAGCTTTACGCTGATTTCATTGTCCACGACATCATCAACTATGATGCAGTTCTTGGGATGGATTGGCTTGCGAGCTTCTATGCTACGATCGACTGTCGAAGGAAGAAGGTGGTGTTCGAGATTCCTGGACATCCAGTATTTGAGTTCAGTCGAGGTAGCAGTTCGCTTGGTCCTGTCAGATTTCGGGCCAGACCGGTGGAGGTTGTGGCTATGCAGATGGAGTTGGAGAGGCCAGCTGTGGTGCGTGATTTCGATGACGTCTTCCCCGAGGAGATGTCTGGTTTGCCACCTGATCGAGCTCTAGAATTTTCTATTGATCTTATTCCAGGTGCGCAGCCGATTTCGAAGGCGCCGTATCGTATGGCACCTGCAGAATTGGAAGAGTTGCGGAAGCAGTTGGATGAGCTTTTGCAGAAGGGTTATATCAATCCTAGTGTGTCTCCGTGGGGAGCACCGGTGCTGCTGGTAAAGAAGAAGGATGGTTCGCATCGCATGTGCATGGACTATCGGGAGTTGAATGCGGTGACCATTAAGAACAAATACCCGTTGCCTCGCATCGATGATATTTTTGATCAGCTTGGAGGTTCGAGGGTGTTTTCTAAATTGGATTTGAGGAGTGGTTACCATCAGTTGAAGGTGAAGAAGAGTGATGTTCTGAAGACAGCGTTCAGGACGAAGTATGGACACTATAAGTTCGTGGTTATGCCTTTCGGTGTAACCAATGCACCCACAGTTTTCATGAATCTAATGAATCTGATTTTCTACGACTTTTTGGATAAGTTTGTCGTTATCTTTATTGACGACATACTGATCTATTCGAGGTCGGAGGAAGAGCATGCATCGCACTTGAGGACGGTGTTGGAGATTTTGAGAAAGCATCGATTGTATGCTAAGTTTTCGAAGTGCGAGTTTTGGCTGGACATGGTTGCTTTTCTGGGGCATGTGGTGACTGGAGATGGAATTTCAGTGGATCCCGAGAAGATTAGGGCCATCAGAGAGTGGCCTGTTCCGTCGTCTGCGTCTGAGATCCGGAGTTTCCTTGGTTTGGCGGGATATTATCGGCGATTCATTAAGGACTTTTCCCGTATTGCTGAGCCGATGACCAGGTTGACACGGAAGGATGTGCCTTTTGTTTGGTCGGGTGATTGTGAGAATGCTTTTGTTGTTCTGAGAGAGCGTTTGACGACTGCCCCTATTCTTGTTGTGCCTGACCGCAGCGATGGATTTGAGATCTTTTGCGATGCTTCTGGCAAGGGTCTCGGTTGTGTGTTGCATCAGCATGGGCATGTTGTGGCGTATGCGTCTCGTCAGCTTAAGGTTCATGAGAAGAATTACCCGACACATGATTTGGTGTTGGCTGCCGTTGTGTTTGCTCTTAAGATTTGGAGGCACTTCCTGCTGAGTGAGAAAGTGAAGATTTTCACCGATCACAAAAGCTTGAAGTATATTTTTACTCAGAAGGAGCTCAACATGCGACATCGTCGATGGTTGGAGCTTATGGTGGATTATGATATTGATTTACAGTTTCACCCTGGCAAGGTGAATGTGGTCCCTGATGCACTGAGTAGGCTTCCAACAGTGATGATTTTGACCTCGCAGTGGAGATTGCAGCAGGATTTTTGCGAGTCTGGAGTGGAGATTGTCCTTCCTGGGGAGGATTCATCGTTGATGTATATGCAGGTACAATCGACGATCGTGGAACGGATTAAGGCTAGCCAGGCTGAGGATCCGAAGCTGGTGAAGATTCGGGAGCAGGTGGAAGCCGGTCTGCGGACTGACTTTTTGATTCATGAGGATGGCTCGCTGAGGTTTGGAGCCAGGTTGTGTGTGCCAGCTGGGGATATTAGAGAGGAGTTGATGGTGGAGGCACACAGTTCGCCGTATTCTGTGCATCCTGGTGGCACCAAGATGTACCAGGATCTTCGTCTGAACTATTGGTGGCATGGCATGAAGAGGAGTGTGGCTCGGAGTGTATCCAAGTGCTTGGTTTGTCAGCAAGTGAAGGTGGAGCATCAGCGTACGACCGGGTTGCTACAACCGCTTCCGATTCCGGAGTGGAAATGGCAACACATCACTATGGATTTCGTGACTGGACTACCTCAGAGTCCGAAGCAGAATGACGCGATTTGGGTGATCGTAGATCGATTGACCAAATATGCGCACTTTATTCCGTTCCAAGTGGGACAGTCCACTGAGGCGCTAGTAAGGAGATATATGGAGGAGGTCGTGCGACTTCATGGAGTCCCCGTGAGTATCGTGTCGGACAGGGACACGAGGTTCACATCTCAGTTCTGGCAGAGTTTGCAGAAGAGCTTGAGTACGCGTCTGAGTTTCAGCACGGCGTACCATCCGCAGACGGATGGCCAGTCCGAGAGGACGATTCAGATTTTGGAAGACATGTTGAGGGCGTGCATGTTGGATTTCAAGGGTTCGTGGGAGGACCATCTACATTTGGTGGAGTTTTCTTACAACAACAGCTTCCAGGCGAGTATTGGCATGGCGCCTTTCGCCGCTCTTTATGGGAGGAAATGTCGATCACCATTGAGTTGGGATGACGTTGGTGATCGGGAGTTGTTGGGACCTGAGATGATCGTGATGGCCATGGATATCGTCAGGAACATTCGGGAGAGGTTGAGAATTGCTCAGGACCGTTTTAAGCATTGGGCGGATGCTAAACGTCGTCCTTTGGAGTTTCAGCCGGGCGACCATGTGTTTCTGAAGATTTCCCCGAATCGTGGTGTGATTCGTTTTGGGAAGCGAGGGAAGTTAAGCCCGCAATACATTGGACCGTTTGACATTTTGGAGAGGGTTGGCGAGGTAGCTTATCGCTTAGCCTTGCCGCCATCTTTGGAAGGAGTTCACAATGTTTTCCATGTGTCGTAGCTTCGTCGATACATTAGCGATCCATCTCATGCTGTGGATTTCTCGGAGATTACCGTTCGCCCCGATATGACGTATGACCAGCATCCAGTGCAGATTCTAGACAGGCGTCAGAAGTCACTTCGGAACAAGGTTGTCAACCTTGTGAGGGTGATGTGGCGACACGGCTCGCCTGGAGAGTCTACTTGGGAGAATGAGGATGAGATGCGAGAGCGTTTCCCGCTTTTGTTTCCGGACACGTGAGTGTTTGGAAATTCCGAGGACGGAATTTTTCTTAAGTTAGGGAGGATGTAACGACTGGTTTTCATATATCCGGATTTATTATATTATAATATATGTCTTGGTGGATTTTCTCCTCATGTGCGGTTATCGTCTCCGTAACTTTCATTTTCGATCATTTCGTCGTGTTTTCTCATTTCTTCCTTAGGATCGTCGATTTCGGAGTATGTCATTCGTGACGGGCTTCATAACGGTCGTATCTTACTGTTAGATCAAGCCTAGGAGTCTTAGGAGTCGATCCCGGAGCTCCGCGCTCCATATCGAAACTTTTGGTGCTTATTAGCCGGTGTAAGAAGGGGCACCGACCGACTAGATGACGATCCAGTCGGTCGGTAATCCTTCTTGAACCGACTAGTTGGCTTTCTAAATTTCTCAGGAGTTACTGTTTATCGTTAGTCGGTCTAAGAACGTTGGTTGACCGACTAGGTTGCAAACTAGTCGGTCGGCAATGCTTTTTTAACCGACTAACACATCATCTAAATTTTAGTATCAGTACTGTTCATTCTTAGTCGGTCTAAGTTTATATTTCGACCGACTAGTTGTTAAACTAGTCGGTCAGTATTTGTTCTTCGACCGACTAAATCTAAATCCTATTTTTGTTCAGAAGTTACTGTTTGGGCTTAGTCGGTCTACGTTGATTGACCGACCGACTAGTTTCCAAACTAGTCGGTCAGTGGTTGCTCTGTGACCGACTAATCTGTGTTAAAACCCTAATTTCTGGGCAGCCGCCAGCCCATCCTATTTAAACCCCTCCCAAACGTTTTCTTCTTCCTCCACTCGACCAAAAACCCTAGTTCTCCAAACTTCTCCATCCATTTCCAGATCTGATCCATAGGTTCCCCGGAGTGTTTCTTCCGCTTCCTCACGGTAAGAAATCGATCTCTTGATGTTTTCATAACCCGTTAAGTTTTTGTGAAAACCCTAATGAAATTACTTGTTGTTTTGATGATTGTTCTCTATAACAGCGACTTCCCCGTAGACTAGCATCCGCGAGACGAACCTTCGTGATCGTCATCCCCGGTGCTAGGCAAGTGAAACTTGCCACTTAGGGTTTAGGCCATGTTTTAGGCCATTTGCTTGTTGTAGGCGTAAAAGAGGCTAGGCGACGAAATGATACTCGCCTAGGCGCAAATTTAGGAACTAGCTTGACAACGAAGCTAGATCCGACATTTATCATGTTGCACAATTACCATGTCATGTTTAGATTCCATTAACGGTACGCAAATTATTTGTCATGTCATTGCATTCTTTAAGTGATCACGTGATTGCGTAGCATCGCTACATTACTTGTGTTCCTGGCTCGTGACCAGAAGCGAGCATAATGAGTTGCTAACCCCAACGCTCGATATTAAGGCTAGGTGTCCGCTACGCCAAATACTTCTTGATTTGTGATATAGAAAACAAGCTCCCGTGCGGGGAAACACTGGCTCATTTACTGGGCTCATGTACAGGGACCCTGGCTTGTTTGCGTGTGGGATGGGGTAAGAGTTAAGCGACCAATCAACTGGGAGTCTGCCCGATCAGCAACTGCAGTAGTAAGGCGTAAACTCTGGGTTTTGGGCTAGTGATAAACGGCCAATCATCGTGGATGCTATACCATTCATCTGTAAGGCGTAAACATCTACAAACAACAGTGAAACGTGAATAGTGAATTGATTGAGATTGTTAGTTGTTTGGCTACTCTTGTCTTGTCCCGATAATTGTTCTCTTGTACTTATTGTTCGCCATGTCTTGCTTGTGCACTCATGTTATAACTGCCATGTCATGCATACTAGAACTGCTAGGTTGCTAGTTGCCTTACTTTCAGTTTCCTTGCCCAAGTCTTTTAGACTTGCTGACATGTGCCCCTTTACTCTTTTGGGTGACACATGTTAGATCCTGAGCCTGAGTACCTTGTTGAGGACGAGGTTTTTGCTGACGCCGAGCCCGAGCTTGTGTTTGACGGGGAGTACGTGGACACTGGGGACCAGTCCTAGTGTCTTCGTTGTGTTTTCCTTTTGTTTAGACTGCTGTTTTGTTGTCGGTGCGCAGCACCTATACCTTGTCACGTTGTTGCTTTTGTTGGCCTTGTTCTGGGCCTTTAGACTCTTTCTTTTAGCCTGGTGGCTTTTCTGGATGTTGGACTTATTTTCATGTTGGACAAATTATGAGATGTGAGAATTTTATTTCTGTCTCTCCTTGTGTTATTATTGTTGTTCCGTTTGTGGTTACAGGACCTGCTTATGTTTATTGACGCTTATCGGGTTTGGGGCTTCACAGCTCCACTCTCGTGCGGACCTTCTCACCTCTCGCCTCCATTTTAGGGAAGCGGGTCGTGACACGCAGGGGAATTTTGGTCACAGTTTTTTGGACGATTTTGGGGGGTATTTAACCCCAGTTTTTAACCTAGGTTAGGGAGCTTTTCCTTTACTTTTTGCAGCTTTTTAGATTAAACTTTTTAGCTTTTGATTCTTGTGATTGGAGAGGAGAGGAAAGCTTATTTTTGTTGGATTCTTGGAGAACTCTATTGGTTTGTCTCCCTCTCCATTAAAAATCTCATTTTTATTGCTTGTTTGCATATTGTGATGAATTCTCTTGTTATTTCCATTGTTTATTCTTGCATTTGTGATATGAATTGTGAGTAGTCTATACGTCTTGGGGCGTGGGGATGAACCCTGCGAGCCCAATTTCTGATTTGTGACGATTTGGTAGAAATATTGCTAGAATTGCTATTAGGGTTAGTTTGGGATCGATTTACTACGGATAGCTAGGTGTTCATATCGATTGGGATTTGCAAGAGATTGAATCCCAATTCGATAGGAAACCCTAGAAATCCGAATTGGGTTGAAATTGAGTTTCCGTAGTATCCGTTTGCAAGAGATTGGACCGATACTAGGGTTCTCGGTTGCAATTCCATGCCGATACCCGTTTGCAAGAGATTGGACGGGTAGGAACTATCCCAACCTAGGTCGTGGCCCGAGTTTGCACGAGAGTGGGCTCAGGGCGCGATTGAACGATGATGTTGATCCTAATTCTAGCTTGCCTAGGTTAGGATTTGCAAGAGATTGGACCCAAACCTAGGATAGCTATAGACCGGCAACAGCGCGAGAGCGTGAGCTAGGTTTTACATTCAGTTGCAACTAGTTCATCCGAAATTCTACCCTAGCAATGTTGATACCAATGAATCACATTGACGAGATACGGTGAGTAGTGAGGATTCCCCATTCCCTAGGCGTCTTTATTTGATTTGATATCTCCATATTTTGTCTGACGATTGTGACAGGATCGCCAAAAGGCAAATTCCCTCTTTTCTGTTCATATAGCCAGGTTGATTGGAGCAGGCACTTTCATTCGTCCTCCCTGTGTTCGATAACCCGCTCGCCGCTACACCGTGCGCTTGCGGTAAAACTACAACCGTCGCTCCGGGACGTGTATCCGGGGCGCGATCAAGTTTTTGGCGCCGTTGCCGGGGAGGCGATTGCGTTTGATCCTACCACCCTAGCTATTTCTTTCTTTTTGTTTTATTTCTTTATTTTTATCTAACCCTTCCATTGTGCTAATCATTTCTTTGAAACTCTGTTTCCCATTGCATGTAAACGAGATCAACGGCGGACCCTGAAGCTATATTATTTGATCTCGAGATTGAACGTACTGTGCGGAGAATCAGAGCGGAGAGGAGACAAGATCCGGAAGGGAGGTTTAAGACCAACCTGGAAACTGCGGAACAATTGGCGGCAAGAATGGCGAGGATAATTTCCATTCGCGATAGGCTTCGGTCTAAGACCTCTTCTACGACCTCGTCCATTGCCATGCCGGAATTGGCGGCTGACAAGAATTTTGAGCTGAAGACCGGACTAGTGGTTCTGATGCAGCAGGATCCATTTCATGGGAACGCCCATGAAAATCCTCACAACCACATCCAGCTATTTTTGTCGAAGTGCGCCACATTTCAGATGACGGGGGTCTCCATCGATGCCATCAGACTGCGCCTCTTCCCCTTCACATTAAAGGATAAAGCACTTTATTGGTTGAGGACGCAAGCTGAGGGAGTCTTTACCACATGGGACGAGTTGGCGAGTGCGTTCATTGACAAGTTCTATCCGCCCTCCAAGACGGTAAAGATTCAGAGTGCTCTTGTGTCCTTCAAGCAAGGACCCCAAGAGACACTCTACGAGGATTGGGAGCGTTTCAAAGACCTCCAGCACCAGTGCCCCCACCATAGCATTGAAGATTGGGAGCTAGTCCATAGCTTCTACAATGGTCTCCAACCGGGGACCAAGCAGATTATTGATGCCGCGGCAAATGGTGCCATCCTATCGAAGACTCCCGACGAAGCTACGGCCCTAATTGAGGAGATGTCCTCAAACAATCAACAATGGGGCGACGAGCGAGGACACTCTTCTTCCTCCTTGAAGCCATCTAGCATCTATGAGGCGAAGGCCGTAGCGGAGCTGACAAACAAGTTCGATTCTCTCCATAAGGTGGTGGAGAGACTGGAGAAGTATATCACAGAACCCCAAGGAACCCCTTCCACATCCGCACCAACAAATCAAATGTGTGATTGGCAAGACCAATCTCAAGCTATGTATTTGGGAGGAGAACAAGGAGAGGGATCTTTGGAACAAGTTCAATACGTCGCGGGGAACCAAGTATATTGGGCCAATCCGGCCACTAGAAACCATCCCGGTTTCTCCTATGCCAACAATGAAGGAGCGTTGAACCCACCGCAACAACCACCTCAACAAGCTCAACCACCACCGCAACAACAACAACATTATCCACCGAGGGGGCCTCCACAACAAAATTTCCCGCCAAAGCAACAAGTTGGCCCCTATAGGCCGCCCGGATACAATCAAGGGTGGAGAAACCCAAACCCTCCACAAGCTCAACAACGATCCGAATTTGAAGCTAAAGTGGAGGAGTTTATGGTCGAGCAAAAGAAGATCAATGCTTCATTGAAGGCGGGCCAAGACTCCCTTACAACCGTTGTAGCCCAAATCTCGGAGCAATTGGCGTTGCTCAATCGAAATACTCAACAATTACCGGCTCAACCCGAGCAAAACCCACGGGGCAACACCGGCCACATCAATGCCGTGGTTGCAGTTACAACTAGAGGCGGGAAGGATACCACTCCCATCATGATTCCAACCGAGGAGCCCGTGGAGGAGAAAGTAGAGCCAATTGAGCCGGTCGTTGAAGTCGAGATGGAGAAAGAGCCGCAAGAAAAAGAAAAGTCTAGAGCGGAGCAATTGATTGAAGAGAGGCATTTTATGCCACCGGTCCCATTCCCTCAGAGGCTTGCTAGAGCAAAAATGGAGAAACGACTAGCGAAGTTTCTCGAATATTTGAGAGGGGTAAGCCTCAATATTCCCTTTCTTGATGCTATCGTTGAGATCCCGACATACGCCAAATTTTTAAAGGATTTGATTTCGGGAAGAAAGAGGAAGAAGAAAATTATGCTCGTCGAGGAGGGCTCTTGGTTTACCAAGAGAGAGGAGTCGGCTAAATTCAAAGACCCGGGGAGTTTTCGAATTCCTTGCACCTTGGGCGGCGTCCCTCTACAAAAGGCGTTGGTGGACTTAGGGGCTAGTGTTAGCCTCATGCCTCTCTCTATGTTCCTAAGGCTAAATACCGGCACAAAATTGAAGCCTATCGACATGCGGATACAACTTGCCGATGGTCGGATCACAAGGCCGGTGGGGATTGCAGAGGACATCCCGCTACAAGTCCCAGGGGGCATATGTTTGCCATGTGACTTCGTGATCATGGATGTTAAGGAGGAGGGAGATACGTCACTAATACTTGGACGCCCGTTCCTCGCCACCGCCGGTGTCATTGTCGACGTACGTGAAGGAACTCTAACATTGAATGTTGGCAACATCGAGGTGGAGCTTCATATTCCCAAGGCAATGAAACATATGCCTTATCATGAGGAGCTGGACTACATGGACCTCCTTGACGAGGTTATCGAGGAGGCGATCCCCCATTCGATCGGCGCTCTATTCAAAGAAGATTTTGAGGAAGGGCCGGATTTGGGCCAAGAAGAGAATATGGAGCACTCCCCCGACCTCTCCACCGAAGTTGATGAAGGCGACGCTGATGTCGCAAGGATTCGAGAGCTCTGCAAGCTCTCAAAATTGAAGTCTCCGAAGAAAGCTCCGCCGATACGGAAATCGGTGTCACCGGTGAAGCCGAGGACCGGAGCAAGCGCTAGCTTGGGGGAGCCAACCCCCAACACTATTCGAGACGAGAGACCACCGAGGGAGAACACGCCGCCGCAACTTCCGAATCCAAGCGTTCTCCCCGGAAAATTTGACGGGTGCATCTCATATGCACCAAACATCCCGCATTAATTGAAAATCATAGGGGGTCGAGCTCACGACCTTAAACGAGCGCTTGTCGGGAGGCAACCCGACGGTTATCGCTTTATTTTTACTTTTACTTTATTTTTGTTTTAGAAATTATTAGTGTTTTGAGTCGTTCGCCCAAAAATTTCGTGATAACTGGTCCTATGTTTCTTTGACAGGAGAGGAGAACGAGGTACCTATCATTAGGAGGATGAACAAGGCGACGAGGAGTGCTCCAGGAATGCGCTCGATGCTTAGGAGGAAGATGAAATCGACTGGAGGAAGAAAAACAGAGTTTAGAGCCCAAACGAAGACAATCAGCAGAAAACAAAGTTCACTCGGCCGAGTATACTAGTCACTCGGCCGAGCACATAAGTTCGTCCGCCCGAGCGGCTTACGAACGAGAGAAGTCCGCTGTACCCAACTCTCTGTTTCTTTTCTTGATTTCAGTATAATTGCTACTCGGCCGAGTATATATATTCACTCGACCGAGTAAAACTGATACGCTCCTAGGGCGAGTCTTGCCGAGTAACTTGAGCCACTCGGCCGAATGGACTTACTCCACTCGGCCGAGGGTGGCAAGGCCACTTGGCCGAAGCGTAAGCGGGGAGGAATTTTTCCGTCGAGTTCACTCGGCCGAGCGACTTAGTCACTCGGCCGAGTCGTAACTTTTTCTATAAAAGGGGGCGTGGGGGCGCGTTTTTCGAAACGAATTAAAACGCACAGCGCCCGAACCTTCAACTCCCTCAGCCCCGATCTTCCCCCTCACTCCGCGCCGGCGCTCGGCCACCCAACTCAGGCCGATCGTCGCCGCGCCTCGCCCGAGTCGTCGCCGGCGACCACACCTCCGGCCAACTCCGGTAACGCCTTATTCGCCCTATTTTCTCCTCTCTCTCTCTCGTATTTCTTGACGATCCATGTGTTTATCGAACCCCAAACCCAAATTAAATTCAATTTCTATCTATTATACCCCTAAACCCCTATACGTTTTGAATATTACACGCTAATCTCTTCGTTTGATGTGCAGGGTATATTGGGGAGCTTAGGGGAGCCCAGGGGAGCTTCCGGGGATTGTTTTGGGCTACGTGGAGGTGTCGTCTTCGCACGCTTCCATAGCTTTACTCTCGCGGCGTGTCGCGGTATACTCTTTCCTTTATTTTACGCACGCCGCACTTTTCACATTTTTGGTGAGCACCCGGGGGCCATATGCTGCCCCGGACACGGCCGCGATTGAGGAGAGCTTCCGCCAAACGGAAGCGATCGGATGATGCCGGCCCCTCCCACGAGGTGGAGGACTCTCCTCCACCTACACCGCCACACCCTGTTAACCCCGTTCAGCCTGTAGACCCCGCACACCCCGCACAGCCTGCAGAGCCCGCACAGCCCACTCCCTGCCGTCCCACAGCCACCACCACCAGCTCCACTTATCGGGCCTCTGGGGATTACGTTCCGAGACGACGCACACCGCGTCGTCTTCGAGCGCATTTCCCAGCGCTCGATCATACCCTCCAGGTTCGCACACCTTGCAGACCTATGACGCCTGGGGGTACTCGAGGGGATGCGCACGTTGTATGACAACGTGGGTTGGCGAGATTTCTTCCAGGTGTCGGTGGACACGTTCGTCCGTCCGACACTTGAGGTGCTTAGTTCGATCGCCTGGACCGACGAGGGATGCTCGTTCAGGTTCATGGACCGAGAGTGCCAGGTCACTCTCAGTATGATGAGAGCCTTCTTCTCGTGGCCCGATGTCCCCGGGGCCGACCGTGGTTACGCCCCCACTCACATCCCCCCACCTTCCTTCGATGCCGGCGCTTTCTGGGCCCGGATTACAGGTCTACCTGCTGCCTTCGACCCTAGTAGGGCCAAGGCCTCGGCCATCGTCCACCCTTGCCTCCGCATAGCTCAGCGCCTTATGGCGACTACCTTTTTGGCGAGATATGAGCCTGGGACGATGTCCACGCTGGAGCTTTATATGCTCTACGCGATGACGTGCCCCAGAGCCCTATCTAGGGAGGGTGACGAGTTGGTCCCCGCCGTCGTGATCGATATCGCGAGCTGGTTTTTGGATCGCATCATCGTATCGGTGGGCGCTCGCTCACCGATATGCTGCGGCGGTCTGATCACTCTGCTCACTCTTATGACCGGCGAGGACCTTCCTGCCGACCTGCGACGAGCCCCGGGCCCCACTTCACTGTCCATAGATGTTATGGCCCGGATGAAGATGCTTCGTCCGCATGGTGAGCGGCACTGGGTTTGGTTGCACGGTCCATTCGGTGCGGATTACATGATCCTTCCGAGCCCAGCTCGGACTCAGATAGCACCAGCACAGGTGGACTGGCTTCCGGCGATGGATCTCCTGATCCCCGCCGCCTATGTTCTTGAGGTCGAGGAGGCTGAGCCGGCTGAGCAGGCCCACGCTGCCCACACTGCACCCGCTGACCCCGCTGCTCCTGCTGACCCCGTGGCCCCTCAGCAGCCCGATATTTCTGCTGCTCCCGACACCTCTGTCCACACTTCTGCCGGTGTCAGGAGTACCCTTGCTGAGCCCACCTCCACTACCTCCACGCCTACGACCACCTCCACTACTTTCACGCCCATCACCACTGCTGGCCCTCTGTCCATTGAGCCCGTTTCCTCTGCCCTACCCGAGCGCCCGCCGACTATAGTTGAGTGCGGAGAGACTACTTTTGCTGCCGCTGTGGAGACCGTGGTTTCCACCTCTGTCTCCACCGTAGCCGTATTTTCTGAGAGTGTCGTGGCGTCTGTCCACACGTCTGTGTCACCGACCTCTCTGGCCGCCTCGTTGCCACTTTTATACTCCTCTTCTGTTGCTGCTACCTCCACTTCTTACCAGCCTGCGCCCCGGCCTCCCACTGAGGCTAGGCCCACACTTGCGAGCACAGCACCTTTCGTCCACTTACCTGCTGAGCCCATCACCTACGCCACCCGAGTACGCCAGCCTCTTCCTGCACAGCACAGACAGGTGCGTCCCTCTGCACCACCTCCCCCCGACACTGTACTTCAGAGCATTCGTGATCTCGAGGGGGCGATGAGTGGCCTCAGAGGTGACCTTAGGACCCTGTCTGCCACCGTCACCGATATGGCTCGACGCTTTGACCTACTTCCGCACATTCACTACTACCTCACCCAGGTTCTAGAGCGGCTCCCTCGCGTACCCACACCCGCCCAGCAGGTACCCACCCCCACTCCTACACACACCCAGCCTGCTTCCACACCCACACCCACACCCACACCCACACCCGCTCAGCAGCCTGTTCCCCAGCCACCACCACCTCCTCCTCCGCCTCAGGACGGAGACGACGCAGCCCAACCCTCTTAGGCACCCTTGATGCCATTGATTCTTTTTGCCGTTGTGCTGCCCGTCTCTGCTGGGTCCTGATGGTTTTGCCCACCCCCCCCTCCCCTCACTGTTTTTGGGTACACATTTTGTTCATATCTTTATATATCTTTATATATCTTTTTTGGGAGAGAGGGATAGTTTTGGTCTCACACTTTTATATCTGTCTCACTCCTATATCTGCATGCATCATGTCCGCATCATATTTTTCGTTTCATTGTTTTCTTTTCTTTTTCCTCATGCATGCATCCTCACCTACCCCTCACATTTCACGTCTCTCGGTGTGCCACACTTCGCACATTGAGGACACTGTGCACTTTAGCTTGGGTGAGTGAGTTCTCACGTTCTTTTCGATTTACCACCTTTATTTTTGGTTTTTCCACGCCATTTTCCGTTTTCGCACTCATTTTCATCATTTTTTCCTTTTTACCATGCATCACATTTTTCTTATTTTCTTTGTGTGCTGCATTGTAAATAGTTTCATTTTCCCTCTTTATCTTTATTTCTTTTTCATCTCATGCTAGAGATGACTTTTCTGTGATGATGATGACGTGGAGTTAGCTTTCTCAATATGCATGCTATATTTGTCATGTCTTAGATTTTATTTCTGATATCATATGCTGTGATTTGCCTTGCATTTAGAGATAGTAACCCACACTTCTTCCGCATGAAAATGGATGAAATTTTATTATTAGCTGAGTCTGAATATTCATATGTATGCTATCGCAGAAAACACACCAAGATTCACGCAGTGAATGCGTATATCTGGAGTACCGTTTTCTTTTCCTATATCACTTCTATATGCATGGTTTGTACATTTCACTCCAGGATGATTGAATGATGTTAGCTATGATAAATCTGGATTAGTTTAGCTTTTTTGTGATCGAAACTGAGTAGATTAGATTACCCTGCTGAAGTTATCGTGCACGTCCTATAGAGTGAACTGAGAGACATATTTATTTCTTTCTCCATATATCTTGAACATCAATTCTCTATTTTAAAATCATTGGTGAATCTCCCCTTAGCGATTCTATTATATGGCATTTCCCCCGCTATTAATTCCTAGCTCCAAATTTCCCAAAACCAAAGAAAGAAAAAGAAAAATTCTTGTATATCCTTATTTCTCTTTGATTTTGAATCATTGTGTATATATGCTATTTGAAAAAAAAAGAAAAAAAAGAAAAGAAAAAGAAAAGAAAAGAGAAAAGAATCTCAATAAACGATCCCATCTCATGCTCTCTCTTTCTTCTCTCTTTTTGTTTTTATTTTCATTACTTTTGGAGCTTCATAAAAAATGGGGATGTAAATATTGTTTTTGTGCCACCACGCTTATGGATAAGCTTGGGGGAGAGAATCCAATGATGTGTGAGAGAGTGACTACCTGACGTTGCACGACAACCTAGGCTAAGTAATATTCTATACTCGGTGAGATCGTTTTAGCTTCACGAAATCCAGAAATCTATGCCTAGCACTCATTTCATGAAATCCACACTTTTCTATTCTTTCTATTCTATTGCGTGATATTCTTATACTCCTCATAGAAAGCGTTCAATTGAAAAGTGTGTGATCTGCGATGTTGTATACCTCTTCAAATGATTCAGAGGATGTTAATTCTAAAATTATTCCGTTTTTCATGTTATATCATTATTCTTGGGTTTTCTATTTCTACTTGCACCATTATACTATGATATCGAAATAAAATTCTTTGACATGTATTTTACATTCGGTGCATGCTATATGAATAAGCAAAACCCACGTCCTGAGAAAATGATCTAGCAGCTTCCCTCTTCGCTTTCTTCTTTCTTCTTCGTTTTTCGTTTTTCGTTTTTCTTCGTTCTTCGTTTTTCGTTTTTTTTCGTTGTTTTCGTTTTCCGAATCCACCGGGTTCGCCTTTTACTTATCTTCCTCGAGGACGAGTAAGAGGTAAGCTTGGGGGATTTTGATCACTCCTTATTTTACACCTTTTTTCCGCATGATTGCATGCCATTTAGATCGCTCAAATCACGCTTTTCATGATTTATCGACAATATTGCGATACTTTTCACGATTTGTTGTTTTTGTCGTATTTCAGGAGATTTGGAGCGATTTGGAGTGATCCCCTGATACGCCTACTCCAGAGTGTCACCGATGACTTCCCCGAGGGGTATTTTGCTATTGGATAGGAGCGGAAGAAGAAAGAACGTCGCAGGAGCGACGAGGAGGCAAAAACAAGCTGTTTCGGCATTTTTTGTGTCTCACTCGGCCGAGTGAAGGAGTCACTCGGCTGACCAGCGAGACACCGCTTGGCCGACCAGATCAGACATGCTTCATGTGTGCATTCGACCGAGTATCGGAAGCCACATTTGCCGAGTGACGAGACCCCGTCCGCCCGAGTGGCACTCAGATGACGCCCATCAAAAAGTGCCAACTTACTGTTTTTCGTCTGCCTGAGCTTCAAAAGACCCACTCGGCCGAGTGGAAAATGCCGACCGCCCGAGCGAATAGAAGCCATCGGCCGAGTGACGACAACTCACTCGGCCGAGCCACCTCCGAAGTGAAGACCCCCGAAGACCAAGACTTACTGTAAATTTTCAGAGTTTCTTACTCGGCCGAGCGACTTTTGTCACTCGGCCGAGTGCGACGCACTGCTTGTAGCGTAAATTGCGATTTTCAGGCTGCGCAGGGGCATTTTGGTCACAGTTTTTTGGACGATTTTGGGGGGTATTTAACCCCAGTTTTAAACCAAGATTAGGGAGCTTTTTCCTTTACTTTTTGCAGCTTTTTAGATTAAACTTTTTAGCTTTTGATTCTTGTGATTGGAGAGGAGAGGAAAGCTTATTTTTGTTGGATTCTTGGAGAACTCTATTGGTTTGTCTCCCTCTCCATTAAAAATCTCATTTTTATTGCTTGTTTGCATATTGTGATGAATTCTCTTGTTATTTCCATTGTTTATTCTTGCATTTGTGATATGAATTGTGAGTAGTCTATACGTCTTGGGGCGTGGGGATGAACCATACGAGCCCAACTTCTGATTTGTGACGATTTGGTAGAAATATTGCTAGAATTGCTATTAGGGTTAGTTTGGGATCGATTTACTACGGATAGCTAGGTGTTCATATCGATTGGGATTTGCAAGAGATTGGATCCCAATTCAATAGGAAACCCTAGAAATCCGAATTGGGTTGAAATTGAGTTTCCGTAGTATCGGTTTGCAAGAGATTGGACCGATACTATGGTTCTCGGTTGCAATTCCATGCTGATACCCGTTTGCAAGAGATTGGACGGGTACGAACTATCCCAACCTAGGTCGTGGCCCGAGTTTGCACGAGAGTGGGCTCGGGGCGCGATTGAACGATGATGTTGATCCTAATGCTAGAATGCCTAGGCTAGGGTTTGCAAGAGATTGGACCCAAATCTAGGAGAGCTATAGACCGGCAAGAGCGCGAGAGCGTGAGCTAGGTTTTACATTCAGTTGCAACTAGTTCATCCGAAATTCTACCCTAGCAATGTTGATACCAATGAATCACATTGACGAGATACGGTGAGTAGCGGGGATTCCCCATTCCCTAGGCGTCTTTATTTGATTTGATATCTCCATATTTTGTCTGACGATTGTGACAGGATCGCCTAAAGGCAAATTCCCTCTTTTCTGTTCATATAGCCAGGTTGATTGGAGCAGGCACTTTCATTCGTCCTCCCTGTGTTCGATAACCCGCTCGCCGCTACACCGTGCACTTGCGGTAAAACTACAACCGTCGCTCCGGGACGTGTATCCGGGGCGCGATCAGTCACCTCCGCAGGCAGTTTATTATTCCCATTTTGGATATCTTCATCAATTGATCCCTCCATAACAGAGTGTATCTCCTCATGTGAGACTGATTCATCCTCCGAATTTGAGTGAATTGTTTCATTAGTTTTCCAATCTACTGTTTTCCCTCCGGTTTGGATTGAAGAGAGCTTTATTAAGTCGGGACATTGGGTATCACTATATCTAAAGCAGATGCAATGGGCACATCTTGGAGGCTCACCTTCAAATTTAATTTGAACGGTAGTGATAGAACCATCGTCCATCTCTACCCCAACAGTTTTTGGGAGAGGATCTTTCGCGTCCACCTCAATTAAGCACCTGGTATAAGAGAGTCTTTCCAGTCTTGCAGTAGCGTTGTCTAGGCAAAGAGGGATACCCACTCCCGAAGCAAAAACATTCAGAATGTATTGGGTCCACATATTAATTGGCACCATATGAAGCTGAACCCAGATGGGAACTGTAGCAAGAATGTCATGGTCATGTCGAAGAGTCGGGCTTCATCGTTGCAGAACTGTCAACCTACCATCAAATAGCCATGGCCCCCATATAAAATCCTCTCACATTCTTTTTCACATTCAAATCGAAATTAAAATAACCCATTATCACGACTATAAATTTGTACCCCCTTCTTCAACCTCCACAACCGGTCAACCCACGCCCGAAGTTCACCATAATAGGGCACATCCCCAAGGACATAGCCCACCAAAGTGTTCTTCCAGCGAGCAGACCCCCTCTCTAGCAAAGAATTTGATACTTTGCCCAACTTGGTGCCATCCTCCTTAATTCATGGGGGAATATAGGTCATTGCAATTTGCTCATCATATGAACATCGGTTTGCACAGACATCCGAAAAAGAAAACTTTGCAACCATTGTATTTATTTTAATAGCAATATTGGGTCTAACAGGGATTCGATCTGCTACCTTGCTTGCATCATCTCCTAGGCTTTTCGATGACAATGGCTTTGACTGCAACGACTGATACCTCCTCCCATTGCGGATGTCATTCTGAGCCCATGATCTAGATCTATTATTCCCAAAGAAATTCCTGCCTCCACGAGGTGGCACGATAGGAGCGCCATCATCTATTTTCTTATTTCCCGTATCCCTCCTTGTTACTGTCCGCCAGGTTCCCTCTTCACCAGTGATATCAACGTGATCGCCATTGGATACTTTATTGCCATGATCACCTTGAAATCACGTACCTTTGCTTGCTGCCAGAGCAGATGGTACCTGACCACTCCTGAAAGAAGAAGTTACCTTGCATCCGACGGGATCAGAAGAAGAGCCACCGCCATCATCCAATTTTTCCTTCGGATCACCTCATTCGCCCTCTCCTAAAATTTCGCTCCCCATCATTATATATATATGACAGGTAAAGGTGTAATATATTATAAACTGAGAAAGATACATATTTACAAACTAGATTCCTCTCACGGGAAAATAAGAAGAGAGGGGATAGGGCACAAGCGACGTCACCCTCTACTAACTATATTCCAATAAGAGAAGATCCAGTCAAGAGATCATAAAAAAGCAAGATTACAAATAACCATTATCCATTATCAAGAAATCCCCAAAAAGTGTATGGATTATCAGGAGAGGGGAAGATATATCTATATTATAAAACAGGGATGTTATCATGGGTTTTTGGATAAGAGAAATTGGATAAGAGATTTTGGTTATGTGTATTGTTGTATGTGGATATGTGTATTGTTGTATAAGAGATTTTGGATAAGAGATAATGGATAAGAGATAATGGATAAGAGAATTTGTTTTTGGTTATGTGTAATTGGGTGTGATGTTTATATAGATTGTATATAGGGTATGAGAAATTGAGATATGAGATATTGGATATAAGAAATCATTTTCCTCAAATCAAATCAAATCCTATCAGAGCTTAACATTGAGATATAAGAAATCAAATCAATTTTTTAAAAAAATTTGAAATCAAGATTTCCGTATACAGCTTAGAGGGAAAGTTTGGGAGGGAAAGGTTTTTTGATCAAATCACAAACGTATTCATTTGGCGCCTAAGATCAAGCAGCTTTGTGATTTTTCCCACGCCATCTTCTTCTACCTCCACCTTCCTCTTCTTCTACCTTCACAAACGCCAAGCTTAAGCAGCACATCACGAAGAGAAAGCAAGCACATCACGAAGAGCACCATCATCTTCTTCTACCTCCATTATCACGAAGAGCAAGCACATCACACAGAGCACCCTCATCTTCTACCTCGGTTAGCTCTTCCTCTTCTCCTCAATTTTTTTTTCTTTTACATTATTTCACCATCATCAATCAGAGCCACCCCATTGCAGCGCTTTGGGCTTCAATCACGGTTTGCTGAGTTTGATTTTGAGAGCTTGAGAGCTTGAGAGCTTCATCACTTCCTCTCCACCTCAACGCTTGGTGAGTTTTGTTGGCAGTTGGTGAGTTTTGAGTTTGAGCTTGAGAGCTTCATCACTTCATCACTTCCTCTCCACCTCACTGTCAATCATGTGATGTTTAAAATTTATAGTTTGCATAGAGTGATGTTGAGTGATGTTTGAATATAGTTTTAAATTTATAGTTTTAAATTTATAGTTTGAAAAAAACCTGAAATTGCTTATGTTTTCTGATGTTGAATAGGAATTTTGAGAATGGATGAGCTTGAAATTTTTCTCTATGAAGTTGATATATTTTGCATGAAAACCAACATTCAAGATAGCTTGACATGAGTTTTATGAATTGGTGGTTATGATTCATTTATAATGCTTAAGAATGAGCTTGCAAATTGAGTTTTATGAATTGCTATTATACTGCATATCATGTCAATTTATATTGGTGGTTATTTTGGTGGTTATGAATCATTTATATTGAGTTATAATGCAATATCCTGTCAATTTATAATGCTTAAGAATGATTTTGGGCTATCAGTGAAGGCTAAAAATGTTTTTAGTATAGGATTTTTAGTATGTCCTGTTGAAATCCAGGATTTTTTAATGCTTGAATTCTCTCAAATGTCCTGTTGAATTTGAATTTAATTTTGATATCAACATTTGAGAGAATACTTGAAAAAAATTACTTGGTTTTTGAGATAATTTGAGAGTATTAACTTTGATATAATTTTTGAGATAATTTGAGAGTATCAACATTGCCTTCAAATAATACTTGGTTTTTGAGATAATTTTTTGGTACTTTGATTTCATGGCAACTCACCTACTTGAATATTTGACAGTATATCAAAATTAAAATTCAATTCGATGCTCATTTGAGAGAATACTTGAATTTTGATATCAATATTCAATTCAGTTCAATTTTTAAATACTTGAATTCTCTCAAATGTCCTGTTGAAATTATATCAAGTATATCAACTGAATTCTCTCAAATGTTGATATAATGCTTGAATACTTGCTGGAATTTTGTAATACTTGAATACTTCAAGTATATCAAGTATATCATGTATATCAAGTATATCAAATTAACTTTATGAATCTGCTATAACATGCTCATTTCAATGCAAGTATAGCAAATGAATACTTGAATACTCCAAGCATATCAAAGTAATATCCAAGCTTGAATACTTGAATACTTGCAGTATATCAAGGATAAATGGATTTATTTGCTATCAAAGTACTGCTTGAATTAAAATTGCAAATTTTTGCAAAAAATGTAACATTTCAATGCTTGAATACTGCTTGAATTAAAATTGCAAATTTTTGCAAAAAATGTAACATTTCAATGCTTGAATACTGCTTGAATAAAAAATTGCTTTAGTGTAATTATAAATGGCAGGATTGGCCCACAAAAACCTTTTTAGTTTTATCAATCATTGGAACATTATTTGCTAATGTTTTGAATGCCAATGATTGAGCATATGATCCTGTTTTTAGTTTTTAGTTTTTCTTATTTCTCATTTCCTCATTTTTACATGCCAATGATTGAGCATAATTTGAAACTATCAGTTAATTCTCAAATGGGGTTTTTAGTCAATTTAAATTTTTTGTCCCTGTTGATATGGTATTTGCAAAATTTTAATTAATTCAACATCAATTATCTGATTTTTAGTCAATTTTTAAAAATTTACTTATGAGACTTCACTGATAGCTGTTAGTTTCAAATGCAAATTTTTAGAGAATTCATATGCAATATCACTAATAGAGCTGTTTTTGTCCATGTGCAATATCACTAATATGCAATATTAAATTTTTAGAGAATTCACTGATAGCTGTTTTTATGAGAATACACTGATAGCTGTCCATGTGCAATGTCACTAATATCACTAATAGTGTTCATAAAATTCATTGATATGCAATTTTGTCCATATGCAATTTTGGAGAATTCACTTATATCAATTTTTGTCCATGTGCTATGAATAGAGCTGTTTGCACATTTAGAATATCAGATTTATGGATAAACCTATTTTGGAGTAACAAATCTGAAATTGCAACCAATATTTGCTAATTAACAGAACAATGAAAAATGTTTGAATGAGAAAATTGTTAATAATACAAAGCTAAAGTAATTAACAGGACAATTATGATATAGTGGACTGAAAATTTATAGGTAATTGCAACCAATATTTGCTAATTAACAGGGCAATGCAATTACCCAATTGGCAGTAACACCAATATTAAACTGAAAATATTTTCAACATGGATTCAACTAAAAATGAGGCCAGTTCTGAAATATTTTCCAAATTCTCAATACATATGAATTGCTAATTTCCATCTGAAGCTGATATAAGAGATTGAAATTGAGATAATGAAAATTTGCAATACACATCTCTTAATTGAGATAATTAACAGGACAAAAATTAACAGGACAAAAATTGAGATACTGAATATTTGCTAATTCATAATGCTAATTTCAAAATGTTAATTTCAAAATGTTAATTTCAAAATGTTAATTAACAGGACAAAAACTCAACTCACCTCTTCAAAATGTTAATTTCAAAATGAAGAGCTTGATTTTGTTAATTTCAAACTGTTGCACCTCAACCCTTCTGAAATTTGAGTTTAACATGAAATTAAACTGAAAATATGATCAGCATATGTAAAATTCCCATCTGATCAGCATATTGTAATTACCATATGTAAAATTACCAACAAAATTTTAACATTGTAATTACCATATGGAAAATTACCAACAAAATTTTAACATATATAAAATTTTAACATTGAAATTTCCGTATGTAAAATTACATATACAAAATGTTAACATATATAAAATTTCAATTTTAACATTTTAACATTGAAATTTCCATATGTAAATTTCCATATGTAAAATTACCAACAAAATTTTATATATGTAATTTTGCATCCTTATACATATGGAAATTTTGTTGGTAATTACATATGCTGATTACATCTAAAAAATATGCTGATATGTAATTCCATTGCATATGTAATTCCATTGTATATGTAATTCCATTGTATATGTAATTTCCATCCGTAAAAATTTCCATATGCTGATAATTATATATGCTGTTATCATGATTCAAAATGATAATTACATATGCTGTTATCATGATAATTACAATTTTTTAATTTTTTAGAATCATGATAATTACAGCTTTGTGATTATCATTTGGTAATTATCAAGTAACCTCAGCAAGCACATCAAGCACATTTTTTACTTCACCCCTTGGTTAGCTTCATCATGTCCCCTTGGTTAGCTTTTTTAATTTATCTTTGTGAGCTTTGTGAGAATAGTACAGCTTTGTGAGCTATCACTGATTACTTGCTCAACTTGACAGGAGTGCTTTGTGAGAGTTACTTGCTCTTCATAATCAACTTGCCAGGTATTTGATGATATGCTATTGCAAATTGGAGAATGATTTAATGAATAACCTGATTTGATGAATAACCTGTTGAGTTTTTGATGTGCTTGCTCTTCGTTGAGGGAGGGTGATTTGATGAATCAAATTGAATATTATCATCAAATTGAAATGTAGTTCTTGATATGCATTTGATGATATTGAAATGTAGTTCATCATCAAATGAGTTCATCATCAAATATCATCAAATTGAAATGTAGTTCATCAAATGAGTTCTTGATTTCAGCTCCATCAAATTGAATATTATCATCAAATGAATAACCTGATTTGATGAATAACCTGATTTAATGTTTTAATGTTGATTTAATGTTGACAGGATATGCTATTACAAATTGGAGAATGATTTAATGTTGCTATGATATTTTGAGAATTATTTAAACTTTGAGAATGATTTAATATTGGAAAATCAATTTTCAGTAATCAACTTTCACTAATCAAATTTTACTGATAGCACACTGAAAATTGCATTTCATTCTGAAATTTTGGGAATGAAATTTTGGGAATGAAATTTTAATATTACTTGTAGGAAATATTTATAGGACTTTGATATTTTGTATCATAGGCATGGATGATATCATTGGTGAAATGTTTGCTATGCTTGCTATGTGTGAAATGTTTGCTCATTTCATTTCAATTTTGCTACTTTCATTTTGCTATGTTTGAAATGTTTGAACTGTTTGAATGAGCAAATACATTTCATTGCAGAAAATGTTTGATGAGCAAATAATAAACAGGAATGAAACATTTTTGTATTTTCTAAATGATAAAATATTTGTATTTTCAAGCTCATTTAAGCAACTCTTATCCATTTCTCAAACTAAAATGAAATTTTCCTACCAATGTTAACATTTTGTGCTTATTTTTCAAACCAATATTCAATTTTGCCTGAACTTGAAAATTTTGCCTGAACTTGAAAATGAGCATAGCTAACTTGAATATTGAATATTGAACCTTGCATTTTGAAATTGAAATGACTATTGAACCTTGAATTTTGTTATGGATTTCAAAATTTTGGATTGGTATTTGCAATATTGAACCTAGAAATAATGAGCATAGCAAATTTTGAAATTGACAGTTTGTTTTGGTCCATGCTTATGAGATGTGGACTTCTGCATTGAATTCATATGCAAATGAAATTTTATAGCTAGAAGAAATTGGTTTAAGTATTGGCTTAAGTATGAGTATGTATTTGAATATGAATATGACTTTGAGTTCATATGTAAATTTGAATATGAATATGTTTGACAATTGGACTGACAAATTGGCAATTCAAGATATCCTGGGTATCTTGAATTTGATTTATGGCAATAGATCATTTGCTGTATGGAAATTTGGCATAAAAATTATTTTTTAACATAAAACTTTGGCTATTCATATGAGTTCCAAAAATTTGAGTCAATTTGTTTAACATTTCAGTTGATATGGAAATGAGTCCTATGTGTGTCAAATAAAACACATAGCAACTAATCATGTTTATTGTGCTTGAGATATATCCTGTGAAATGAAAACAACTGGCAATTGAACTGAAATTTTATAGCTGTGAAATGAAAATAGGATATATCCAGTAAAATGACTTCACTCATACTTTTGTCCTGTGGCTAAATGAATTCATTTCACAGTTTACTTTTGTTTAACAGGGGTTGTTGATTAATTTTGTGGCTAAATGAATTCCTATTTGTCCATTACCCAGGGGTTGAGGGGTTGAGGGGTTGAGGTTCTCCCATTCCATCTAGCCACAGTACAGTGCTTTCTTATTCCATTGCATTAATGCTGATAAGCTGTTGAAAGTTAACTGCAAGCTATTGGACATTTTCATTTTGATAACCAATAGCTTAAAGTGTCCTGTTTAATAAGCTTGCACTTCCAATAGCTTGCACTTCCAATAGCTATTGCATGAAATTGGATAAAGTGCAAGCTATCAAAATGTCCAATAGCTTGCAAGCTATTGGAAGTGCAAGAATTCTCTTCATTTTGATAAGCTCTTCACATGACACTTGCAAGCTATTGGACATTTTGATAAGCTATTGCATGAAATTTTGTTAAGCTCTTCACATGACACTTTCATGAATACAGAAGTTAACTTTTGGGTGTATTGAATTTTTTTTTAATTTTGCATTAATTTTGCTAATTTTGGTTGTCCTGTTAACTTCCACTGTCCAATAGCTTGCAGTGAAGTTAACAGGACAGTTTATTCAGTGAAAGTGTAAACAATTTATTGCTAATTTTGGTTATGAATATTAATGCTAATTTACACTTTCACTTAAAATTTTGGTTATTGAATAAATTGTTTACACTTTCACTGAAGAATGCATTAATTTTGGTTATGAATATTGGAAGTTCAAGCTATCAAAATGTCCTGTGAAGCTTTGGTTATTTTGGTTAATACTGAAGAATGCAAAGAAAGTGTACTGTGAAAATTGTTAATACTGAAGAGCTTATCATCAAATCCCATGGACATTTTGGAAACAATTAATTTGGAAACATTTAATTTGGCAATTAGCAAGGAGAAAAATTGGCATAGGAAAGGTTTAATATTGTCCCATGCTTGCATTATATGATATCCATATGAAAAATTTCATGAATTGCTCATGTGCTAATGAATAGAGATGTGTGCTCTCATGATATTGCATTTCAGTGTCCTCTCATCTGTTTTTTCTTTTTCTTTTACTTTCTTTCACCCTCATCACCCATTTTGCTGAATTGCTTCATTTTGGTATTTGATGATAAGCTCTTCATTAACAAATAACCAAAATATTAACAAATAACCAAAATAAAGTGTTTGCAAATGAAAGTGTCCTGTGAAGCTTTGGTTATTTTGGTTAATACTGAAGAATTATATGTGAATTTGAGTGTTTGCATGAAATTTGGTTATTTTGGTTTTTTAACAGGACACTTTGAAGCAAAATGAAAGTGTCCTGTAGGTAAAAGTAACATGAAATTTGGTTATTTTGGTTATTTTGGTTTTTTAACATGACACTTTGAAATTTGAGTTTTTGATAATTTGAAATTTGAAATTTGAGAATTTGGAATGGTTCTCTGTATAAATTGATAATTTGAATGGCCATGAGTTCATTTGCAGTTGAAATGATACTTTGATAATTTGAGTTCAATGTCAATTTGATTGGAATGCCAATGATTTGCATTATGTATTCAATTTTTCTGTTGTTATAATTCTCAATGACAGGACCCAAAAAATGGTTTTTTCATATGCAAAATTCTCTACTTTCTCATATGTTTATCACTTCTCTATGTTTATCAAAAATAGAGAATTTTGGGTTAGCAAACTTGATATAAGGAATGTCAATATTCTATTTCATATGTATTGCAAACCAATGGCTAAAAACTGGTAATAACTGAATTAAGGGTTGTCCTGAAATGATATAAGGAATGCTAAACTAAATTGACTATCCTGATATGATTTTCATTCAATAAAATGATTTGGTGCAATTGGTTCAATATGTGTAATTTGGTGCAATTGGTTTTGGGTAATAGTTTGAAATTTAGTCTCACATTATCATCTGGGTAAGAGTTTGAATCCATTGGTGCACCTGATGTTAAGAGTTGTCCGGCTAATAGTTTGTGAAATGCATTGCCATTGCCAGGATTTCAATCAAATCATTTCACAGGACATTGCATTGCCAGTTGTCCTGCTAAGAGTTGTACTGCTAATAGTTGAGCTGTTTAGGTTTTGATTGAAAAGATTATATCAAGTTGTGTTATACATGTTCCTAAATGCAGATTGTGAGTGCCTCTCAAGATGGGGATATTTATCCTTTCATATTTTTATGTTTGATAAATATAACAATGTTTCCAGGTTAATTTATACTATGTGCATCACCAATCCAATGGACATAAGATTGAATTACCATTCATTAGTTATGTATACTATTCAATATTTATGTATAACCAAATGTGAGATATTCAATGTTAAAGATTATGTATAAGATGCTAACTAAGCCAATGGTGTAATGGGTGGCCTTGAGGCCTATATATATATAGATAGATGGAATGATCTATCACAGGTTATAGACCCAACTCTGTGACTTAATACCAAAAATACATTTTGCATGCAATTATCATAATACACCCAATTCTTTTTGCCTGAGTACCATTGATAATGATTATCAGATACAAACTACGAAAATACATTTTGCATGCAATTAGCATAATCCACTCAGGTTTATGACACATGGGTCAAAAATTATCATATGTATGTATGTAGAAGTTGGTCAAATATGTAGGTGCCATTTGAAGATGGGGTGGCAGTGACTTTAAATCCATGCCCAATGTTTCAAATTTTTGTTTTACATCATGCTACTGAAAAGGAAAGTGAAGCTGAACTAGAAGTACAAAAACAATTAGCACAGATGTCTATCCTTCCATTGTCATCAGATGCAATTATTCATATAGTTTGAGAATACCACAAGTTGACAAGTATATTGGCAATCATATATTCCATAACCATGCTACTCTCTACTTCAGCCTGTATATTACATATCATTGTCTTGGATACTCCTTGCTTAGAATTTGATAAGATAGCTTCAAATCATTTTCATTCAGTTGTTTAATGGTGGGTGTTCCTCATTGATTTCTTTTTCAGATGCTCTAGATGAACAAAATAAATGTCACATATCCAATATATAGAGTTTCTAATATAAAGAGTTTCTACTGAAAGAACTAATATATCCAACATATCCAATAAATGTCACATATTATCCTGTAAATATAAATAACAACCCCAATTGAGTTATAATGTGTTGTACATTATTCACAGGATAGCCTGTAAACATGTATAACAACCCCAATTGAGTTATAACAGGATTATTTACAGGATATTTTATTTGATTATTTACAGGATATCCAGGATATTTGGGGTTCTAAAACTCAATTGAGTTATTCATTATTTACAGGATATTTGATTCATACTTGAAGTTCACATAATTTATATCTCATTTCTTCATTTCTGATGTTCTGTGAATAATGAATAAATCTGTTAATGATAAATTTGCATTTGGCATCAAATATTATTGCTAGCCATTTTGCATTTTGAATATGTTCACATAAGAAATGGTTGTGAATAATGTTCACATATTTGCATTTCTGGAATATAATGTTCACACATTTTGAATATGTTCACATAAGAAATATTATTTCTTCATTTCTGATGTGAAGGAATGTGAATGAGAATGTGAATGAATTGTCAATGAAGTTCACATTGTTGAATGAATTTGTTACTTGAGTGCATATCATGTCACATTGAGTGCATTTACAAATTCATTTACAAGTTCAAAAATGAATATCCTGCACAACAGATGAATTGGGATGATATTTCTCTTGACAGGATGAATTGACAGGATATTGGATGATATTTCTCTCAACAGAATATGGGATGATAGTTCAAAAATTCATTTTGAACTATCATCCCATATCCTGTCACAATGAATGAAGTTCACATCTCTCAATGGAATATTGATATTTCTCTCAACAGAATTCATTTTTGAACAGAATATGGGATGATATTTCTCTCAACAGATTGATATCATCTCATATTCTGTTGAGACAAATTCATTGTGAGAGAAATATCAATGTGAGAGATGTGAACTATCATCCCATTGAGAGATGTTGAAATATCAATTGTGAGAGAAATATCAATGTCTCAATGAAATATCAATGTCGCATTGATATTTCTCTCAACAGAATATGGGATGATATTTCTCTCAACTATCATCCCATTGAGAGATGTGAACTTGCGACATTGAAATATGGGATGATATTTCTCTCAACTATCATCCCATATTCTGTTGAGAGAAATATCAATTGTGAGAGAAATATCAATGTCACATTGATATCATCCCATATTCTGTTGAGACAAATTCATTTTTGAACTATCATCCCATATCCTGTCACAATGAATGAAGTTCACATCTCTCAATGGAATATGTATAAATGAATTTACAAGTTCACATTGTAGAATTGGGATGATATTTCTCAATAGATGAATTGGGATGCTATTGTTACTTGACAGGATATGCACTCAATTTGCATTTTGAACATGTCAAGTACAGAGCACCATAGGAAATTTTGAATATGCACTCAATTTTGAAATGGGATATAGGATATGCTAAAATTTTTGAATATGTGAACATTGAAATGAATTTGATATCCACACTTATTCAATTAGGGCATTCAAACTGTGATAAAATCTGGGCTCACCAAATAGCCCAGATTTTTGACTTTGCGCAGATTTTTGAATGCCCAGATTTCCATTTTGCATTTTTGATATTTGGAATGATATTATCTAGGCTCATTTTATTCCAAATATGATATTATTGATATTGGAAACTACTGCATGCCTGTTGAAAACTACTACATGCCTGTTGAAAAAGATTATGGTACCTTTTTAAATTTAACAAGCATTGTTATCTGATATTGTTCTTGCTTGGTAATTATTTTTCCCAGGGGATTTTATGGGACATTGCTTTTATAATTGAATCATGTGTTAATCTCTTAACTGCATCCCAGTTGTGATCATGTCATTTTAGAATGTGCCTTCCAAGAGCAACATGTCATCACTTGATATAATATTGTTGTGAATTTGGTAGAATTATACAACAAAGATTTTTAAGCTAATGTTTGGGTGTTTGTTGTTTAATGAGATAATAGGTCCATGTTGAATGAATTTTCTACCTGGAACCTTTGAATCACTTGCTTTAGGACTTTTGACCAAAAGAATTCATTCTTCTCTTGCCCAAAAAATAAACGAGGGAATTGATCTTTTATTGCTTGATGGGTATTTGTGTTTTTTAAAAAGGAAATCTTTTTCAGACACCAAATTATTTAGACATAAAATTATTCATGAGTTTGAACTAAGAATAACTGAAATTCAAAAAATGTCTCCTTACCTTCTGGGCTATAAAAATGACATCTAATGGTTGGAAAGTTTATATTCATCACAATCCTTTTGTGGGGTATGAATTATGGATATTAAGCCAATCAATTCGACTGTTCCTAGAGTAATTGTTCATTTTCTTTTCCCCTAAAAAGTGGAAGACACAAATGGTTCATCTGGGAAATGAGGTTTGTGGATATTAATGGAAATGAGGTTGGTTCTATGTATATTTCATTGATTATTATCAAGCATTGAAAGAAAATTATCCAAGTACTAATCCCCATGTCATTCTTTGCAGATTCCAGATCCAAGACGCCATGCATCTAGAATGATCACATCTCATAATTTGCTTCATATCAAGATATTTACTGCCAGATGGTTGCATCATTTCTTCAAGTAGAGCCTTGAGTTTGAATGTAACATTAATATTTTTTTAAGAAAGAGTTATGATGTATATGTTGACAAATAATATTCACTCTTTCAATTTTTCTGTATCCATGTAACAGTTACTGAACTCATTGACATTCAATTGTTTTAAGTATGATGCTTTCTCTAATCTTTTGTGAAATTCTATTTCTTCATGGGACAAAAAAACAGAAGCATCCAAAGATGAACAGCAGATCGAGATATCAATTGTTCTCCAATTAGCTAAAAAATTTAGATTGGAACAAAGGCTGTGGCTGGAGGTGTTGCTTCGGTTGTTTATGAATCCAAAATCAAGTGAAACATCCACAATTGTAATACTATTCTCAAGTCATTGCATTCTAGATTAAACTTGGGAGGAACTAAACTTGGAGGGAACTAAATTTTGAGAGAACTAAATTTTTTGGAGGAAATATTTTAAATTAATTGTGCACTTATGACATATGTTAAATCAAGAGGGCGAATGCGTCTGTAACTAAATTTTGAGAGAACAAAATTCTTTGGAGGGAATATTATAATTAATTGTGCACTTATGACATACGTTACATCAAGAGACCGAAGGCGCTCACGCAATTTTTTTCGCTAATTTTTGTTTTGCGCCGAAGGCGCCCACGCAATTTTTTTTCGCTAATTTTTGTTTTGCGCCGAAGGCGCCCGCACAATTTTTTACGCTATTTTTTTGTTGCACGCCGAATGTTTCCGCGCCGAAATTGTTGTTCTACGCCGAAATTGTTGTTCTGTGATGAAGGCGCCCGCACCGAATTTGTTGTTCTGAATCGAAGGCGTCCACGCCGAAATTGTTGTTCTGCACCAACTTTGTTGTTCCGCGCCGAAAGCGCCCACGTCGAATTTGTTGTTCTATGCCAAAGGCGCCCACGTCGAAATTGTTGTTCTGCGTTGAAGCGTGTCCGTACCGAAATTGTTGTTCTACGTCGAATTTGTTGTTTAGCACCGAAGGCGTCCGTGCCAAAATTGTTGTTCTACGCCAAAATTGTTGTTCCGCGCCTGCGCCAAACTCGCCCGCGCAATTTTTTTACGCGAATTTTTTGTTTCGAGCCAAAGGGCCCGCACAATTTTTTTATGCTAATTTTTTGTTCTGCGCCGAAGGCGCCCGTGTCGAAATTGTTATTCTACGCCAAAATTGTTTTTCCGTGTTGAAGGCGCCCGCGTCGAATTTGTTGTTCTGTACCGAAGGCGGCCACGCTGAAATTGTTGTTCCGCACTGAATTTGTTGTTCCGCACCGAAGGCGCCCACGTCGAATTTGTTGTTTTGTGTCGAATATGCTTGCACCGAATTTGGTGTTCTGCACCGTGCCTACGCCGAATGAGCCCGTGCCGCTAAATATTTTTACGCTAATTTGTTGTTCTTTTAAATTTTGGCTGTAGAAATAAGTTTTTGGGGAACAAAGATTTCGCGAGGGAACATCTTAAATGAACCGTGGGTTGTTTTATTTTGCGAGGGAATAATTTCCAAACGATTGAAATCAAATTCTTGATGCTTTGTTTAGGTTTTTATGGAGAACTTTAAATTTTGGGTTGTTTTATTTGGCAATTCTGTTCATTTTGGTTTATAGAGCAAGGATTTTATTGTTTTTAAATGTGAAATACCAATCATTGATGTCAAATTCTTGACTTTGTTATTTGAGAGTAGATGACGACATGGTATTTGAATTGCTTGAAGTGAATTTTAAGGAATTATGATGAAATATATTGTCTTAATGTTGACACCTAGAGAAATTTTTTTTGATTTGATGTAGTTTTGGGGATTACAATATGCATGTCTATAGTTAAAACTTGACGTGCGGTGTATGTTCAGATGGTTACATGGATGGTGGTTCGTCTAGAGAAAACGATGAGCGATCTCTTGATCAGGACGGACTAGACGATGCGACTCGATCAATATTGATCACATGTGAATAATTTCAAAATGTTTGAAATTTCTTGGGATGAGCTAAATTATTGGTGATCTAAGATTTTTAGGTGGAATCGTAAATGAACCGCGCCGAAGGCGCCCGCTAAAGATTTTTTAACTAATTTGTTGTTCTGCACCGAAGGCGTCTGCGCCGAATTTGTTGTTCCACGCTGAAGGTGCATGCGCCGATTTCATTGTTCCACGCCGAATGCGTCCGTGTCGCTAAATATTTTTACGCTTATTTGTTGTTCCGCGCAATTTTGACCGTGGAAATAATTTTTTGGGGAACAAATATTTTGCGGGGGAAAATCTTAATTGAACCGTGCCCGCGGGCACGGGGTATGACTAGTATATATATATATATATATATATATATATATATATATATATATATATATATATATATATATATATATATATATATATATATATATATATATATATATATATATATGAGAATAATGGGTATCATATGCCATATGAGATAGGCTCTCATATGCCCTCTCACATAAAGCAACCAACTACAACCAAGTACAAGCCCATATGGGGTTGTACTTGGTTGCTTTATATGAGAGGGCATATGTGAGCCTATCTCATATGGCGTATGATACCCATTATATATATATATATATATATATATATATATATATATATATATATATATATATATATATATATATATATATATATATATAGGAAAATTTTCAAATGAGAACATTTCGCACCGTGCGAAAATGTTTTTATATTTTTTTTGAAATTTTTTTTAAAAATTCTTTTTTCCACCCTCATTATATGTTGTTATACCCCCCTCAAAAAATAATGGTTGAGAAATAATGTCATTTGGCCTTTGATCAAGACATTTCATCAAATTCACACGTTTTGAGACCGTTAAATTTGTAACGGGTGGATGGGTGCTCTAATGCCCAACGGGTTCACCCATTATTTTCCCTGAGGTATATAATTGTATGGATTAAACATCAAAAAAAAAGAATTTTTGAAAAGAAAATTTCAAAAAAATAAAAAAAAATTCGCACGGGCTTTCGCACGGGTTTTTTCGCACCTGGAAATCACTATATATATATAGTAGAGGAATGTGCCCTCAGATCATTTGTATTTGATGCAAATGATAATTTAAGCCTAGATAGGGGACTAATTTGCATATGATGCAAAAGAGATTAAATGTGTCTTAAATAGTTTAAGACCATATTTAATGATATAAACACAAGAAAAAGTTCACGGGTAAGACGGAAATGTCCCGGTCTATGCCCAGGTTCGAACGACAACTAAATCAGACGCCAAATGCCCAAGTTATGACCAAAACAGATCTAAAGGTAAGATCTGGCCAGACCAGGCAGACCCAGGCCAGATTGGGTCTGGCCTGGACTGCTGGCCAGGCCCAGCAAAAGCCAGGGCCCGCCTGGGCCTGGGCGCCCGGGCCAGGCCCGGGCGCCTGGCGGCCAGGCGCCCAGGCACCTGGGCGAAGGCCCAGGCGGCCAAGGCGCCCTGGGCGCCAGGGCGCCTGGCCTGGGCTGCGCCCAGGTCCAGGTTTGGGCTGCGCCCAGGTCCAGGTCTGGGCTGCGTCTAGGTCCAACCAAGTGGCCTGGTGGTCCCCACAGGGCAAAATTGCAGAACCCTAGTTTTTTTGAAGATTTTTGACGGCTCAGTTTTTTGCGAAAATAAGCCTTGGGCTGAACTTTGGGCGATCAATTGGAGGGTCAAACGGACTCCGATTGACTCGCCGTTTTTTCCTATGCGTTCACCGTTGAACATCCTTCGTATTGATAGGTTGTATCAATCATGAAGCTCAACAGTGAGGGAGTTAAAATTCACGGAAGTTTACACTTTGTGAAGGGTAAACTAACTTGATTTAATTAACTCTAATTTATTAGTCCCACATCAGTTGTGCGGAAAAGGAGAGAGTCCGTCGCCTATATAAATAGGGGCCTCCCCCTTCCTCCAACTCGTCACAAGCTCCAGATCTGAGCAGCTCCCGTAAATGTTGGAGCACGCTCGGATCTAGGCTTAAATTAATATTCTCTATCTCCTTATATTTCTGTCTTACTCCTGAGGGCTCTGGCAAAGCCACGAAGGAGTTCGGATTCGGATCCGAAATCTTGGCGAAGGCTTTCACTCGCGTGAAACTTTCTTCGGCGCGTGGTTGGCTTGGTGACACGAGGATTGCTCACCTCGGGATGCGGAGCGGTTCGAGGAGCGGTTCGAGGAGCGACTCGGCGTGGGACAGGGAGCGGCTCGGAAGACGGTGCGGAACATCTCGCCTGCCCCAGGGTTGAGATTCCGGGTATGTGTTTTATTAGCATTAGTTTAATTTAGTCGCAGTAGGTTAGATCTTTCTTGGGATGGTCAGATCCATCCCGAGTCAGCATAGTTCTTGGCTAAGGGTCTTGTACCTTAGGGCTAAGTTAAATTGTTTAACTGCATGTTAATTAGATTAACTGTTGTTTATTTTTCCACTGTTCATTTTATGCCTATGTTCCGTCCGACTTAGGACGGGAATAGAGTTTTTGTGCCCTAAGGGTTCCCCAAAACCATACAGTGGTATCGGAGCCTAGGTTTGCGTAACGATCTAGCACTGTGATTTTATTAAAATTGAAATGCTTTTTTAAATACTTTATAAAATGTTTTAAAGTTATGAGATAATTTAAAATGTTTCTATATACCCTTTTAAAATGTTTTAAAATTTATTCGATATTTCTTAAAGATGATTTTAAAAGGATTTTAGATGTTTAAATATTTTATATGATAAAATTTTAAACATGAAAATTTTAAAATAGTGTTTTAAATTTATGTGATAATTTTAAAATTGATTTTAAGGCTTTAAAACATTATGCGATAAGTATAAAAATTATTTTAGATGTTTAAATATTTTATGTGATATAATTTTAAGCATGAATTTTTTTAAAATGATGTTTTAAATTTATGAGATATTTTTAAAACTGTTTTAAAGTTTAAAATTGTTTATGCGATAAACCTTAGTCTATTTAATTGTTAAATAGTTGTACACTTTTATTTTATGCGATAAATTAGTGTAACTTTATGTTAATGGCTATGTCATCTTGTCCCTTATTTGATAACACAAGACAACCCTTTAGGTTAGCCATTAAGAAATCAGTAAAATTCATGAGATATATTTTAATGACATGCTATGTTTTAATAAAACTTTTAACAACCCTTTAAGACCTAATTCCTGATTAGGGTAGTCCCTTTAGTGAAAATTTTAATTCTAATTGTTATTATTAATTCTCATTAAAGGAATTCGCTTTTGGCGTTGGTTAATAAATTTATTAAAATCCTAATAACGATTAGGATAGCACGTGAACCTTATAGTTGATAAGGATTTAATAAAGTTATTAAACAAATCCTAAAATTTTGAATTTAAGGATTCAACTAGTTGATAGGATTAATTAGTTGTTAATAAAAGCTTTTTAGTCTATGGCACGCATATAAAAATGACAAGCTTCATTCAATGGACCATGATCCAGTCAATGTGCTTGGCTAAGTTTGCTGGTTCACCCTATAAGGGATAGTGATCCTGGCTTAGTCAGTTCCCTTGCTGTGTTCCGCTGGACCGCAATGACACGAATCATGATTGTATGACACCCTGGACTATATCTAAGTCAAATACGTTAATAATCTTTTTTAAGATTAGCCGTAGCCCTCCTTGTTTTAGGGGATGTCAACTATTGGACCCATGTTACAGTTGTTGAGCTACACTCAAGCTGTGACATGGCAACCCTGTAGAAACCAACTCCTTAAATACATAAGATGAAATATTGACTTGACCCAAACCGACGTTGTCGTGAATACACCGAGCGCCCGCATAAGGAAAGTTAATGATGTAGTCTGGCTAGATGTAGTCTAAGACCTGACCCAAAACGACGTGTCGTGAATACACCGAGCGTCGGAGAAAGTCAGGCTAGACATGAAAACAAGGGTCCGACTAGACTAGACATTGTGATTTGGATGAGCACACTCATGATCACAAATGGCTAGGGGTAAAAACCGATAAGAGGGCCATATCCGATATGATCGATGAAGAGTCATCTTCTGATTTACAGAGTAAAGCAACTTGTTGAGCTACACTCAAGGTTGTTAGACTCAAGGTGATTAGATCTCTTACCCATTAATTTAATTTGATTAAACCGTTCATTGTTAAGACTTTAAATGATCGTAAAAATAGTGGGAGGGTAAAGATAGATAAAAGCCAAACTACCTATATTTAATATTGAACATATGCTAAACTAGGGCAAGACTATGTTTATCGAAGGAATCAAAATATAATATTTTAGTGGAATAAGTTATCTGGTCAAAAAGGTTGATTAATTATTAAGTTAAATTCTAATTAATAGAATTAAACTATATTCTCGTTAACATTAAAATGACCTTCTAAAGATCAGACTTAAGAAAAATGATTTCATTTAAGTTCTGGGTCCAACAAATAAATTCACGCTGCATGTTACTCGCCTCTAAATGGGGCAGCTTGAACATATAGGAAATTCGAAGTATGTTTCTCTCTACAACTTGTAAAGCTACGCTTAAGGTTGTATGGACAAACAATTTTGATCCGCAAAGTTCGAGAATTCGATCAAACCGTTTGAGTCGAATACGAGTGCATGAGTGGTGCAAGACTATGTATCCCAACCGGATCTTGAGACATGCAACTTTTTGAGCTACACTCAAGGTTGCAAAGCTCAAGGGTTTGGATACATAAGATGCTTGCATATATCTATTCATTTATGTTGGGCTATTTAATATCTAAATGTGATTTAGAAAAGGAAGAAGGCACTCCGGAAAGTCAATTGAGAAAGTTAGTTATATTTATCATTAGTAAAGGCATAAGGAGGAGGAAATGAAAATGTGACATATTCTGATGTCATGATTTCATAATTTATCTTATGCAAAAGGTTAACACATTTTAACGAATGTCGTCACATTGCTTCTGAAGCAATGACTAATATGTATACCGATAATACATATATTAAAAATTAATATATAAATACAAAAGATAGTAGCAGACTTATATGACAAAATAGACTAGGCCGTATCGAGAGAGTAAGCTTCACAAGTCACATAAATTGGGGTCTGACCTCTCGTATTATGAAGTATACGGACACTTGTGAGTCTTATCCTCTTACATATAATGGCCAAAACCCATCTGTAAGACAGTGGGAGAATGAGTTGTCGAACTCAGTCTAGTACATACTGATGTACTCGAGTCTAGATTAACCAAAATAAGTTATTTGTATATTTTATTAAGACACGTGTTCTCGATGAAACACAAATATGATAAAATAAAGAAACGAAATGACAAAAGTATTTAAACTGATTCGATCAGATCGAAAGGTCAAATACTTAGCTATATTAAATCTTGTGTAATTAAAAGAAAATATGATTTTCTCTCAGGTCAACTCTGTTAACACATCGGTGTGTTAAAATGTATGAATCACACTTAGTTAGACTTGGTGCGATCCATAGAAAGTGACTCTAAGTTAAATCCTCCCTCTGGGTTAAGTCCCAGATCGTAATGCCTAGGTTTTGATAATGTTTTATGAGGACCTTATCAATAAGATATTCATTAAATCGATCATTAGGAAGTTGTATAATTACTCGAATTTCGTGAGACGAAGAGTCGAGTTAGACATCATAACTGATAATGACTTAGTCAACTTCTAGGATAAAATTCGGAGTAGTAACTCTGATTTATAACTTGATGCAATCAGAACAGGTCCGTGTGCGTAAATAAATTTTGGAATTTAGTTTACGTACCCAAGGAAAATGTTTCCACATTTTCTGCAAGTAAATCTTTAAGTTAAAAGATTGGTGCAGAGAGAAATTAGTGAAGTATAGTCATGTTGGTCAAGAACGGTTTTCATCTTAATTCCTATAAAACGGATTATCATGAAACCGTTTTTCCGCCAGCAGATGTGTACAGATCTACTCGGACCAAACTCGATGTAAACGCTTAAGATTGGAGCATTCACTTATAAGTTTGTTTTTCTAAATATGATTTAGACGGACCAACTTATATGAATTAGCCAGATAGTTTTCAAGGTCAGTGGGAGTATATAAATTACATGCGAGGCATCAAATAAATGGAACATATATTTTGACAAAGTAATAAAAAAGTTTGATACTTTATCAGAAATAGATATGAGCCATTTGAAATGAACATTAACTAATTTCAAGATTATTATCGTAAGGTACGATGAACTGGATGAGATCCAAGGAAATAAAATATTATGGATTCTGAAAGACCAAGTGAATTATTTGAATGATATTCAAATGGTTGGTCTAACATGAACATAGAAACTACTTAAGTCTATAGAGTAGACGATTTTAGCATATCCACTCATGAAGGCTCTACCACATGAAGTCGGGAAAACTTATGTGTAAAAACGGTATAAAATACTGAGATAAATGGGCCAGAGTGCAAGTGGGAGATGTTGAGAGATGATACCCTCGAGGTAATCTATCTCCATGTGTGAATAGCACAAACATCCACTACAACAAAAATGGTCATTGACAACTTCTAAAAAAGGTTGTAATAGGGGTCAAACAACTTTTTAACAAACGTTGTAATATGCGAAGTTGTAATAGGGTCGACTCCTTTGACAACTTTTTCTGCATGTTGTAAACAAAAGTTGTAATATATAAATATTACAATTTTTTTGAAACGTTGTGTAAACTTCTATTACAACGTTTAGAAAAGGTTATGTATAAATATATTACAACGTTTAATAAACGTTGTGTAAACTTCTATTACAACTTTTAATAAAAGTCGTGTAAACTTTTATTACAACGTTCATAAAAGGTTGTGTAAAGCAATATTACAACTTTCTTTAAAAGTTGTGTAAACTTTTTTTACAACGTTTATAAAAGGTTGTATAAACTTCTATTACAACTGGTTTAAATAGTTGTTTAAAACTCTTTTACAACTTCCATAAAATGTTATCTAACATCTATTACAAGTTGCAGAAAATGTACAAAATTAAAAAAATACGCGGTTGCAACTTTTCCAAATCTCCATGCAGTAGCTGTACACATCCTACATCCCGATGAACACACACACATAATATTATTCAAACCACATTCATTGTTCATCGAGATAACACAGTTTTATTTCCTCATCTTTTTTCAAAAACTAAATTTTTTACAAAATTTTCATATCATTGCCGATATCATACATCAGTCAACTAACTACATATGACAAACAAGTATTGACATAGAGTTACAGCAACACACATGGCTGTGGTGGACACAACACTGTTGCTCTCAGTCATGCACCTTCGTCGTCGACCGGCGGTGGACGCAACACAAGCTTCCTCTCCCTATCAGTCATCCCCCTTCGTCATCGACCTCCAAAACCAGACGCAATCATCCACTTTTCATTAATGAAAGTAACAAAGTCATTCACATCTCGTCCAGCATCATAGTCTTCACCAGCTTTGTTGTCCTTTGGGAAAAACTTCAGCGTAGAGTGTTCACTAACTCCATATCTGAAAATAAGGGATGCAGATTTAGTGTATCCTTTGTCCCAAACTATTTAACATCATGAAAAACTAAACAAATAGAATCTTAATTTAAATTTGAAATTACAACAATATTTTCAGAAAGACATGTTTAACTAGATTCTGAACATACAGAATAGCATTTCAGTGTTAGATATGCAAACCATCAACAATGCTTTCATTAATATTCACTGGTTTTCTGTTGCAAGTATTTAGTAAAGAACCCAAGGATATTCAAACAAAAAGATTGGTCATGACTTAAATAAAAAGAAATTGACAACTCACAGATTGCAAAGTAGGATAAGATATGAATATTTGAAGACATGGTGAAATCCAAATTTGAAATTATAGCTCAACCACATTTTGGAATTTCACAAGTAGTTTTATTAGAAAGAAATATCTAAATATCATATCAAACCCAAATTTCTTATAGTTATAATTATGTGTACTGAACTTACTTTTCAGCCAAATCCTTGTATTAATCAGCATCGAGGTTAGCAATTAACATCCTCTTCTAATTTGAAAACATTGGCAACTTTCTCATATATCTACAAACAAAAGGGCAATATTTAACATTACGTAAATCTGCCGAGTTCTGGAGCATGAATATTTCAAAGGTTTAATCCAATACATGAAAGAAACAAATAAATCAATTGATTCCTTGTCTCTTGATACAAGTTGACCATGTTACATACATCAATGCCCCATAAGTGTAATAATGCAGAGTAATGCATTTGACTAGAAATTTATATTGGATGAGAACAGTCTTTAACATAGACATTAGGAACTATATTGTGTAGCAGCAGCATCAACAACTGTGACTATTGATTCTAAGATTCAGAAATTAAAAAAAAGCAACCGTTAGCTCATCCCTTCCAATGCCCATGCCGAATTGCTAGTGAAAGCAAGACAAGCAAAGATCACAGAAATTAGGGGTACAAAGTAACTCAGGGGAAAGTTAGAGAGAAGAAAGATAGGGAAAACAAACAGAGAGAGCAAGTTGGCCCATAATAATAACAAATACACATAGTCCCATGGGGCCTCTCATGTCAAAAGCCATCAGCATATCTATCATCATCATCAGCCTGCTGACTCCCTTCATGTGCCTCTGCTCCTCAGGAATTTCTGCCCCACTCTCTCTTGATTAAAGTCACCAGCATATTTTTCTCACCCCAATTAGCATATTTTTCTCACCTCAATCCCCTCCCCCAAAATATCATTCCTCCATGATTCTCACCCCAATTTCTGTAAACCTCAAAGCCAAGTTCAGGGCTGCCCATGCTGGCCACACTTTTTCTCTGCAACTCTTGGTGTATGTATGAGATTGGGGGCCCCAAAGAGAGGACTTCCCAGAAAAGTATAATAAGTTTGCACTTCATTGAGAAAATCCAAATGAAAGCAAGATGCCCCATGGAGGACAGATGAAGGGCATCAGTTTGAGCTCCAATGGTTCCCACCATGGGTTTAAAATTAAAAGGCTAGAAAAATAAAAGAATGCAATGATATGGGGCATTTATCAAAACATTATCGGAGAAACTGACTATTTTGGGACATTTATCAGGATGATGGTAGAATGTTATCAAAATTATCCAGATAAGAATGTGGTTATCAGTGTTCTTGCAAGATCTCCTGATATGAACAATACAAACATTAGTATGCCAAAAAATATTTATTGACCTGATCTCAAATGCCAATACTGAACTTCAAGGCTAGGTTGGAAAACAAGGAAGTTCAAACTCAGAAGTTCAGCTCCAAGTTAAGCATCTTCAGTTTAACCAAATATTAAAATAAAAAGACAATGTAAAGTCTACAAGATAAATAAAAATATCCAGAAGTCATCATGGCAACAACACAAAAGTTTGCATTGCAAATGGACAAGCACATATGACATTGTTTTTTCAAAGCACAGATGACATTGTTCTATCCCTATTCAACATAACCATCCTTTTCCAGTATTAAACATAATGATTAATAATTAAAGAGTAGACATATATGCAATCTTATTGCAAAGAGGCACATATATTTATCAACATATGATGACCGCTAAAACCACAAAAGTCATGAATGAAATTCTCACTTCATTGAGTGAATTGTGGGGGTAATAAGAATCATGTTTATAACATTACCTCCTTTTGTATTGATGAATTCAGTGAGGGCTTCTGCAGTGCGTGCACCTTCATATCTGCACAACTAGCCAAATCAGTCGTTTTCACATATTGTTCCATAAGAAAAAATATATTGAAATGACATAAACATTTTTAAAAAAGAGAATTTACATTACAAGTAATATCTGGCAGCGCAGACATACACATGGAAGAATTATTTGGCAAATGAGAAATAACACCAAGTAAATGGACTAGGTTTAATACTTACATATGACTGGTCCCAGAGTTAACAGGATCATGCAAGTAAAAATAATTCAATAGCATTTGTCTATGACATATTTGAGCATATTTGTGTGTACAACAACTGGATCATGGTATTGAACTTTCAAGACATGAAACTACCTTAGATGTTGCTCGGATACATGAAAACACTAACCTTCGCTCCCTGCACAAACCAATCACAGCAAACTCCATAACAATCAGCAAACATATCCCACTAGAATAACAAAAGATCCAACAACGATGAACAAATTCTCGAAACTACCCACCATGGATTTGGGGGGCAAGTTGGACTTGAACTTAGCCCTAACGACCCCGCTGTTGCCATGAGGGCGAGCGACCTTGACCCAGATACATCGGTAGTGGGACCAGTTCTTCTTCACCTTCACCTTGTAAATGTAGGCCCCCTCTTGCCGCAGTACCATGCCACGTCGTCCCTCGGTTCACCCCCTCCATCTACAGCAGCGACGTGTTCTCGTATTGGTTCGACTTCGATCTCTTGTATCCCAGAATCGTTCCTCGCATGTACAACCTTCGACCCAAAAAATTGAAGGTGCCAACTTTTTTTACCAAAAATCCAAACACTGAATCGATTGAAGACGGAGAGATGAGATATGGGTACCTGACGTGCTCTCCTTGCCGTTCACCATCGCGATCCAGGAGATTGGTCGGCACCGACGCGGTTCGATCGGATGAAGACCCTGGCGACAGGCGAGGGGACTCGGAAAGAACCCCTAGGGTTGGGTTTAACGAGAATATATGGTGAGTTGTACTTTCCATCCAGCAGTTCAAGTTTTACGAACGGTTGTGATGTAAAATGTACTGGGCCATCTCCTCAATACCCTAACTGGTGTTTGTATTGCATCGTCTATGACATTTGTCCGTGGAGATCAAGCAGATATCACTTATACAAAGCCCAATTCGTCTATGACATTAGTCCGTGGAGTGTACAAAGCTCTTGAGGCTAGGTTGGTGCTATCGGTAGTGAAAACATGAGTTCAGTGCCTCTAGCAGGTGCCTCTAGCAGGCAGATTAAAATCAAGAAAAAAGAGCTGAAATAAACTTCCATCATCAATCATTAAGATCGAATTGTCCGTAAGGTTGATGACTCACTTATCGAAGGGAGAGCAACTGATCTTCATGACTTTACAGACATGCCACCGATCGCATGACAGCAATAATCAATCTTAGTGGCAATAGCCTGACGTCAAATGCGTCATTTTTAATAAACATTTTTTACAACTTTAAAGAAAAAAGCTGTAATAAACATTTTTTACAACTTTTAGAGAAAAAAGTTGTGGTGTCAAATCAGTAAAAATAGTTGTAATGACCATTTTTTACAACTTTCAGAGAAGAAAGTTGCAATAAACATTTTTTACAACTTTCAGAGAGAAAAAAGTTGTGGTGTCAAAATTAACATTTACAACTTTTCACGGAAAAAGTTGTAATAACCATTTTTTACCACTATCCACGAAAAAAAGTTGTAATAAACAGTTTTTACAACTTTCAGATAAAAAAGGTTGTGGTAGACATTTATTACAACTACCAAAATAAAAACGTTGTCTCATGAAAGTTGTAAATGACTAGTTTTGTTGTAGTGATCTTGTTCGAAATAACAGTAAGCTGTTTGGTAATAATTTATCTAAGTTATATTATAATGTAGTTAACATTAGATATTGACTTAGGCAAAGTCCTGAGACTTTATGGAAGGTCAAACAGGTATCGAGATGAGTATCTCGATCAGGGAGAAATGTTTGACCGTCTGTAGCATAAGTCTAAAATGGTTCGTGGTCGTAGATGTTTCGAGACAAGGATATCGAAACATCGGATAGACCATTGTGTCTTAGTCTTCACCGTTTAGCGGTGGCGATGATCTCGTGATCGCTTGACTTGGTGAAGTCGAAGACGAGACACATGTGCTCATTAGAGAATGAGTTCACTGAACGATCCACAAGAGTTATCATATGGTTATATTGACCAATCTGTCAATGATAACTCTTAGTGATGATAGGCAAGTTGGTCTTTTGACTTGAGGTCATTTTACGAACCTGTGCGTGAACGGTGCCACTTAGATCAACTGACTTAGCTTCGAGGCAAGGCCTATCGAAAGGTCTTTTGATTGGGTATCACTTGAAGCGTACGAGGAGAGTAATGACCAAGAGAGGATTCGTCTCTCCCGGACAATGGGAGTTAGTGTCTTAAAGTTAGTTCGGTCTTTAGTAAAATCTCTGATCAGAGTATGTTGGAAGAATTCCAACATTAGTTGACTAAAGATCGATAGAAACTAACCGAAGTCAAGTTATTGGGGTTGACAGTTTTGACCGTACCCTAGATTTGACTTACACGACATAGTTTAGACGAAGAGACTATAACTGCGGAATTCATCACAGAAACAGTCAGGGTGGTCCCGCCAATACTCATGTCAATGAGTCAACCACATAATGATGATTCCTGAAGCAGGGACGACAACCACTGCTCGTGATCACTGCCGTATAGGGCTTCGAGCCCAACCTGTTGTAAGGCTCAGGCTGTAGGGTCTCACACAGAGTGCGACCTTCGTCTAGTAATAGGTAGAAATTAGTTAGGGAGAATAATTTGCATTTGATGCAAGGGATAGCTTGCCGTATTCTGTGGCACATAGCTTCGTCCGAGGATAATTTGCATTTGTGCATTTAATGTGATACCTTCGTCCGAGGAGTTGCTTATTGAGGCACATAGCTCGCCTTATTCTGTACACCCTAGAGGCACCAAGATGTACAAGGATCTTTGCCTGAACTACTGGTGGCATGTCATGAAGCGGAGTGTGGCACGAAGTATTGCCAAGTGTTTAGTATGCCAGCAGGTTAAGGCATAAAGCATCAGCATACGGATGGGTTGCTACAACCGCTTCCGATTCCGGAGTGGAAGTGGCAACACATCACTATGGATTTCGTGACTGGACTGCCTCGGAGCCTGAATCAGAATGATGCAGTTTGGGTAATCGTAGACCGATTGACCAAATCTGTGCACTTTATCCCTTTCCGAGTGGGACAGTCAACGGAAACACTAGCGAGGAGATACATGGAGGTAAGTTCTGTTACTCTCCATTTTTATTTCATTTCCCTAGTATAGATAGTGATGTATCATGAATCGTGCCAGAGATCGTGCGACTTCATGGAGTCCCCGTGAGTATCGTGTCAGACAGAGACACGAGATTCACATCACAGTTTTGGCAGAGTCTGCAGAAGAGTCTGGGTATGAGTCTGAGTTTCAGCACCGCGTACCACCCGCAGACAAATGGCCAGTCCGAGAGGATGATTAAGATTTTGGAGGACATGCTGAGAGCATGCATATTGGACTTCAAGGGATCTTGGGAGGATCATCTTCATCATATGGAGTTTGCCTATAATAACCGTTACCAGTCGAGCGTTGGCATGGCGCCATTTGTCGCGCTTTATGGGAAGAAATGTCGATCCCCACTGAGCTGGGATGACATTGGATACAGGGAGCTGTTAGGGCCAAAGATGATTGTTGAGACGATGGATGTCGTGAGGAACATCAGGGAGAAGCTGAGGATCGCTCAAGTCCATTTCAAGCATTGGGCAGATGCTAAACGGTGACCATTGGAGTTTCAGCCTGGAGACCATGTTTTTCTCAAGATCTTTCCGAATCGAGGAGCTATTCGACTTGGAAAGAGAGGCAAGCTGAGTCCGAGGTATATTGGACCCTTTGACGTCCTAGAGCGTGTTGGAGTTGTGGCTTATCTCTTGGCGTTGTCACCATCACTAGAGGGAGTTCACGACGTGTTTCACGTATCTCAGTTATGTCGATACGTCAGTGATCCATCTCATGCTATGGATTTCTCGGAGATCACGGTCTGACCGGACCTGACCTATGATCAGCAACCAATTGGGCTCCTGGATCGACGACAGAAGCAGTTGAGGAATAAGACCGTCGACCTGGTTAGAGTGCAGTGGCGTCATGATTCACCTGGGGAGTCTACTTGGGAGCGCAAGGAAGAGATGGGAGAGTGCTTCCCGCATTTATTTCTGGAGTAGTAGTTGATGTTGATACCGAGGGCGGAATCATTCATAAGGTGGGTAGGATGTCCCGGTCGCTTTTCGATCGTACGTTTTTCGTGCGCGTACTTTTGTTCATACGCATATTTATTTTGACCTCTTCCTGTATTCCAACCATGCGATGTGATATGTCATTGTGACCCTATGAAAGAGTACTTATTTGTGGAATTATTTGTAAACGTCTTTTCACGGGTCGTTCTCCCACAAAACAATTTCTTTTGAAGGAGTGTCATAACTTTAGACTTCGTCGTTTGATCTCTTTATTTTTAGTTCGGTTTCCATGAACCTAGCACGTGACCGACCACATTAGTCTCGACCCTCTTGTCGACACAGTCGTCCTGGTATTTTTCTTATAATTATCGGACACCGCTAGACCCACTTTTTCCCCTAATCACTTTCTAATCTACTTAGCCCTAATTAATTCGAATTTCAAAAAACCTAATTAAAACTGTAGGCTTAATACGTATCACATGAAATATTTCATTGGCTATTGACACCCTAAATTTACCCCCTCCCTCTCACATCTTCTCTCTCCAATCAACCTAGTTATAACCCATTTCTATACCAATATAACATCTTCATGTTAAAACACAACCCATCCCCTAGGTTTAGAAACCCACGCAATCCAGCCGCCATTGTCAAAAACCCACGGCCGCATTTTCCGATCTCCTCCTCCGGTGATCCCCTAGCTACAGCCGCCCTCCTCCATGGCAAGACCTCCTCCTCCTCTACCCGTAGCCGCCGGAAACCCACGCAACCATCACCAAAACAGCCTATAACCCAAAAATTGTCATCTTCTTCCCTTATAACCCACGTAGTGCAGCCTACAGCCCACCGCCGGCCACCCTCTGCCATCGGCCGCCACCCAGGTCAACCCCCTCCTTCTCCACGACAATCCCCTTGGCCGAACCTCCCTCCATCTCCATCAAAACCTGCCGCAACTCCTTCTCTCTATCAAAAAACTGCCAAATACCCTATCAAAACCCATAGCCCAGCCATGTCCTGTCGTCGCTGGCCACCTCCAGCAGCCGGCCACCCACCTCTGTCGCCCCCCTACTCCGGGAAACCTCTCCCAGTCGCACAACCACCACCTCCCCCTCATAACAGCCAGAAACAGCCCCCAACCCCTCAAAAACTGCAGTTTTCCCCACAAAAACTGCAGCACAACCTCCTTGTTCGCTGCGCTGTTACCGTGCACCCCCTCGATGGCATCCCAGATCCACATAGCTTTCCCCTAGGCCGCAAGACCCTTGCACGGCCTTCCCTTGCCGCCGATGTTCGTGTTGCTTGCCGCCGTTCGCGTGTCGTGCTACCGTGGTCGCTAGCTGTCCATGTACCCTCGCTTACTACCGGAGACCAACCCCTGACGTCGCTATCCGACATCAGTGTAGCTCTCACATCGTGTGAGGTAAATTCCGAACCGTATGAAACCCAAACCCCGCATGCTTAATCAAGATAAAAAATCGTAAGTTTTGTTGTTTGGTTAAGTCACTAATTAAGATTAAAAAACGGGACTGTAGGTTGGATCGTGGACTGAGCACATAGGTAGATCTTGGACCCTGTTGAACGGTGATCGCATCGTGATTGTTTTCAGGCAAGTGAAACTTGCTTAAACTTTTGTTGTAGGCCACGTTTAGGCCATTTTGTGAAATTTTGTAAAAAGAGACTAGGCGATGAAATGATAGTCGCCTAGATGCCCGTACTAGGTCTAGCTTGACAATGAAGCTAGACCCGACACCATACTAGATCTAGCTTGACAACGAAGCTAGATCCGACACCCTTGCCATGTCATTGCATGCATGTTTATTTTGATATAACGGTACGCAAATTCATATCTGCCCATATTGCATGTCATTGCATGTTTGTCGTGATTGTGTAGCACACGCTATGATTGTAATGTAAGCTGCGACGAGTAGGATTTTGATTCCTACATAATGATTGAGGCTAGGTCAACCCTATGCCATAAACACTTCCTGGCTCGTGATCCAGAAGATGGCGTCAGTCTATGTACACGTAGGGGGGTAGGGTTAAGCTATCACGCAGCATTGAAGTGTGCCCGATTATCAACTTCACCTATAAGAACTTCACTTATAAGAAGTAAACCCTGTGCACAATGTGAACGCATGTTTTACTCCTTTTAATGATATATTATTTAGTAGCTTTTGCTACGACGTGTCATATCATGCTCATGTTTTAACTGCTACATTCATTAAAAACATGTCATGTCATCTTCATTATTTTAGAACTGCTAGTTGTACTCTTCTGATTTACATTTACTTGCACAGAAATCTCCCTTCCCTTTTTGGAGATTTTTGCTGACATGTGCCCTTTCTCTTTGGGTGTCACATGTCATGTTTAGAGTCCGAGTTTATTGCTAAGGGCGATCAGTTTACTGACTCGAGCCCGAGGCCTTTGCTGACGTCCAGTTTGAGGACATCGGAGACCAATCCTAGTCTCTGCAGGAGGCCACTTCGTAGTTGCTGTTTACTTTTTAGTTGTTATTGTTAGACTCTTCGGTGCATAGCACCTTATGTTGTTACTTTTGTTTCGGCCATGCTTAGGCCTTTCTTTCAGGCTCTGTACCTCTTTATGACTATCTCTGCATGTTTGGAATAATATTTGGATGTTGTTTAGTGGATAATTTTATGTCTGCTTTTCTTTTATTATTGTTGTTGTTTCGTCGCATTGCAAGAATCTGCTAATGGTTTCATACACAGACACTTATCAGACTGCAACTTCACATCTCCAAGTCTGAGCAGACCTCTTCATGTCTCACCTTCCATACTTGGGAAGCGGGTCGTGACAAACTCACTTATTTGATGGAGCGATCCAAGTAATAACTTTTTCCGCATATGTTGCCTTATGCGCGTTACACGGAACTAATAAAAAGAAAAAAAGAGAGAAAATAAGTGTGCATAATTAACAAGGGAAGAAAATTTACAAAACTTAATGAAATCACAAGATATGGTTTGATTTCCTATAAATGAAGATTGACGTGCGTATGTCTTGATACTATTCTATTCGTTATGCTTGCTTTGCATGATACATCTACGCTCCAAGTTAGACTTTCTGATTGAAAGGTGTGAGCCATTGATTTGTATATTATGCGCTATAAAGTAATGGATAGTGAAGTTAAGTCGATTTCATAACCATTTAAGAGAGACTTGTTCTTCATATTTAAACCCATGAGTACCATTATCTTATGAGCATGAAATCAAGACAGTAGTGTGTGGACATCTTCTTTTGTTGTTGTAGTATAGTGGTGAGTGATTTGAGAGCTGATAAGGTGATCGAGGTGTATATTTGATATCATTTTTCGCTCACTTTGCTAGAGACTAGCAAAACGCTAGTTGTGGGGTGTGATTCGAGGTGAATATTGCATAATTAACCCTTTATGTAGCACCATTTTGTGTGTATATGATGCTTAATTGGTCTCTAATAAGATCGTATTTTGAATATCGTTATTTATTAGGGTAAACGCCTCTTTTGTGCATAAAACAGCAATATACTGAGTATTTCTGCACCTTTTGTATTTTTCATGAGAAGATCTCGATCTCACGATTCCAATGACTATTTATTTGTATTTTTCTGAGACCTGTGCTAATTTCTATGAATTTTTGAATGCAGAATACCAATTTAATGAGGAAATACGACCGAAATACGGCATATATACACCGCATTATACCGGAGCTGGACACGTGGCGCTCATCCACGCGCTCTCCTCTCGATCAGACGACATAAGGAAACGGGCAACGCGGCTCACTCTACGCCGTTGGATCTCGATCTAATGGCTGTCATCAGCGGCTGTCATCAACCCGATAAGCGCTCTAAACCCGCAATGATATTATATAAGCGTATTTTAGGGGTTTTAGGGGTATTCTGGCGTATTTTGGGGGTTTTGAGGCGTCTAATAAATTCCAGAGGCTATTGTTCGTAAATCCAGGGAGTTTGGGTGATTCTATTGGAGATTTGGTGATAGATCCTAGAACTTTTACTCCGTATTTAGTACTTTTTCATTGTATTTTGATATTTGAACGATGTATTCATCTATGAAACTTGAATTTTCTTTCACCATTAGTGGCTAATCTCCTTGTGCTATGGTTGTGATGTAGTTAGGAGCATGTAATCGTAGAATTTCATGTCTTTAGCTTTAAAATCATGTTAAAATTGCTTGTAACATTGATTTCTACATCGTATTTCTTGGGTATTATTCATTGTCGATATGATTGATGTTTTTCATGACTAGGCCCTGATAAGGCTAGTTATTTTATGTTCTCCAATCAGGACATATCATTGTGCTTATCGTTTAATGAAATCAAAGTTGCAAGTAATGCATATACGGCTATTTTAACTAGTTCTTATTGATTCATCTTCCGATGTCTTCATGCCTTGACTAGGTGAAGCGTTGTGTGATATTAAAAGAGATGATATTTCAGCGATTACAAACTCCTAACAAAGTCACAACCATTGCATATTCATCTCATTGATAACCTAACTTTTACAACACCGTACTTCTTTTTAGGAGTTACTCTTTTGATACCAATCTTTAAAAATCATTTTTTACCTTCACAAAGGTGGTTGCTTTCTCATATATACATTTTCTTTAATATTGAATTTGTGTTATTTCAGGTCGACTTGTCCCGTGGATACGATTCTGGTCTCTCCAGGTACTACTTGCACGATCTCCAACGCCTGGGAGTATTAGCTCACACTATTTTGAGACAGGCATCGTACTCTAGCTTGTGGTTGTACCTGTTGCATTATTAATACTAGTATCTACTTTAGGGACTGGACGTAGGTCGTTGGGACGACCGAACCAGGGTAAATCTGTGCATACTCTGTGATTGCTTATTGTTTACTCTACTGTTGCATTAACTGCATGTGATTTCTCGTGGGTTGCGCAAGAATTTTTTATTAGCCTATCCCCCCAGCCCCAGGCTAGGATCCAGATCCAACAAGATGGAGATGGCGAGGAACTTTGGATTGAATGTTTCATTATTTAGTTCATTAGCCATACTACACCGTGAAGGTATGATTTTTCCTCTTTGAACTTAATGCATATCTTCATAGTTTTTTTTTGTGCTTGACTTATTTTTTATTTGTGTGCTAGTTTGTTTGCTTTCTATCTTGCTTAGTTCATTATAAAGAAAAATCAATAAAAAAATGAAAAACACAAAAAGAAAAAAAAATGGAGCTTAATGTACATCTTTCTTTTGAATCATTTAAGTGGAATTAATGAATGATACTCATATCCATGTAGAAATTGATGTATTATTGTTATGGCTATATGTGCATGTTTGATTTTCTAAATAGCCATGACATGTTCAATGACTCGAATAATTTGATTTCTACACTTACACTTTCACTACCACGAAAATTAAATATTGTTGTACATTTGGAGACATCTTTCATGAAATATTGGAAAGTGAATGTAGGATGCAAAATAACTGAAAATCTAAGGGATATGATGTGTCTTGCCATGGATAAAAATTGAGCACAAAAGAATTGAATATGAATAATTTTTTTTTGAAAAAGAATGAAAATAGCTCCGTATGAAAAATGGATACAATCCTTGGCAACGACACTACCCACGAGTACCCAACATATGCTTTACAGGTAATCTTCAGCGTTGGTGTTATACTCGTCAAGCAAATGCCACCCCACATCTATAGGCTATGTTTTTGGTATGGTACCTTGAACTCATTTTTAATGAGATGTGGAAACTCAATCCTAGATGGTTTCATGTTTAATGGAAAATGTGGATTGGTTTTGGTTGATTTTCCTAAAAGTTCTCCTTATGTGCTTCAATGTTTAATCATCAGTCTTACACGAAGGTGTTGAAGTCTATGTTATAATTTTCACTGAATTTAAATTGCATATTCCATGAATGTCAACATGCAAGTGCTAGTTGTAATTTATAATACTCTTTAGGTTGCATGTGGTATGAAATTTGACTTCGTTATACACTTTTGATGATAACAAAAGGGGGAGAAAATATTGATGATTTGGTGTGTGTATTAATGCTTATATGGGCATATATGAATATTGGTTTAAGGGGGAGCAATAATAAATAATGAATGAACGCATGTGCTTAATGAATATGTGAATATTTGTTCAAGGGGAGCGTGAATAAAGGGGGAGCATGCTTGTAAGTTTGAAACATCATTGTTGCATGCTTGTATGTTGCACATCATTGTCATACTTGTTGCATATTGCATACATCCTCCATTATCACACTTCACACACACATGTCACGATGATATCATTTGAATCGTTATTACAAATCTTATATATATAGTTTGTCATCATCAAAATGGGGAGATTGTTGGATACAACGTGTAATTAGATACAATGATCGATGACTTTGTGCTTGATGAAAACAAACGTGCGTGAACGATTTAATGTGTGTGTAAGTGTTGTTGAGTATTGGTGTTTTATACCAATCTTATTTTGATGATGATCACAACATTATGTTGTTGCTAATGAATCTCATGCTCTAGTCTCTCAGTTTATTTCAAGGATATATTTGTTGGAGACTAATCACTTGGTGTAAGGATGGACATCATGTGAAGAAGGGCCAAAGTTTGGACTCAATGAGTGCCAAAGCTTGGAGATGATGGAGAGCTTTCAAGGCATCAAGATTGTAGACTTAGACTCTTTTGAAAGCATTGTAATCCATGTAATTTACTTTATTGCTTTCTCTCTCTTTTTGCGTCTAGGATCGATGTCACGCCCCGCTTCCCTAAAATGGAGGTGAGACGTGAGAAGGTCCGCACGAGAGTGGAGCTGTGAAGCCCCAAACCCGATAAGCGTCAATAAAACATAAGCAGGTCCCTGTAACCACAAACGGAACAACAATAATAACACAAGGAGAGACAAATAAAATCTCAAATCACAGAATTTGTCCAACATGAAAATTAAGTTCAACATCCAGAAAAGCCACCAGGCTAAAAGGAAAGAGTCTAAAAGCCTAACACACGGCCAACAAAACAAACACCAACATAGTATGGGTGCTACACACCAATAACTAAAAGCAGTCTAAAACAAAAGGGAAAGCTCTACGAGGACACTAAGACTGATCTCCAGTGTCCATGAAGTCCTCGATCAACGCGGGTTCTGACTCAGCGTCAGCAAACACCACGTCCTCAGCGACGAACTCAGGCTCGGGATCTAACATGTGTCACCCAAAAGAGAAAAGGGGCACATGTCAGCAAGTCGAAAGACTTGGGCAAGGAAACCGAAAGAAAGGTAAACTAACAACCTAGCAGTTAAAGTATGGTGCATGGCATGGCAAGTATCGTATGGAAGTAACAAGTGAAGTACAAGTAGCAAGTAACAAGTGGTAGGTGTGACATGTATTATCAAGTAACAAGTACAAGGGATCACCCACACACATGTGAGCGCCCTATTGCCCGCAGGCTGTATTCAAGTACAAGGGATCACTCACACACAGGCGAGTGCCCTATTGCCCGCAGACTGTATTGAGCTCGTTTTCTGGACCACGAGCCAGATTTGTAATTGGCCTAGGGTTGTGCCCGCAAAACGGGTGCCTAGCCGGAACAAGTAGCACTAGTATGTAGCGATGCTACGCAATCACGATGAGTGTTCAAGCATGCAATGATATGAGCAGATATTCGCGTACCGTTAATTGAAATTAAACATGACAGGCAAAATGCAATGACATGAACAGATATTCGCCTACCGTTAATTTAAATTAAACATGACAGTTAAAGATGCATGGGTGACATGAACAGTTAATACGCGTACCGTTAATTGAAATTAAACGTGACATACAAGCATGATGAAGGTGACGGACCAAGCTTCGTTGTCAACCTAGGTCAATGGCGTCTAAACAACTATCCTTTCACTGTCTAGTCTCTTTTACACTAAAGCAAGGTAATGGCCTAAGGACATGGCCCAAATCAAGAGATGCAAGTTTCACTTGCCTGATATCGACGAGGACGGTCGACAAGCATGTCACACAAATGTTATCTACGGTGAATGGACCACTGCTATAGAGAAACAACATTAGGAAAGATATCTAGAACCGGTTTCTTAATTGAATCCTATGATGTCTAATAACCATTTTTATTAGGATCGAACACTACCGTATAGAAGCGGAAGATCGACGCCGAGCAACCACGGCAACGAATGAACGATCCGGGAACCACGGCTCAGATCTAAAATGATGGGGAAAATCTGGAGAAAAATGGATTAAAGGGGATTTTGAAGAGGAGATTGAAGCTTGGCCAATGGAGGTGAGATGGAGCTTGGGATGGTGGAGATAGGCTTGAGATGAAGGAGGAAGGGTTTGGGGAAGATGGAGAAGGATTAGGGGAAGACAATGGCTCAGGAGAAAAGAAAGAAAGTGAAAGTGATCGGGTCTATTTATTGGAAGAATCCGGCGGCTGCCCAGAAATTAGGGTTTCGACAGTGATTAGTCGGTCAAAGAGCAACCACTGACCGACTAGTTTGGGAACTAGTCGGTCGGTTGACCAACGCAAACCGACTAAGTGTAAACAGTACCTCCTGTACAAAAATAGGATTTAGATTTAGTCGGTCAGGGAACAACTACTGACCGACTAGTTTCTCATCTAGTCGGTCGATGAACGTTCTTAGACTGACTAAGAATGAATAGTACTTGGTATCAAAAATGATCATAGAGCTAGTCGGTTAAAGAACGATTGCTGACCGACTAGTTTGCAACCTAGTTGGTCGACAAATGTTCTTAGACCGACTAACGATAAACAGTAACTCCTGAGTAATTAACAAAGCCCACTAGTCGGTCCATGAAGGTTTACCGACCGACTAAATCGTCATCTAGTCGGTCGGTTCCCCTTCTTGTATCGGCTAACGTGCACAGAAAGTTCCGAATTGGAGAGCGAAGCTCCGGGATCGATTCCTAATACTGCTAGGCTTGATCTAACAATAAGATATGACCGATATGAAGCCCGTCACGAATGACTTACTCCAAGACCAACGATTTTAAGGAAGAGGCTAGAAAATCACGACGAAACGATCGAAAGTGAAAGCTACGGAGACGAAAACACGCATAAGGAGAAAATCCACTAAAATATATATATATAATATAAATAATCCAGATACATGAAAACCAGTCGTTACATCCTCCCCAACTTAAGAAAAATTCCCTCCTCGGAATTTCCCAACACTCACGTGTCTGGAAACAAAAGTGGGAAACGCTCTCGCATCTCATCCTCATTCTCCCAAGTAGACTCTCCAGGCGAGCCGTGTCGCCACATCACCCTCACAAGATTGACAACCTTGTTCCGAAGTGACTTCTGACGCCTGTCCAAAATCAGCACTGGATGCCGGTCATACGTCAAATCTGGGCGAACGGCGATCTCCGAGAAATCCACAACATGAGATGGATCGCTGATGTATCGACGAAGCTGCGACACATGGAAAACATCGTGAACTCCTTCCAAAGATGGCGGCAAGCCTAAGCGATAAGCTACCTCGCCAACTCTCTCCAGAATGTCAAACGGTCCAATGTATCGCGGGCTCAACTTCCCTCGCTTCCCAAAGCGAATCACTCCACGATTCGGGGAAATCCTCAGAAACACATGATCCCCAGGCTGAAACTCCAAAGGACGACGTTTAGCATCCGCCCAATGCATAAAACGGTCCTGAGCAATTCTCAACCTCTCCCGAATGTTCCTGACAACATCCACAGCCTCCACAACCATCTCAGGTCCCAACAGCTCCATATCACCAACGTCATCCCAACTCAATGGCGATCGACATTTCCTCCCATACAATGTGGCGAAAGGCGCCATGCCAATGGACACCTGGTAGCTGTTGTTGTAAGAGAACTCTACCAAGTGTAGGTGGTCCTCCCACGAATCCTTGAAATCCAACATGCACGCCCTCAGCATGTCCTCCAAGATCTGAATCGTCCTCTCGGACTGGCCATCCGTCTGCGGATGGTACGCCATGCTGAAACTCAGACGCATACCCAAACTCTTCTGCAAACTCTGCCAGAACTGAGATGTGAACCTCGTGTCTCCGTCCGAAAAGATACTCACAGGGACTCCGTGAAGTCGTACGATCTCCTGCATGATTCACGTTACATCACTATCTAAACTAGGAAAAGGAAATAAAACGGAGAGCAAAAGAATTTACCTCCATATATCTCCTCGCTAGCGCCTCAGTGGACTGTCCCACTCGGAATGGAATAAAGTGCGCGGATTTGGTCGATCGGTCTACGATCACCCAAATCGCGTCATTCTGCTTCGGACTCCGATGTAGTCCAGTCACGAAATCCATAGTGATGTGTTGCCATTTCCACTCTGGAATCGGAAGCGGTTGTAGCAACCCAGCCGTATGCTGATGCTCCGCCTTTACCTGCTGGCAAACCAAGCACTTGGCTACACTCCGAGCCACGCTCCTCTTCATACCATGCCACCAAAAGTTCAGACGAAGATCCTGGTACATCTTGGTGCCACCAGGATGCACAGAATACGGCGAACTGTGTGCCTCCACCATCAACTCCTCTCTAATATCTATAGCTGGTACACACAACCTGGCTCTAAACCTCAGCGAGCCATCCTCATGAATCAAAAAGTCAGTCCGCAGACCGGCTTCCACCTGCTCCCGAATCTTCACCAGCTTCAGATCCTCAGCCCGGCCAGCCTTGATCCGATCCACAATCGTCGACTGAATCTGCATACTCATCAACAAAGAAGCCTCCCCAGGAAGAACAATCTCAAATCCAGACTCGCAAAAATCCTGCTGTAATCTCCACTGCGAAGTCAACATCATCACCGCTGGAAGCCTACTCAGCGCATCAGGAACCACATTCACCTTGCCAGGGTGATACTACAAATCAATCTCATAATCAGCCATGAGCTCCAGCCATCGACGTTGTCGCATGTTGAGCTCCTTCTGAGTAAAAATGTACTTCAAGCTTTTGTGATCGGTGAAGATTTTCACTTTCTCACTCAGCAGGAAGTGCCTCCAAATCTTAAGAGCAACCACAACAGCAGCCAACTCCAAATCATGCGTCGGGTAATTCTTCTCATGAACCTTGAGCTGACGAGAAGCATAAGCCACTACATGTCCATGCTGATGCAAAACACAACCGAGACCCTTGCCAGAAGCATCGCAAAAGATCTCGAATCCACCACTGCGATCAGGTACAACAAGAATAGGGGCAGTCGTCAATCTCTCCCTCAGAACACTAAAGGCATCCTCACAATCACCCGACCAAACAAAAGGTACATCCTTCCGCGTCAATCTGGTCATCGGCTCCGTAATACGGGAAAAGTCATTAATGAAGCGTCGATAGTAACCAGCAAGCCCAAGGAAACCCCGAATCTCAGACGCTGACTGCAGAACAGGCCACTCTCTGATGGCCCTGATCTTCTCGGGATCCACTGAAATACCATCTCCAGTCACCATATGCCCGAGAAAAGCAACTCTGTCCAGCCAAAACTCGCACTTCTAGAACTTAGCATACAGCCGATGCTTCCTCAAAATCTCGAACACCGTCCTCAAGTGCGACGCATGCTCCTCCTCTGACTTTGAATAGATCAGAATGTCGTCAATAAAGATAATGACAAACTTATCCAAAAATTCGTAGAAAATTAGATTCATCAGATTCATGAAAAATGCGGGTGCATTGGTTACACCGAAAGGCATAACCATAAACTCGTAGTGTCCATACTTCATCCTGAATGCTGTCTTCGGAACATCTTCCTTCTTCACCTTTAGCTGATGATAACCACTTCTCAAATCCAATTTAGAAAACACCCTCGATCCTCCAAGCTGATCAAAAATATCATCGTTGCGAGGCAACGGGTATTTATTCTTAATGGTCACCTCATTCAACTCCCAATAGTCCACGCACATGAGACACGAACCATCCTTCTTCTTCACCAGCAAGACCGGTGCTCCCCACGGAGACACACTAGGATTGATATAACCCTTCTGCAAAAGCTCATCCAGCTGCTTCTGCAACTCCTCCAACTCAGCGGGTGCCATACGATATGGCGCCTTCGAAATCGGTTGCGCTCCCGGAACAAGATCAATAGAAAATTCTAAAGCTCGATCAGGTGGCAATCCAGACATCTCCTCGGGGAAGACGTCATCAAAGTCTCGCCAAACCGCTGGCCTCTCCAGCTCCATCTGCATAGCCACAATCTCCACCGGCCTGGCCCGAAATCTGACAGGACCAAGCGAGCTGCTACCGTGGCTGAACTCAAACACTGGGTGTCCGGGAATCTCGAACACGACCTTCTTCCTCTGACAGTCGATCGTAGCATAGAAGCTCGCAAGCCAGTCCATCCCAAGGACCGCATCATAGTTGATGATTTCGTGGACAATGAAATCAGCGTAAAGCTCATGTCCACAAACCACCAACGGGCAAGAATTGCACCCACGATGCACCGAGACCACCCCATTCCCTGTAACGATGTTCCAACTCTTGGGAAGAGAGGACATCGACAAGGAATGCTTCTCCACGAAGCTCTGGGCCAAAATGCACATCGACGCACCTGAGTCATAGAGAACTCGTGCAGGAAATGTGCACACCAATACCACACCTAACAAGCAATTTAACAATCAAACCCTCGTCTAGCAAACAAACATGAGCTAGCAACCAAACATAATCTAACAATCAAACATAACTAAGGAAGAAACAGCTAGGAGGGAAGTTACCTGTGATAACCTCATCCATGGACATGCTCTCCTCCTCAGTCATCAGGAAAGCCTGCCCTCTCGGTGGAACAGCCTGCTGAAAGGCCTGTCTCTGTGGAACAAGGGGTGCTCCACGTCCAGCGGGCACATGAGCTCGCTGCTGTAATGGCTGTGCTGCAATAGGTGCCCGCCAAGGCTGCTTCGACTCTGGGCACTCCCTGATGGTATGTGCAGGATCTCCATAGACAATACACTGCCCCAGGAACCTCCTACACTGATCCCTGAGGTGCCCGGTCTTGCCGCCGAAATGGCAAGTCTTCAGAATAGGCCCTCCTGGCCTCTTGAACTGAACAGGCTGGATAAGCCTGAATCCAGGTCTAACCGCCGCTCTGACCTGCTCCACAGGCCTCTTCCCAGCACCAGAAACATGTCCCCTCCTCTGGCTCAGGTTCAGGTCCTGCCTCCTCGCAGCGACCAGAACCTTCTGATAAGAGTCCAGATCAGAGGAAGACACAAAACTCTGAAGCTCCAAAGCAAGTCCCTGCAGGAACCTCCGAGCCCTCTCATCAGCATCCTGCATCATCTTCGGTGCGAACCGACTCAGCCTAGTGAACTCTTGGTGGTACAGGTCCACCGTCAAGCTCCCTTGCTTCAGATCAATAAAGAGCTGCAACATCTCCTTCCTAGCAGCCTTCGGAAAGAACTCCTCATCAAACCTGGACTTAAAGGTAGCCCAAGCTATCGGCTCCACCAGCATCTTCTCTTCCGCATCCCACCAGTTCCGAGCATTATCCTTCAACTGCCTCTTAGCTGAATCAACCCATCCAGCCAGGTTAATCTTCGCCATCGCCAGGTTATCCTCAATGTTCCTCATCCACTCATCCGCAGCCAAAGGACCTTCAGACCCATCAAAATAAGCGGGACCCAGCTCCTGAAATTGCTTCGCTCCCGGCTCGGAGCGAGGGGCATCCTGGATTGCCCAACCATCTCGAGCAAGTGGAGCATTCTGGACTTGCAGGAGCATGCCCTGCTGCACTTGCATCATCTGAAGCATCATCCGCATCATCTCTCCTTTGGTGGATTCCCGCTCAGGCTCCTCGTCATGAGGGGGTGCACCACTACCTCCACCACAGGTGAATCGCCTTCCTGACATCTATTGACACAGAAAACGAAACAATTTAGACTCACAGCTTATGACTCGGATGTCGAACTTAGTTTATTGGACATTCTAATATTATTATCGTTATTCTGATAATCGCAGTTACAGAAGAGGACCTGCATGGGCCACCAACAAAACCTGTCACGCCCTGCTTCCCTAAAATGGAGGCGAGACGTGAGAAGGTCCGCACGAGAGTGGAGCTGTGAAGACCCAAACCCGATAAGCGTCAAGAAAACATAAGCAGGTCCCTGTAACCACAAACGGAACAACAATAATAACACAAGGAGAGACAGAAATAAAATCTCAAATCTCAGAATTTGTCCAACATGAAAATTATGTTCAACATCCAGAAAAGCCACCAGGCTAAAAGGAAAGAGTCTAAAGGTCTAACACACGGCCAAGAAAACAAACACCAACATAGTATGGGTGCTACGCACCGATAACTAAAAGTAGTCTAAAACAAAAGGGAAAGCTCTACGAGGACACTAAGACTGATCTCCAGTGACCACGAAGTCCTCGATCAACGCGGGTTCTGACTCAGCGACAGCAAACGCCACGTCCTCAACAACGAACTCAGGCTCGGGATCTAACATGTGTCACCCAAAAGAGAAAAGGGGCACATGTCAGCAAGTCGAAAGATTGGGCAAGGAAACTGAAAGAAAGGTAAACTAACAACCTAGCAGTTAAAGTATGGTGCATGGCATGGCAAGTATCGTATGGAAGTAACAAGTGAAGTACAAGTAGCAAGTAACAAGTGGTAGGTGTGACATGTACTGTCAAGTAACAAGTACAAGGGATCACCCACACACATGTGAGCACCCTATTGCCTGCAGGCTGTATTCAAGTACAAGGGATCACTCACACACAGGCGAGTGCCCTATTGCCCGCATGCTGTATTGAGCTCGTTTTCTGGACCACGAGCCAGATTTGTAATTGGCCTAGGGTTGTGCCCGCAAAACAGGTGCCTAGCCGAACAAGTACCACTAGTATGTAGCGATGCTACGCAATCACGATGAGTGTTCAAGCATGCAATGACATGAGCAGATATTCGCGTACCGTTAATTGAAATTAAACATGACAGGCAAAATGCAATGACATGAACAGATATTCGCGTACAGTTAATTTAAATTAAACATGGCAGTTAAAGATGCATGGATGACATGAACAGTTAATACGCGTACCGTTAATTGAAATTAAACGTGACATACAAGCATGATGAAGGTGACGGACCAAGCTTCGTTTTCAAGCTAGGTTAATGGCGTCTAGACAGCTATCCTTTCACTGTCTAGTCTCTTTTACGCTAAAGCAAGGTAATGGCCTAAGGACATGGCCCAAATCAAGAGATGCAAGTTTCACTTGCCTGATACCGACGAGGACGGTCGACAAGCACGTCACACAAATGTTATCTACGGTGAATGGACCACTGATATAGAGAAACAACATTAGGAAAGATATCTAGAACCAGTTTCTTAATTGAATCCTATGATGTCTAATAACCATTTTTATTATGGTTTCACAATATCAATGTGGGTTGTGAAAACATTAAAGGATCGAACACTACCGTATAGAAGCGGAAGATCGACACCGAGCAACCACGGCAACGGATGAATGATCCGGGAACCACGGATCAGATCTGAAATGATGGGGAAAATCTGGAGAAAAATGGATTAAAGGGGGTTTTGAAGAGGAGATTGAAGCTTTGCCAATGGAGGTGAGATGGAGCTTGGGATGGTGGAGATAGGCTTGAGATGAAGGAGGAAGGGTTTGGGGAAGATGGAGAAGGATTAGGGGAAGACAATGGCTCAGGAGAAAAGAAAGAAAGTGAAAGTGATCGGGTCTATTTATAGGAAGAATCCGGCGGCTGCCCAGAAATTAGGGTTTCGACACTGATTAGTCGGTCAAAGAGCAACCTCTGACCGACTAGTTTGGGAACTAGTCGGTCGGTTGACCAACGCAGACCGACTAAGTGTAAACAGTACCTCCTGTACAAAAATAGGATTTAGATTTAGTCGGTCAGGGAACAACTACTGACCGACTAGTTTCTTATCTAGTCGGACGACGAACGTTCTTAGACCGACTAAGAATGAATAGTACTTGTTATCAAAAATGATCATAGAGCTAGTCGGTTAAAGAACGATTGATGACCGACTAGTTTGCAACCTAGTCGGTTGACAAATGTTCTTAGACCAACTAACGATAAACAGTAACTCCTGAGTAATTAACAAAGCCCACTAGTCGGTCCATGAAGGTTTGCCGACCGACTAAATCGTCATCTAGTCGGTCGGTTCCCCTTCTTGTATCGGCTAACGTGCAGAGAAAGTTCCGAATTGGAGCGCAAAGCTCCGGGATCGATTCCTAAGACTCCTAGGCTTGATCTAATAATAAGATATGACCGATATGAAGCCCGTCATGAATGACTTACTCCAAGTCCAACGATTTTAATGAAGAAGCTAGAAAATCACGACGAAACGATCGAAAGTTAAAGCTACGGAGACGAAAACCACGCATAAGGATAAAATCCACTAAAACATATATATAATATAAATAATCCCGATACATGAAAACCATTCGTTACAATCGATGTAATGCCTTGCTAGATGCTTTACTCATTCATGCTCATGCATCTAACCATCTTAGTGAACCTTATGATTATCATAGAATCCAACCCAATAGGTTCACTTCTTCTGTCAGTCACCTGTTGAGGGAAACACAGTCGACTGGGTGATTTCCAGTCGCCTGTAGATCCTTCTACAATCGCCTGATATGCACTGCTCAAGTCAATATTTCTATTGACTCACACTTGAGCTTTACGCACAGTCGCCTGTTAATCAGATCCCTGTCGCCTGTACATTTACAGTCGCTTGAGATTTGGTCAACAGTCACCTGTCTAGCGTAAGTGCAATCTCTGCATCTCTCTATCTTCTCTCCATACTTTACAGTAGTTGACTGATGAAGAATATATAGTCGCCTGACTATTCGACAGTCGACTGTAGTATTAACATCAGTCGCCTGTGCGAAGAATTGGAGAAAGAGTGCAGCTCTCTGTTTCGATCCATCCCCTGCAGCAGTCGTCTGCTGAAGGATTAACAGGCGTCTGTCCTGTTTGTCAGTCGACTGTATTGACGTCGTCAGTCGACTGTCTTGGCTCAGATTATAGCCGTTGGATATTTTCTAGCCGTTGATCAGTCGACTGTCTTATGATCATCAGTCGACTATTCCTGTCGTTTTCACCCAGTTTCTAGCCGTTACAGATTTGATTTTCTGGCTGTTTCTTTGGGTTTTTGGGCTTGATATAGGATTCCTATATATATGAGTGTGCTGCCATTCTTGAGAACTCTTGACAATATTTGATAAACTCTTGATTCTATAGAAAATCTCAAGAGATCAATAAGCCACTCTCAAGCTCCCTCATTTTCCTCTATTTGAGCATTCATCTTTCTTCATGCATTGAAGTCCAGCTCAAGGGAAATCATCCAAGTGCTCTCAAGCATATTCCAACACTTGGAGATCCTCTTCCATGCCTTGCATTCATTAATGAGTAAGCATATCAAGGCATAGGTAAGAGTATTTACTTTACAAGGTGTAAATTGTTATCCTTTTCTCTTTGTGGGATTAGGATACTCTCTTTGTGGGAGTTTCTCTCTTTGTGGGAGGTTGTCTCTTTGTGGGACTTAGGAAATTCTCTTTGTGGGAATTAACTCTCTTTGTGGGAGTTTAGTGTCCAAGTGTAGGACTAACCCTAATTCTCTGAGTGGGAGTTTGTGATTCTCTGTGTGGGAATCTTGATCCTTGTGTAGGATTGGTTGGGTCCTTGTGTAGGGCATAAATCCTCTTTGTGGGGTATCTCTTTGTGTGATTTGTATTCACTTCTCTGTGTGGGAATATAGTGAATAATGGTGTGGCTGGATGTACCCAAGTTTGGGAAACCAGCGTAAAAATTTGTGTTTGCGTTTGGATTGATTGTGCCATTTAATTCCTCTTGCATTTATAATTCTGCATTTGCAATTTTAATTTTATTTGGACAATTTTATTGCCATTACACTATTCACCCACCCTCTAGTGTGTGTTGTTAGTATTGCAAGGGTTAGACGATCCCTACAAGTGCTTTCAGGAATGGTACTATCGTAAATACTCAAAGAGAGACTAAGTAAAAGTGATGGAGAATTTACCATGCATTAGCCAAGTGGACTAAGCCAAAGATGGAGATAATGGCTACAAATATTGGACTAAGTCAAAGATGGGGAGATAAGGAGGAAATCAATTCAAATCCATATTTGAATTGATTCAAATCAATTGGTGCATGAATCAAATCCTAAAGCCATGCAAATTGATGACTTGGTCGAAGATGGAGAGATATTAAGAATCACATGCAAATCAATGGTGATTAAATGAAATCCTATAGCAATTCAAATTCAAATCATATAGCCATTCATATTCAAACTCCATATCTATGGTGATTCATTCACATCCTAATCAAGTTAGAAATCCTTCCAATCTCCATCAATTATGGGATTCTAATTGATTCTAACAAATCACATCCTCTCCTATAGAAACCCATATTCAAATGAGAGAAAAGGAGAGAGGGCAAAAACAAAGAGAATTTGGTCGTACCCCATCCCTTGTGCAACAAAGCTTCAAGCACATCCTCTTCAACAGTGCGCAAGAAGAAGCCATAGATCCTTGCTAAAGCATCCCTGCATAGCCTCTCTCCATATATCCCTAAGCCTTATCATCCTCTTCAAAATACCAAGAGATCCTCCATTGCCGCAAGTTGTTAAAAGCAAATCTCCTTCTTTCTTGCACAAGCATCTCCAAGAGAACTCCATTGCATCAAGCAAAGCTACATTGCCCATCACCATTGCTGCAAGTACAAGGAAGAAGCCACCCTCTATATTGCACAACCAGCTCCATAGATCCTTCTACATTGCGCAAGCATCAACCAAGGATAAAAGTATCCATTGCCATCTCCATTGCACCTTCAAGCCTGCAAGATCACCATAGGCTGCAAGTTACAAGCTCTCCTTCCATTGCACATTGGCCGCAACATCCAAGAGGAAGTGGTCTTCATTACGCAAGTCATCAATACCCATCTCCTTCCACATTGCGCAACACAAGAGGGAGAGCCATCACACATTACGCAACACATCCAAGAGGAAGAGCTTCCATATTGCACAACATCACCAAAGAAGCAAGGCCGCAAGCTTCATATAAGGAAAAGGACATGACGTTGGCAACTACATCCTGTCAGACTTGATCTGGCCTGAGCTGGTCGACAGAGACGACTACACCATCACTGAGCTATTCTAAACTATATTTATTTATCTTTGTGTAATGGTGTATAGATCTCTGTAGGGAAAACTTTACCGTACTTGTTTTGGGGTCTTGTTTAGTGTGGTACTAGACTAGGGGGGCTTGATTAGCTGGGGCTAGTCAATAGAAAGCTTATACTAGGATTAGTTTTGTTTAACACGTGTGTCGTAGGGTACTGAAAGCCTGGTGAGTGTAGAAACGGGGATGCTCTAGATTACGGTTGTACCTGTTACATTATTAATCTAGTATCTGCTTTGGAGGCTGGACGTAGGTCGTGGGTCGATCGAACCAGGGTAAATATGATGTGTACTTTGTGATTGCTTTTGTTTACTGGCCGGCGCCCCCGCATTTACGGTATGGGCACGGTGTCGGTTTACCGCAATTGCACGGTTAGTGTAGGGTGTGGTTATATCGAACTCAGGGAGGCAAGGTTGTGCTTGAGTCAGGTAGGACCTAAATCACCACGAGGGGCGAGCTAGCCTGAATCGGTAAATGGTTGTCACGGAAAGAAATGAAGGGTATGAACAACAAGAAAGAAAACCCGGGACTTTGGTTTCCAACCCGACGAGAGACTCTCGCCGATACGGCCTACGGGTATGGATAGCGATCGGGATTAGGGTCTAATGGTGAGACGTTGCCTCTGAAAGTGATACCGACGTCCCATGGGCCCGATATTCCGGTCGGTGCCCAGGATGATACGTCGGACTTCCCGGATTCGATCAGTGGGCACTCCCGTGTCCATTAACACTGATCGATCCCGGGAGCACTAAGCCCGCAACGATAACTCCCAACGTCTCATCCTGCCGCTCCCGCGTGCTAGGATTCGACGTCTACGCTATGGGTGTGAGCTATGGCTAGGGAGTCAACCGCCAAGTTTATTCCCCCTTGGCCCAACGGTCAAAGGCGGTCTTTTTCCCGTCGATGACAATGAAACACCCCGCGTAACCGTTAGATTCCTAATCCCTATCGATTTCCTAACCCTATGGACGCATCGGGAAGAGCCCCCAAAGGGGTTTCCACCAAAATCCCAGATTTGGGAACTACTCACAAAAATCCATGAAAAAGCGATCTAAATAAAAATTAACCGTTGGAATCATAATCAGACGATTGTAATGCGGAAGTAATAGAGTAGTTAAGACAATACTAAAATTTGAGGAAGATCAGAAAACTTACAAAAGAACAGAAATTACAGCCGTCACAAAGTGAGAAAACAGTAAAAAACTCGCAGCTCCCCGTTTCTGGAACCCTAGGGGTTCTATTTATATACTCTCGCATCAACCGATCGGTTGACAAGTCAACTGATCGGTTAATCCGTTACAAAATAATAACAGAAAACAGCGAGCTTTCACCCGATCACATGAACCGGTCGGGTGAGTTCTTGAGTGACCGGTTGGATCTTGGAGCCGTCGGGTGAAGCGATCGGTTTGGTGCCCGTGTCTTCAGCTCTTCATCTTTAGCTACAGATAAACCGATCGGGTGAGAGTCACCCGATCGGTTAGCATTTTGCTCGAGAAAACAGAGAACAGGCCCCCACTGAACCGGTCTGCGAACCGGTCGGGTGACTTCAATGTGAGCTCCGGCTGAGACCGGTTGGTGCACGCGTGCATCACCCGATCGGTTGGAGATGACCAACCGACCGGGTGAGGGGCTGAAAGATGTATTCTTTGGCGTATGACCCCCTGGATCACGCGTGACTCCTCCCGTTGCTCCGGGGACTTGGGATATCATCGTTAAACGTCCCCTACGTGGTCAATCCCCTGCAATCATGGATAAACAAAGAAAAGTGAAAGAAAACAAGAAAATACAAGAAAACGAATAAAAGACGGCGGAAAAACACTGAGAAACACAAAAGAAAACGTGCGTGAATATATGAAATATAAACGCACGTCAAAATCCCCCAAGCTGAACTCTTCCTCGTCCTCGAGGAAGACGAGTGAGAGTAGGAGCTCGGAAGGGAAAAATAGAGAGGAAGAAAGAAAAAGAAAACTCTAAATCCTAGATCGTCCGTCAGAGCCACCAAAATCAAAACCGACACACCAAGCAAGCAAACGCCAAATCACACCACTAAACCTAGGAAAACGAGTCCAAATAAGTGTCGTGGGCCCACGCGGTGAAGCGCGAGTTAGTGTGGTCATGTGCTAGCAAATGGTGTCGCTTTCTACAATGTGCTATGAGGCTCGATATACACAAATCCAAGATATGACCCAAATATCGATTCGAATTGAATTAAGCGGCGAATATAAGTTCAAGCATGCATGAGAAGAGTAAGAATAGAAGCGTATCATGCATCGTGGACTCCACAACTAGGGTTAAGGAAATCACGCCACTATAGCCTAGATACTAGCTAAAAATTTCCTAAGCCAAGTGTTTTCGATAACGATGGGGGTTGAGATGATGTGGAGTAGAACACTTGGTGTAAATTCTCGCCTTCCCTTTATTCGCGGTAAGTAGGAAAAAAATATTCAAACTGAAAATTTTTTTTTTCCGGTTTTGAGCATTTGTATTTTTTTTGGCTTTTTGGCTATACAAAATTTTTCTTTTCCTCTCTTTTTGGGTTTTTCTTTTCCTTTTTTCTATTTATTTTTTTTGGATTTTTGGGTTTTTGGCTATACACATGTGCACTCCCCCAAGTGGGAGAACGGTACACGACGAGGGGATTTGCACCAAGTAAAACAAAAAAGAAGTCGAAATCTAAACACTCGGGCAAATGAAACAATTCTCGCTAAATAGAGCATAGGCTAAATGGGTTATCCTAGTCCTTAATTGTGGAATCCCGACGCATGCGAATTGAAATATACGATATAAATATAGCATGCATATAGTAGAAACGAATACCACATATTCAAATCGAAGCATGATAATCTAGGGGTCATTCCTGGACAGGTATATAAAGTAAAATCACAAAGCAGAAGCACACCAAATAGATAGGCACGACGCACGACTCACAAGAAAGCTAAGTGGACCCACAATGCGTGAAATGCAAGAGGACTCGAAATCCTAGGGTTAGTGAGTGTGATTATCGATGCAATGCTAGGTGTGTGTGACTTTGTGACGATTCATCATAGGATTCATCTCTAGGAGAAAGAGCTAAAAAGAAGAAAAGAAAAAAAAATAAAAACACGATGAAAACGACACAAAAAACAAAAAATAAGGACTCAAACGACGCACACAGTGCAACTCCCCCAAGCTGAAGTTTGCATTGCCCTCAGTGCAATATGAGTGAGTACGGGAGGGCAATGAAAATGGGGGGGGGGGGGGGGAATACGCACTGACACAAAAAGAAATGAAAACGAGGAAAACACATAGATGAAACTGAAAAAGAAAGAAAGATCAAAATCAAAATCAAACAACACGAAAATAAAAATAAAATAATATGACACGACACTCAGAAAATGAAAAACAAGCACACACACAAAAATGAGAAAAACAAACAAAACACGACAGCACACCAAAATAGACGTCCCCCAAGCTAAACATGACCGTGCTAGCGAAATGATATGATCAATGAAATGCAGAGATATGCAAGGGTTAGTCAAAAACAAATAAGGTGAAATCAGAAAGCGACACGCGAATGGCCCCCCCTCCGACAGAGACAAAGCAGGGCCCCGGAAAGACAGATGGGCACAAATATGGGGGGGCAAAAGAGGGAAAGAAAGATCAAGCATGGGCACCACCCTCTGGAGGTGGTGACGGGGGCCTGCGCTGTGGACCAGGGGTCGTGGGGGGTGGAATGTGGAGCTCGGAGACGTCGGGTGGGTCTTCACGGATGTGGCGAATGAAGCTTTGAAGAAAGGGGAGGTCTCGGTCGACGGACGCCTCGGTTATCCGACCACCCTGCCCAGCTAGGAGGATCATGGCCGTGAATCGATCGGCTTGGTCTTGATCGAGGGTAGATGGGTTGGAGGTGGTGGGCTTAGCGGGGGGCTGTGCACGACGAGCGCGACGGGTGGGCCTAAGGTTCGAAGAGCTGGCGTCGTTGGGTTTAACACGTCGGGGAGGCATTGTGCGGGTGTCGTACGTGCGTGCGAGTATGTAAAAGTACAATGAATCAACACAAACACGAAATACGGCCAACGAGCAAATGGAATATCTGGGGTAAAAATAAAAATTGAGCAAAGGAGCGAATTTACCCAAATGAGATGAAGATCGTTGCTCGTAGACGCCCCGATGCTACGCGACAGGAGCACGCTGTGAAGCTGCGGCGACTTCTTCAACAAGTTTTGATATTGGGGAGAATGGGTGAAAGCTAGGGTTTTGTGTGTGTGTGGGATCGAGGAAAACAGGGAGAAATCGACGGTGGACGGGTAGGGAGATGGCGGGGAAAGACGATCGAGGTTGATTTTGGGGAAGAAAGAAGGCAGGCGCACGAGGAAGAGGCGAAACGGCGGTTCCGGATTCGAAAATGCTGAGTGCGGATCGAATGGGCGGTCGGGGGTATTTATAGGGTTTTAAGTCGAACCGATCGGGTGACTTGTCACCCGACCGGTTGACGGTTAGGTCGAAATTTCTTGCCGAAGAATTGCTACAGGCGAACCGGTAGGTTGACTTGTCAACCGATCGGTTGGCCGCTCCACTCGTTTTCCCGAGAATTGAGGGCTGCTCACCCGGTCGCTTCAACCGATCGCGCTCGAACTCAACCGATCGGTTGATATTCCCCAAAAATTTCCGAGAGTTCTCCCCAGCTCACTCGGTCTGCCACCCGGTCTCTTCATTCCTCAACCGATCGGGTCATTTGGGGACAGATCTCGGCATGTATCTGATACATCCCAACCGATCGGGTGAGTTATCAACCGATCGGTTGGGGCTTCGTTTCCTGCAAAAACCAACAGATTTGTCTAAGTCCCCGAACGGATGTTCTCACGACTGATTTTATTTAAAAAAGTAGATAAAATAAAGTCAAAAATAACGCTAAAAATGGGGAAAAAGTTTAGAACATGGGTTGCCTCCCATGAAGCGCACTTGTTTAGCATCGTTGGCTCGACGCCCGCAAGAGATGTTCACGGTGGTTGATACGGGTGATGCCCGAAGTTTGGCATCTCTTCTTCATTGGAGCTGAAGGCCTTTGGAGTAGTCAGCGACTGAAGAAATATTTGCTCGACTACCCTCCCCTTGTTCTTGGGATCCGGGGGCTTCTCTTTCGTGTTGGCGCTTCCCGCCATCTTCTTCAGGATCCGGACCTCGTCTTTAGTGAGGTCCATGGGCTCTTTCCCTGTTCTCCTCGCAGGAGGAGCCTTGGGGAACCCGGGAGGGGTCGTTCTTGCTGCACTCGCTTTTCCAGCAGCTTCTTTGTTCTTGGGGCCGTCTCCATCTTCTGAATCCCCCAAGTCATCGGGGGGGGGGGGGGGGGGGGGGGGGTTTCTTAAGAGAATCTCCCAGGAGCTCTCTTCAGCAGCTTTTTCCTCTTCTACCACCAGCAAATTACACCGAGGGTCATCTGGGGGATCGGGGTACTTCGTGGATAACCCCAGATCAAACTCAACTTTTTCTCCGCTGACGTTTAAAGAGAGTTTTCCGTTCTTCACATCTATTAAAACGCCAGCAGTGGCCATGAAAGGCCGTCCCAGGATGATGGGGGTGTGTGCGTCTTCAGGCATGTCCATGACTACGAAGTCCACTGGCACATGCACCCCTCTTACATTAACGGGGAGGTCATCCACAATCCCCACCGGATATTTGACCGACCGGTCAGCTAGTTGCAGGGTCATACCGGTGGGCTCCAAATCACCCATTCCTATCCTTCTATACATCGACAAGGGCATCAAACTAACACTCGCTCCGAGATCGACGAGTGCACGATGAATCTTTACTGCCCCGATCGTGCAAGGAATTGAGAAGCTCCCCGGGTCCTTGAGTTTCGGCGGATTTGCCCTCTGGATAAGAGCGCTACATTCTGCCGTCAACACTACTTTCTCCTTTCTAGACACTCTAGTCACCAAATCTTTCAGGAATTTTGCATAGGAGGGGATTGTTTCGATTGCTTCTAGGAAGGGGATTTGCAGGCTTAGGTCCTTGACCATGGCGAAGAACTTGCCATATTTCTCATCAATTTTGGCCTGAGCTAACCTTTGTGGAAATGGCACAACGGGTTTGAACACTTTCGGGCTCCCTTCCTCATCCTTCTTCTTCTCTTCTTCAGAGACTCCCTCCGGAGTCATAGGATTTGATGACGAAGCACCGGCGTCGTTTGATTTTTCGATCGGTCTCTCAACGACCAATGGTGCTTCCGGTTTGCTAGGGGGCACTCTAGTAGGAATTTGTGTCCCGCTTCTCAGAACGATAGCGGACACATTTGTGTGCTCCTGCACGAGTGCCGATGTTTGGGTTGCTCCCCTCGGATTCACCTCCGGTTGTGGCGGCAATTGGTTTTGTGACCTTGAAAGGTTCGCCACTTGTAACCCCAGCTGGGTTACTTGGTCTGTGAGGGTCTGCTGACCCATTTCCAGCTTTTGATTGATCTTCTCCTGGTTGGTAATATATTGAGTCAAGAGAGACTCAACCGGAGAGACGACCCTCTGTTGGCCATACTGCTGCTGCTGCTGGAATGGCTGCTGATTCCTGGGGGCGTAAAATTGTTGCTGAGGTTGCTGTTGAAATGGTTGCTGCTAAAACAGTTGCTGCTGAACCTGACTCTGCTGTGGCCTAGCCGGCTGATAAGTTTGTTGCTGCAGCTGCTGAGGCGGCGAGGGCTGAAATGGTGGCTGGTAACTGAAGTTTGGGTGGTTCCGGTTGTTTGGAGAGTAGGCCGGGTTGGAATTGGTCCTTGGCGGATACGACGCATTTCCCGTGGGGTTGTAAAATAGTGCGCTCGCCTGATCCAACGGTGGTGAGATGTCACCACCGTCGAATTCCCCAAAGAATTCGGATTCTACCGCTGAAATTTGCTGTGTACCGGCCCCACCGGCTCCTACCATTAGTGCGGAGATCTGGGTCGAAAGCAAGTCGAACTTGCTTGAAAGTTTGTCGACGTCCTCGACTCTGTGTATACCCCCAGATCTTGGTGTGGCTCTCTCGTCACACCACCGTTCATTGTTGGATGCCATATTTTCCAGAATATGTCCGGCATCTTCCTTGCTCCTAGACATGAAGGAACCCCCAGCCGCGGCGTCCATAGAAGATTTCAGGTCATCCCTCAACCCATTGTAGAACAGATTAATAATCTGCCACTTCGGAAGCTCATGGTGAGGACATCTTCTTTGCATTTCCTTATATCTCATCCAAGCTTCATGCAAGGACTCGTGGCTGGCCTGGGAGAAGGAGGAGATCTCACTCCTCAACTTCATGGTCTTCCCCGGAGGAAAGAACTTCGTCAGAAAAGCGTTGGAGAGCTTCTCCCAGGTGTTGAAAGTGTCGGGGTCCTTCCCCCTAAGCCATTGCTTGGCTTTGTCTCGCAAAGAGAAGGGGAACAGCTTCAGACAGATGGCCTCTGTCGTGACACCATTAATCCGGAAGGTGTCACATTTCTCCAAGAAGGAGTCTAGGTGCTTGATCGGGCTCTCCATGGGTGCACCCGCAAACTGGTCCTGCTAGATCTATGTCACTAAAGACGGCTTCAGCTCGAAGCTTTGGGCCGCAATAGATGGAGAACGGATGGCGGAAGTCGACTCGATGGATGGCATCGAGTACTCCAACAGGGACTTGTGCGGCGGGGTGTTCTCCTCCATGGATTCGGGATCCTCTCTTCTTCGCTTCTCGGCGGCCAAACGCCTAAGGGTGGCGTTAATCTCTGGATCGAGGGGAATCAAGTCGTCAAGACTCCTCGAACTCCTGCGCATGAAAAACAACAAACACCCGTGAAGAGACAAGTGGGAAAGAAACAGATAAAATAAGAAATAAAAATAAGAAAAATAAAAAAGAAAAAGGAGAATGCGAAAATTATCGCGAGGTAGGGATGTGAACTAGACACGAGGGTTCAAGAGATCCTAAAATAACAAACACGTTGCCTCCCCGGCAACGGCGCCATAAACTTGGCCGGCGCCCCCGCGTTTACGGTATGGGCGCGGTGTCGGTTTACCGCAAGTGCACGGTTAGTGTATGGTGCTGGTATATCGAACTCAGGGAGGCGAGGTTGTGCTTGAGTCAGGTAGGACCTAAATCACCCCGAGGGGCGAGCTAGCCCGAATCGGTAAATGGTTGTCACGGAAAGAAATGAAGGGTATGAACAACAAGAAAGAAAACCCGTGACTTTGGTTTCCAACCCGACGAGAGACTCTCGCCGATACGGCCTACGGGTATGGATAGCGATCGGGATTAGGGTCTAATGGTGAGACATTGCCTCTGAAAGTGATACCGGCGTCCCATGGGCCCGATATTCCGGTCGGTGCCCAGGATGATACGCCGGACTTCCCGGATTCGATCAGTGGGCACTCCTGTGTCCATTAACACTGATCGATCCCGGGAGCACTAAGCCCGCAACGATAACTCCCAACGTCTCATCCTGCCGCTCCCGTGTGCTAGGATTCGACGTCTACGCTATGGGTGTGAGCTATGGCTAGGGAGTCAACCGCCAAGTTTTTTCCCCCTTGGCCCAACGGTCAAAGGCGGTCTTTTTCCCGCCGATGACAATGAAACACCCAGCGTAACCATTAGATTCCTAATCCTTATCGATTTCCTAACCCTATGGACGCATCGGGAAGAGCCCCCGAAGGGGTTTCCACCAAAATCCCAGATTTGGGAACTACTCACAAAAATCCATGAAAAAGCGATCTAAATAAAAATTAACCGTTGGAATCATAATCGGACGATTGTAATGCGGAAGTAATAGAGTAGTTAAGACAATACTAAAATTTGAGGAAGATCAGAAAACTTACAAAAGAACAGAAATTACAGCCGTCACAAAGTTAGAAAACAGTAAAAAACTCGCAGCTCCCCGTTTCTGGAACCCTAGGGGTTCTATTTATAGACTCTCGCATCAACCGATCGGTTGACAAGTCAACCGATCGGTTGATCCGTTACAAAATAATAACAGAAAATGGCGAGCTTTCACCCGATCACATGAACCGGTCGGGTGAGTTCTTGAGTGACCGGTTGGATCTTGGAGCCGTCGGGTGAAGCGATCGGTTTGGTGCCCGTGTCTTCTGCTCTTCATCTTTAGCTACAGATGAACCGATCGGGTGAGAGTCACCCGATCGGTTGGCATTTTGCTCGAGAAAACAGAGAACATGCCCCCGCTGAACCGGTCTGCGAACCGGTTGGGTGACTTCCATGTGAGCTCCGGCTGAGACCGGGTGGTGCACGCGTGCATCACCCGATCGGTTGGAGATGACCAACCGACCGGGTGAGGGGCTGAAAGATGTATTCTTTGGCGTATGACCCCCTGGATCACGCGTGACTCCTCCCGTTGCTCCGGGGACTTGGGATATCATCGTTAAACGTCCCCTACGTGGTCAATCCCCTGCAATCATGGATAAACAAAGAAAAGTGAAAGAAAACGAGAAAATACAAGAAAACGAATAAAAGACGGTGGAAAAACACGGAGAAACACAAAAGAAAACATGCATGAATATATGAAATATAAACGCACGTCATTTACTCTGCATCTGCTATAACTGCCTGTGATTGCTCGTGGGTTGCTCGAGAATTTTATTAGCCTATTCACCCCCAGGCTTAGATCCAGATCCAACATGCCGCACCTAGTATTGTCACCTACCACCCACTCTCGTGATGCTATGATAGGACTACCCCTCGTGTGACTAAGCTAACTATCATTGGTCATCGTCTCACGACGAGTGCATGATGCTCGACAATAATCCCCAACCATCATTCACGCCACCATCATGGATATAACTCCGGTCATTGCTAGGAGGACTATAATTTATGCCCAACTGTCGTTGGCGGTGTAAGTAATATGAATCAGTATAGGGATTTAAAACCATAGGTTAGCCCTAACTATCGTTAGCGACTAATTTGAGGAAATCATTTTATGCTGATAATGAACATCCTAAGAAAAACCCTAATTGGTAATTCAATAGCTAAATAATTGGCTCAATCCATATTCATCCCCCAATAGATATCAATCATGCCCTAGATTAGAACTACTCAATAGACATTAAAAGAATAACAGATATAATCATGGAGGAATTAATAGAAAACATATAGAAAACACATAAAGGAGAAAGAGAACTTATCGCATAGCATAAAAACTCCAAAATTTTCAAGAATACAATCTTCAAAAAAGGGGAAAACACAAAATAATTCTATCATAACCCTACTCCTACTCCTAGACTAATTACAGAGATGGAAGATGATGAAAAACTGGAGAAAAACATTGTTTCACATCTCAAACGACGCACAGAACTAATTATAGAACCTAAGAAACCTAGCTGCATTCAGGTAAAACTCGACCCGACATAACCGTGTCGAGCAGTCAACATGGTCGTATCATTCTGCTCAAATCATGGCCTCGAAGTCCTTCAGAAGACGTGGTCCGACACGGTCATGTGGAATTTCCATACGACCGTGGTGCTACAGTGGAGGAAAATGGCATTCGGTTTTCTCTTCATCTCTGTGTCGTGTGGATTTCCACATGATCGTGTGAAATCTCTTCTTTAGCCCCCTTTGCACAGCCCACACGACCGTGTAAACAGTCATATGGGCTCTTCACTTGTGCCTGGAAGTGTGCTTCCAAACAGCTGTGTGTAGTGACACACACGGTCATGTGGGCCCCATTTTCTTCAGACTTTATTGTTTTGACTCCTTTTCTTTGCTTTTCTTCTTCCTTTCACTTCTTGGCTCCTATTTAGCTCCGAATAGCTATGTTTTGTCCTAAAATGCACATAAACAGCCAAAGAGTGAAAGTGAACGAAGTAGAGTGAAATGATAGATAAGATGGCATTTGATATGGTATAATGCATGAATAAACCCCACTTAAAACAAATAAAATATTCACTCAGCATGCGTCGCTCGAGGTGGAGGATGGGAGGCATGTTTCACCCTTTGCCTTATTACCCTCTGCCCCAACAGACCCCACCAGAGATCGGGTCCTCTTCTTCAAACCACCTGTGACCCCTGGCAAACCCCCGACGACCATGGCCGGACTCCCATGGAGTGCTGCTGGGGATAGGGACCGAACCAGACATCTTCGGTCGAATGGAAAAGGTCGACATGGGCTTTTTCGACCTGAGCCTCAAGGGAGGGGCCACCATGGGATGTGACAGTTGACGCTACCCATTTACATTTGCAAAAGTCAAGGATTACCAAAATAAGCAAGGACGAACATATAAAGTTAGGGCGAGCGAGGTGTGCAAGGTTCGAAGGTTGGCCTAACCTTCGGACCACACGATCCTTCTCAGAACGACGTCTGACAAAAGGAATGCTATGAACAGCTCAGATCTCGGCACCAACAACAATCTGCTAGCTGCCCCGATTTCTATATCTATGATGCTCTTTTCCTCTAAAGCCACCGAACCCGAGCGGCCCCAGTGAGTGAGAAAGCTCGCCTCCTCGGGGAGAACTACGAACATGTAGTTCTCCTTCCAGCCTTTAACGGAGCTTGGGAGCCCTAATACGAGGTTCTTCTTCTTCTTAGCGGTTATGTAGGACCACATGCCTAACTTATGGATGCACGGGTGAAAGAAGTGACAAAAAAGAGATGAGGTCGGCTCTATCCCATTGAGTAAGCACAACAAGGTGAATCCGACCAAGGATCCGACGGAATTAGGGGTGCGAAGGCAGAGGGAATGTTCAACGAATGCAAGAATCATGAGGATGAATGGTTGAAGGGGGAAGTAGACATCGTGTGAGAAATGTTTCACGCACACGACTTCGCCCTTTTCAGGGAAGCAAATCATCGTGTTGGAAAGCGAAACCCCTAGCCCTATAAGGGGGCGAAGGTACAAGGACCAAATCGTAGGAATCGAGATAGCAGAGACAACGGAGACCGGGTCCTTTATCTCACCAAGCACCGATGGAGATCATCCTTAGCCTTTAGATCGGAACATTGGGCCATAGGGTATAAGAGCCAATGCGACATGATTTTCTGGCTGCTCTTGCTCTACACGATCTGCCTCAGCCATCAGCCTGCTTATCTCGGAGTCAGAAGATTAATACGATGATGGAGGCATGGGAGGATCTAAGACCCAATAATGATGACTGCAGATTTAGATAGGGAGGAGGAGAATGACGGCTAAGTAAGGCACAATTATCTTAAGAAGAAGGGAAATGGTTTTTCTTCCTCCAAACAATCTCTACTCATGCAAAGCTACACACTCTCGTCGGGCTGTGCTCGACTGTCCAATGTCCAGAACGTGTCGACATCTTGAGATAGCACCTCCTTGAATTCTATTCTCGAATGGTGGAAGAATTTTGGTGTTCTGTGCCATGATGGCCTTCATTAAATTTTTCGTCTCGACTATCGAACATGCCCAAACACGGCACATCAACCAACCTCGACTCACAAAACGACAATTTAAGCTCGGTTAATGGGGGCCATTGTCACTACATTGGGATGGCCCAATGTTAATTACCCACCCAAGTGGGCCAACGGCCCAAGAGCTGGGAAGATCCGCCTGCTTTGGCGCAACTGCTCTGGAACCTGCATATGAGACTGATGCTCACCCCCATTTAAAGTTCATGTTGGGCTGACCGACGCAACCCTTGACCTACTCCGAGCACAGGGTCCTCCATCATTCAGGGCGTTCATGTTTAATAATCAGGCCCTCCATTAAAGGCAGGAGCACTGGGTCAAACATAGTTAATCGCCTTCAATGCTCGGGCGCCCACCCCCAGAAATACTCCTTAGGAGATCATCGCATATAAATAGCTCCTCCAACTAGGAGGGACATGAGGAATATCAGTGATCTGATACTAAGGTACTCCTACACACTCAATCTACTCTACCAAACATATTTCTTCCTCTATTTAACTTGGCCCGAGAACTAGTGAACGACCTCCCAACATGTCGGAATCAGTTCCACTAAGCATTCTTTTGTCATGATCTGAATTACGCATCAGAGGGGATTTGGTTGCAACCCAGATCCGACCCCCTAACGAGCTTCCTGTCTTTTAGATCGCTGATGAGATCGATCTGTCACTATTCGGCCCGACATCCATTGCTCACCTCGGAGCTCCCTCTTCTCGAAATTGGCATAGCCAGCACCGCGAAGGTCGGCCTCGCCCTCCATGTCAGCCATGACCTTTCAACTCCCCATCTGCCACGTCTGAGGTGAGAAAACATTTGAAACTGAAATATTTGACATTACACGTTCGTAAGTTGAAAGGCTCAAAAATTTACTTATAGACCGGCAATCATACATAAGCATGTTCTTGCTATTTATGTATACTAGTCATAACCCGTGCCCGCGGGCACGCTTCATTTAAGATTTTCCCCCGCGAAATCTTTGTTCCCCAAAAAATTATTTCCACAGCTAAAATTTAAAAGAACAATAAATTAGCGTAAAAGTATTTTTACGACACGGGCGCCTTCGGCGCGAAACAACAAATTTGACGCAGGCACCTTCGGCTCATGGAACAACAAATTTGGTGTGGACGCCTTCAACACTGAACAACAAATTAGCGTAGAACAACAAATTCGGTGCAGGCGCCATTGGCGCGGAATAACAAATTAGCGTAAAACAGTTTAGTGGGCGCCTTCGGCGTGATATATCTGTGGGAAAAGCCATAGTAAGATATCAATAAACCCATATGAGTCAAACCAAGGATTGTAGCTGATAGTAAGGTTGTACGAAATGTGGAAATGGAATTTGCATCTGATAGCCGTGGCTAATATCATGGGAGTTCAGCTCGTTGGGTAGAAGGTGAAGTAGAAGTATGTGAAGAGAAGGCTAAAGTAGATGTAAAACATGATTTTTGGTCTAGCGTTGCAGTTGGAATGGCATGTGGATTAATATTAGGTTTTTTCTTATGTGCATTTTTAGTGATGTGTATTAGGGCCAAGTAAAGATAGTGATGTGTATTGGTTCTGTATGTATTAATTTCAAGAGGATGTGTATTGGTTCAGTAGAAGCATTAGCCAAGCTTGTATCTGTATGTTAGAACTTAAGTATTGTTGTACATTTCAAGTTGGTGTTGAATGAAGAGCATGTCTCAGGCCTCTATGGCTCGATATTCTCCCTTGGCACTTTTGACATAAAACGGATGTTTAAGGGTGGTATTGAACCAAGAGCATGTCTCAGGCCTCTATGTATGGATGCTATCATATAATTTGGTATTGAATCAAGAGCATGTCTCATGCCCTATGCATGGCTGCTATCATATATGGTTGCTATCATATAAGTTGGTATTAAATTAAGAGAATGTTGCAAGCCTCTATGCCTGGCTGCTATCATATAAGTTGGCATAAAAAGGATTTTATTATTTTAATACCACCCAATGTTGCCATTTTTACATGCTATGGAATATTACCTCTTAATGCTAATCAACGACGGGGTAAATATTGTTAGCGAGTAGTTGTTTTGATTTTGGTTGGTCCTTCTGAAGGACTCGCCATCAGTGGCAAAGGTTTTCGTTATAGATTTTAGTCTACTGGTGGGTATTGCATAATATTATGTAGTTGTCATCGAAATTCTTATGATAGTTCATGTTTTGCGCTGCATTGTATTGATGCCTGACTATTTATTTGTTAGGTGCCATTTGGATACATGCAATGTTGAGCTCTGAGTTGTAGTGTAGAATTAGATCCCTTGTCAGCTGAGTTTTAGACTATATGTTAAGTTTCCTTTGTTTCAGACTATATTCTTAGCTTGCCATCAACATCTATAGATGATATAGTCCCAATACTACCATGCATGTGGCCCGACCACCCAAACCTGGGTTGCTTTACAAATCGAACGGAGACCAAGTGATAGAGCAGAATTTGATGAAACACACCCCCCAAATTCACTTTCAAAAGACACAATAACAATAACAACAAAATCCAGCCACCAAAGAAACAGATTGCAAATGCAGGAAGACATGAATATGTTTCTTGCGTTTAGGTTCAGATTCACAGTCTTCTAACATCATATATGTTTCTTGTGTTGCATTCTAACATCATGTATGTTTCTTGTGTTGCAATAATAATCAAGCTTGCCTCACTTGCTTACAGTACAAATACAAATTCACAACAAAATGCCACTTGAAGTCCCTTCTAGCCTAGCAAAGCACAACTGGAATTCTTCATATTGGTGTCAGGTTCAAGCTAGTGTTGTTAATATGGTGTCAGGTTCAATCATCTTCAGTCAGGTGTCAGGTGTCAGCATCAGAATTGCGGCTCCCTGTAAAATAAGCCATCAATTGAATTTCACATAGACGGTAACAAACACAAATGCTGCAGGATTAACTTACCTAATAAACCTGCCCATTTCCTAGTTTCACTTCTACAACAAATATTAACAAACTTACCTCATAAACCTGCAAATATAAACATATCCAGCTGACTGTCAAAATTTAGCAAGAAAGTTAATTGATTTTCACAAATAAATGTTTATAGCTATGGAAATGTATAAGAATATAATTTATCCGGTGTGCTAAGCTTGTATTCATACGAATATAATTTATAAATTGATTAAGATCATTTCAAGGTGAATATTTGAATAACCAATCTGTTCAATGAAGACGGTGAAGAGAAATATCTCATGATATAAAAGCACAAAGGAGTGCCAAATCCCAAATATGATGAATATGAGAATATTAAAAAGCAACTTTAAATAGAAAAACAAAATGAAGTAGTTTGTATCTATGAAAGAAATCTAGATAAGACAACATAGTCAACTTGTATATTTACTATATCCTCATTCATCTTTCTGTATTATGTTATGATAAACTGAAACATTTAAATCAATTGAATGCCAATCACACTTGGTATATGACTCTTCTTTCTGAGGGTAAATCGACTTGGGGATTTCATGCATAAAAAACTACATTTGTTCAAAATGACTATTTAGTCCTTCTTTAAACATGGAATATATAATTTCTGGTACTATGTCATTTACTTATGTGGGTGCAACTTGTCCAGCTAGGAATTTAGATTATTTACTTGAGTTAAGTTCAATGCACATGTTTTTCTTTCTTCAAATAGTTTAGCTAAATCATTTCAATAGGCTGAGTATTGTTGGGTCTTGAAGAATCGGATGAGGGGGTGAAGGAAGCTTTTTATCTGATTTAAATGCTATTGGAGTAGACATCCTAACAATGGGACAATATTTACAGGTAAGTTGGCATGCATGCTGTTGGCATGCATGAAGTTGGCATTTATGCTGAACATAAAGCTTTCAATTAGTTTAGTAACTGCCATAAATTCTGACCATCTCTTACAGCCAACTCTCTTTCACCTTATAGTAAAGAATATGTCACTACTAAAAAGTTTGCCTTTTGGAAGAGTTATAGAGAATCTATTGTGGTTTTAAATATGTTGCTGGCAAATGGACTCCTGGAATTATGTGCATTGGCAGACTCTTGGAAGCTAGAGACCTTGAAACCATGAAGCAAATTATGTGCAAAAACATGACGCGTGGAGAACTTGGAATCTGAAAGTTGGAGAACACAAAAAAATGGAAGCTAGAGAACATGAAGCAATTCAAGCTGGACAACTTGAAATCTGTAATTTTTTTGGAGTCTGTATTTTTTTGTTTTGTGTAATTTTTGAGGGTAACTACTCAAATATGAGTGTAAGTGCAAATCTGTATTGTAGAACTTCTCAAATATGAGTGTATGCTGGAGAACTTGTCCAGTTTGGATTGGGAATTTTTAATGAGCATTTCTTAAATATTCTGTAAGCTGGATAACTTCTATCAAGTTTGGATTTTGTATAGTGAAGGACTTATAAACTTTTATGAGTACTTCTCAAATTTTGTATTAGATAACTTTTTATGAGTACACATCAGAGTCCATTCTATATGTCCAGACCATCTCAAAGAATAATCTCGTGTTATCTATTAATTGAAGCTTCATCTGACTCCTTACATATTGTTAGTCATCAATCTAACTTTCCTTTTCAATAATGAACATGTTCTGGATGTATTTCTCAATCACCAAATATGTTAGTACATAACCAAAGCAGGTCATCCTTCCCTAAATTTACTGTTACAATGAAGTTGCAAACTTTTCTGGAATTACTTATCCACTCCAAAATTCTCCACTCCAAACATAGTGTTTTAGTGCAACAAACATATTCCAATGCTCAGATATTAGAATATGCTGGGCATAGATATATCCAATCAGAATCATTTATAACAAAGCCAATTTGGATAGTCCATGACAGGAGATGCAATCAGTTCTTAATTGATGAGAAGAGACACTTGTGACTTGGATAAATTAAAGACAATATCTGATATGTAATCATCCAATTAAATTGTAGTGTACAACTGTAATCAAGGTTAAGTCAAAAAAGAACAACCATATGCTTTTTGAAACATGAAACAGAGAATGTATCTTTTACATAATTTCTGATACGTCTATTTTGCGAAGGCCCAACAACCTAGGCCCAAAGGCGCAGCCCACCAAACAAAGCCCGAAAGATACGGGCCTGGATGCCCGACCGCCGATCGGAAGCCCATCTGCGCGATCAGGCCCGCCCGGCGAAGCCCCATAAAGGACCCCCAAATATCGATCCGACCCGGCCCCGATAACGCACGAGTCACCCGCCCACTCCAGCGATAACCGTTCCCCCGATCCCGTTACCAATTAATGGCCATTATGGGGAGGTGCTGGCATGGCGCAGGGAGCGGCGACGGGGGGGAGCGGATTGAGGGGGCACGATCGAGGGCGGACGAGCGACGTGGGTCGGGGGCAATCACAGCGGTAGGTCTATAAAAGGGCTAGAAGGACGACTGGACAGTGGACCGCATCTCAGGTAACTAAAACCTAAGGTACTCCATCAACGACCTAGTTCCCCCATTTCATCTCCTTCCTCCCCCGCTCGCGCCGGTAGACGCCGTTCCGATCTCCTCTCAAGTCGAACCGTCTCCGCCGGGCCTCCTCTTTCAGATCACTATCTGACTTAGGCATCGAAGGGGATTTGGCCGGAACCAATGTCTGGCCCCCCTGACGAGTGTTCTCGTCTACGCAGGAGGACATCTGATCCACGGGCCGAGGCTTCCCCTCCACCCCGCGACCGGCCACGTAACCAGCAGGATGATCGAGGCTACTCTTCATCGTCCGACGGCCGAGGCCGAGCACGTTCGTTCGAGGCCGAACGTCTCACACCAGGTCGAGGCTTCCCCTCGCCCCCCTTGCGACCGAGGATCCAGATTCGGCCCAGCCGACGTGCTCCACGTCGTCCGCAACTCCGACTCGCGTTTCGTCTGCACCAACTCGACACACCCGAGGGACCTTAGCTGGCCCCTTAACCACGTTGACCGGGTTGTCCACGGTCAATGCTTTTTGTAGTGAGAAAACACTTTGAAACATCTGGCGCCGTCTGTGGGAACCGAACTTTCCCATGAAGAAACAAACCGCACCTGCAATGGCACGAGCCTGCAACGGAAAGAGACGCATGCCCCCCATCCTGGAGGAGGGGAATGGCGCACCCAACAGCAACCTTGAGAACGCACCCGACGACAATCACCCCGCCCCCTCAACCGAAGAGACTGGCGGGTCGGAACTAGCCACGCAGGGGCAGCTCCGCGAGCCTCCAAACATTGGTCGCAACGGTACAGCAGCTCGTCGGCGTTGCGCCAGCCAACGGAGACGTGTTGGGCGACGGCCATCGGTGGGCGGGGGGCCCCCCGCTCTTACGATCCGCTGTGGTCGATGACCACGGGAACCGAAGACCGAACATGGAGCATCGGTCCACGTTGTCCGGCTCCCGTCAGGCGAGATCACGCGCCTCCTCCCCTTATCATGAAAGGAGCCGAAGAGAAACCGAAGGCACGGGGGACGAGTCGGTGACCACGTCATCTCGTCGGCCACGATCACCCCATCGCAGAAGAAGCGATCGACACCACTCGAGAGACCGATCCCGGCGGAGCGGGAGCTCCCGCCGGAGGAGCCGGGAGCGCCGGGTTAGCCCGACCCCCAGTGTGGCGAGGGCCGTGGAGCCAGCCCCGCCGACGCCTATGCCCCCTCCACCCCCGAACGAGCTAGAGGTAGGCACGTGTCGGACCCCCGTGGGCATCCACGGATACCGGTGCCCTCTGTCGAGGAGAATAACCGACGCGCGGGTCCCCTCTCGATTCAAGATCCCGGCGCTGGGGAAGTACGACGGGATAGGAGACCCGGGAAACCACGTGATGGACTACGAGGGTGACATGTCCTTCCAAGGAGCCGACGATGACCTGCTCTGCAGGGGCTTCTATTCGACCCTCAGGGGAGCGGCGAGAACCTGGTACCGCAGCCTACCCAGCCGCTCCATCGACAGCTTCGAGGAACTCACCCAGCTGTTCTGCAAACAGTTCATGGCAGGGCGACAGGTAATGCCCGATGCTGAACGCTTGTTTAACATAGTGCAGGGCCCGACCGAGCCGCTCCGATAGTTTATGCGACGCTTCAACGCGGAACGGCTGAACGTGAACAGCCCCCGCGACCTTGTCGTCCAAACGGCCCTAAAGAAAGGGTTGCGCCACAGAGGCCTGAAGAAATCCCTACACAACGATCCCCCAAAGGACCTCCCGGGGATCATGGCGAGGGCCGAACGCTTCATGCTGACCGATGAGACCTTGGCCATTGAGGCAGGAAAGGCCAGACGAGGGACCAAGCGCGGCGATAGCGAGCGCCGCAGCCCTGAAGGATATCGGACCGAGAAGAGGACGAGAAACAGGCAGCGAGGAGAGGGTACCAGGGACTCCACCCCAGACGCCGTCCTCGCTCAAGTACAGAAGGAAGAGCACGCCGATCGCCCCCCACCAAAGACAAAAAGAGGGGGGAAGAGTGGGGAAAAGTACTGCAAGTACCACAAGGACAATGGCCACGACACCGAAGACTGCTGGCACCTAAAGAAGGACATTGAGAAGCTGATGAGCCGAGGGCACGCAAGGAATTTAGCTGACGAGCCGGCGCACGGAGAAGGAACCTCCATGCAGCAGGACAAGGGGAAGAAGATCAACACCGTCCAAGGACCCCTCTGCATCATAGAATGAGCAGGCGAGGCCCCTCCCCCCAGTCGCAGCCTAGACCGGAGGAGATTATCTAGGTTTACATCCCTCCGTCTAGCTTTATTCCCTGTTTTATTTCCTCCAAATGTACTAGTCCAATAGGACCCTTAAGAGTACAAATGCATTCCCTTTTATCTTTTCTTCGACGGAATCAACATTTCACTAAGGGTGCACAAGAGTGAAGACCGCCACCTCACCGGATGGGGGGGGGGACAAAACCAGTCCCAGGACGAGGAGCTTGGCCCCCGCCGATCGACTCCTTCGCTCGTAAGTCTGGGGGACAATCCCCCCGGCCAGCACGGACGCCGACCGGTCCTAAGCAGAGGAGCTCCGCCCTCGCCGACCGATTCCTTCGCTTGTAAGTCTGGGGGCATTTCCCCCAGTCAGCTTGGACGCCGACCGGTCCTAAGCCGAGGAGCTTTGCCCTCGCCGACCGACTCCTGCGCTCGTAAGTCAGGGGGTAACTCCCCCAGCCAGCGCGGACGCCGACTGGTCTTAAGCCGAGGAGCTTTGCCTTCGCCGACCGATTCTATCGCTCGTGAGTCTGGAGGCAATTCCCCCAGCTAGCGCAAACGCCGACCGGTCCTAAGCCGAGGAGCTTGGCCCTCACTGACCGTCTCCTTCGCTCGTAAGTCTGGGGGCAATTCCCCCAGCCAGCACAAATCCCAACCAGTCCTAAGCCGAGGAGCTTTGCCCTCGCCGACTGTCTCCTCCGCTCGTAAATCTAGAGGCAATTCCCCCAGCCAGCTCGGGCGCCGACCGGTCCTAGGCCGAGGACGAAGCAACAAAGCAAAATACGCGAGAAGTTCGAGTAAGTCAATTTCATTTCCAACAATCAATCAAGGTACAAAAGTGTGTCTTATTTACAGGAAATCGAAGTGGAGAAACCTTCCTACAAACATCCATGCAACCAGCAATTATTGGCTCCAAAGCAGGGAACCGGTAGCGAAGCTGTAACGACTGCTTTTCATGTATCTGGATTTAATATAATATAATATATGTTTTGGTGGATTTTCTCCTCATGTGTGGTTTTCGTCTCCGTAGCTTTCATTTTCGATCGATTCGTCGTATTTTCTCGTTTCTTCCTTAGGATCGTCGATTTCGAAGTATGTCACTCGTGACGGGCTTCATAACGGTCATATATAACTATTAGATCAAGCCTAGGAGTCTTAGAAATCGACCCCGGGGCCCCGCGCTCCGTATCGGAACTTTTTGTGCTCATTAGCCGGTATAAGAAGGGGCACCGACCGACTAGATGACGATCCAGTCGGTCAGCAATCCTTCTTGGACCGACTAGTTAGCTTTCTAAATTATTCAGGAGTTACTGTTTATCGTTAGTCGGTCTAAGAACGTTGGTTGACCGACTAGGTTGCAAACTAGTCGGTCATTAATGCTTCTTGAACCGACTAACTCATCATCTTATTTTTGTATCAGTTACTGTTTACTCTTAGTCGGTCTAAGAACGTTCATCGACCGACTAGTTGCTAAACTAGTCGGTCAGTACTTGTTCATGGACCGACTAACTCTAAATCCTATTTTCGTTTAGGAGTTATTGTTTACACTTAGTCGGTCTGCGTTGGTCGACCGACCGACTAGTTGCCAAACTAGTCGGTCAGTGGTTGTTCTTTGACCGACTAACCAGTGTTGAAACCCTAATTTCTGGGCAGCCGCCAGCCCAACCTATTTAAACTCAACCCAAACGTTTTCTTCTTCCCCAACACGACCCAAAACCCTAAAATCTTCCCCCTTGAGCCCCCATCTTCCTCCAAGCTTCAATCCTTCATTCCAAGCCCTAAATCCATCATCCAAACCATCCATCCACTCTTTCTACCTCTCATCTTCCCCAAAATCTCACCAAATCCATCAAAATCCCCAAATCCCCCAAAACCCTAGTTTCCCCAAACTTCTCCAATCTTTTCCAGATTTGATCATAGGGTTCCCCGGAGTGTTTCTTCCGCCTCCTCTCGGTAAGAAATCGATCTACCGTTGTTTTCATATCCTATTGTAATTTTTATGAAACCCTAATAAAATACTTGTGTTATGATGATTGTTCCCCATAACAACGATTCCCCGTAGGCTAGCATCCACAGAAACGAACTTTCGTAACCGTCATCCCCGGTGATAGGCAAGTGAAACTTGCATCTCTTGATTTGGGCCATGTCTTAGGCCATTTACCATGCTTTAGCGTAAAAGAGACTAAACGGTGAAAGGATAGCCGTTTAGACGCCATTGACCTAGCTTGACAACGAAGCTTGGTCCGTCACCCCCATCATGCTCATATGTCACGTTTACTTTAAATTAACGGTACGCGAATATGTTCATGTCATTGCATTTTGCCTGTCACGTTTAAATTCCATTAACGGCACACAATTATCTGCTCACGGCATCGCATAGTGATTATTTATCGTGACTGCGTAGCACACGCTACAATACTATGTTTCCTGGCTCGTGTTCCAGAAGCGAGCCCTGTAGTTGCTAACCCCAACGCTCGGATACCGGCTAGGTGTACCCCTATGCCAAACACACACTTCTTTTCCTGGCTCGTGACCAGAAGCGAGCATAATGAGTTACTAACCACAACGCTCGACACATGTGGGTGGGGTAAGAGATAAGCGGCCACCTGAGCACGAGTGGCTTAATCCGCCACTCCGGCCAGCAGGCGAAATCTCTAGTGTTTAAGTGATTGATAGTGATAGAGATAAACGGACTGAGCCACGAGCTGGCCAGCAAGTGGACTCTCTATGCACTAAGTGATAAGTGATAAGTGATAAGTGATAAGTGATAAGTGTTAAGTGATAAGTGATAAGTGTTAAGTGATAAGTGATAAGTGATTAATGAATTGGTAGCTTTTGCTACATCGTGCATGCTTGTCACTCTTTTAAACTGTTGCATCATATTCAACTGCCATACCATTGTTTAACATTTAAATGCTAGGTTGTTAGTCACTTTCAGTTTCCTTGCCCAAGTCTTTTTAGACTTGCTGACATGTGCCCCTTTCTCTTTTGGGTGACGCATGTTAGACCTTGAGCCTGAGTTGCTTGCTGAGGGTGAGGTGTTTGCGGATGCCGAGCTTGCGCCCGTGTTGGACGGGGAGTACGTGGACACTGGGGACCAGTCCTAGTGTCTTCGTGGTGTTTTACTTTGTTAGACAGTTGTTTTGTTGTCGGTGCGTAGCACCTTTACTCTGTTATGTCGTTGCTTTTGTTTGGCCTTGTTCTGGGCCCTTAGACTCTTTCTTTTAGCTTGGAGGCTTTTCTGTGATGTTGAATACCTTGTGGACAACTGTAGGATTGGTATTTTATATCCGTCTCATATTATTATTATTATTGTTGTTTCGTTTGCAATTACAGGGACCTGCTTATACTAAGTTTACGCTTATCGGGCGTGAGGCTTCACAGCTCCACGCTCGAGCGGACCTTCTCACGCCTCGCCTCCATTTTAGGGAAGCGGGTCGTGACAGGTTTTAGTGGTGGCCCATGCATGTCCTTCTGTAACTGCAATTATCGGAATAACGATAATAATACGAATTGTCCAACAAATAAGTTCGACATCTGAGCCCTAAGCTATGAGTCTAATTGTTTCGTTTTCTGCGTCATTAGATGGCAGGAAGGCGAATCACCCGTGGTGGTGGTAGTGGTGCGCCCCCTCATGACGAGGAGCCTGAGCGGGAGCCCACTAATGGAGAGATGATGCGGATGATGTTGCAGATGATGCAAGTTCAGCAGGGTGTGCTCCTGCAGGTGCAGAATGCTCCGGTGACTCGAGCTGCTTGGGTGGTGGAAGCCCCTCGCCCTGAGCCTGGGGCGAAGCAGTTCAGAGAGCTGGGTCCTGCATATTTTGATGGGACCGAAGGTCCACTAGCTGCTGATGAATGGATGAGGAATATCGAGGACAATCTGAAGATGTCCAAGGTCAACGAAGTTAGTTGGGTTGACTTGGCGAAGCGCCAGCTGAAGGATAATGCTCGGAATTGGTGGGATGCTGAAGAGAAGATGTTGGTGGAGCCGATCGTCTGGGCTACCTTCAAGGCCAGATTTGATGGTGAGTTCTTCCCGAAGGCTGCCAGGGAGGAGATGCTGCAGCGTTTTATCGATTTGAAGCAAGGGAGCTCGTCGGTGGACCATTATCACCAAGAGTTCATGAGGCTGAGTCGGTTTGCACCGAAGATGGTGCAGGACGCTGAGGAGAGAGCTCAGAGGTTCCTGCAGGGACTCGCTTCGGAGCTCCAGAGTTTTGTGACCTCTTCTTACCAGGAGTCATATCAGAAGGTTTTGGTAGCAGCCAAGAGGCAGGAGCTGCTCGTGAACCAGAGGAAGGGGTCTATTGTTGGTGCTGGGAAGAGGCCTTTGGAACAGGCGAGAGCTGTGGTTAGGTCTGGATTCAGGCCGAACCCGCCTGTTCAGTTTAAGAGGCCAGGAGGGCCTGTTCGGAGGACTTGCAATTTCTGTGGCAAGGAGGGCCATATCAAGGAATCGTGTAGGAAGTTCTTGGGGCAATGTATTATCTGTGGAGATGCCGCCCATGCTATCAGGGAGTGCCCGAGGTTGAAGCAGCCTTGGAGGACACCTATTGCTGCCCCGCCATTGCAGCAGAGGGCCCCGGCGCCCGCTGGTCGTGGGGTGCCCCTCGTTCTGCAGAGGCAGGCTTTTCAGCAGGCCGCTCCGCCGAGGAGGCAGGCATTTCTGATGACTGAGGAGGAGGTTTTGGCCATGGATGAGGTCGTTGCAGGTAACTTCCAATCTAGTTGTTCCTTCCCTAATTAATTGATTGTTAAATTATGTTGGTTGCTTGTGTATGAATGTTGCTAGAGTAAGATTTGATTGATTAGACTGTTTGTTAGGTGTGGTTTTGGTTTGCACGTTCCCTGCCCGAGTCCTCTTTGACTCAGGTGCGTCGATGTGCATTTTGGCCCAGAGCTTCGTGGAGAAGCATTCCTTGTCGACGTCCCCTCTCTCCAAGAGTTGGAACATCGTTACAGGGAATGGAGTAGTCACGGTGCATCGTGGATGCAGTCCTTGCTCTGTGGTGGTTTGTGGACATGAGCTTTATGCTGATTTTATTGTCCACAACATCACCAACTACGATGCGGTCTTTGGGATGGATTGGCTTGCGAGCTTCTATGCTACGATCGACTGCAGGAGGAAGAAGGTGGTGTTCGAGATTCCCGGACATCCAGTATTTGAGTTCAGCCGTGGTAGCAGTTCGCTTGGTCCTGTCAGATTTCGGGCCAGGCCGGTGGAGGCTGTGGCTATGCGGATGGAGCTGGAGTGGCCAGCTGTGGTGCGTGATTTTGGTGACGTCTTCCCCGAGGAGATGTCTGGTTTTCCGCCTGATCGAGCTCTGGAATTTTCTATCGATCTTGTTCCAGGTGCGCAGCCGATTTCGAAGGCGCCGTATCGTATGGCACCTGCAGAATTGGAAGAGTCGCGGAAGCAGCTGGATGAGCTGTTGCAGAAGGGTTATATTAATCCTAGTGTGTCTCCGAGGGGAGCACCGGTGTTGCTGGTAAAGAAGAAGGATGGTTCGCGTCGCATGTGCGTGGACTATCGGGAGTTGAATGCGGTGACCATTAAGAATAAATACCCGTTGCCTCGCATCGATGATATTTTTGATCAGCTTGGAGGTTTGAGGGTGTTTTCTAAATTGGATTTGAGGAGTGGTTACCATCAGTTGAAGGTGAAGAAGGATGATGTTCCGAAGACAGCGTTCAGGACGAAGTATGGACACTATGAGTTTGTGGTTATGCCTTTCGGTGTAACTAACGCGCCCGTAGTTTTCATGAATCTGATGAACCTGATTTTCTACGACTTTTTGGATAAGTTTGTCGTTATCTTTATTGACGACATTCTGATCTATTCGAAGTCGGAGGAAGAGCATGCCTCGCACTTAAGGACGGTGTTGGAGATTTTGAGGAAGCATCGTTTGTATGCTAAGTTTTCAAAGTGCGAGTTTTGGCTGAATCGAGTTGCTTTTCTCGGGCATGTGGTGACTGGAGATGGTATTTCAGTGGATCCCGAGAAGATTAGGGCCATCAGGGAGTGGCCTGTTCCGTCGTCAGCGTCTGAGATTCGGAGTTTCCTTGGACTTGCCGGTTATTATCGGCGATTCATTAAGGACTTTTCCCGTATTGCTGAGCCGATGACCAGGTTGACGCGGAAGGATGTTGCTTATGTTTGGTCGGGTGATTGTGAGAGTGCTTTTGGTATTCTGAAGGAGAGGTTGACGAGTGCCCTTATTCTTGTTGTGCCTGATCGCAGCGGTGGATTTGAGATCTTTTGCGATGCTTCTGGCAAGGGTCTCGGTTGTGTGTTGCATCAGTACGGGCATGTTGTGGCGTATGCGTCTCGTCAGCTTAAGGTTCATGAGAAGAATTATCCGACGCATGATTTGGAGTTGGCTGCCGTTGTGTTTGCTCTTAAGATTTGGAGGCACTTCCTGCTGAGTGAGAAAGTGAAGATTTTCACCGATCACAAAAGCTTGAAGTATATTTTCACTCAGAAGGAGCTCAACATGCGACAGCGTCGATGGTTGGAGCTTATGGCGGATTATGAGATTGATTTGCAGTATCACTCTAGCAAGGTGAATGTGGTTCCAGATGCTTTGAGTAGGCTTCCAGTGGTGATGATTTTGACCTCGCAGTGGAGATTGCAGCAGGATTTTTGCGAGTCTGGTGTGGAGATTGTTCTTCCTGGAGAGGCTTCTTCGTTGATGTACATGCAGGTACAGTCGACGATCGTGGATCGGATTAAGGCTGGCCAGGCTGAGGATTCGAAGCTGGTAAAGATTCGGGGGCAGGTGGAAGCCGGTCTGCGGACTGACTTTTTGATTCATGAGGATGGCTCGCTGAGGTTTGGAGCCAGGTTGTGTGTGCCTGCTGGGGATATCAGAGAGGAGCTGATGGTGGAGGCACACAGTTTGCCGTATTCTGTGCATCCTGGTGGCACTAAGATGTACCAGGATCTTCGTCTGAATTATTGGTGGCATGATATGAAGAGGAGTGTGGCTCGGAGTGTAGCCAAGTGTTTGGTTTGCCAGCAAGTGAAGGCGGAGCATCAGCGTTCGGCCGGGTTGCTACAACCGCTTCCGATTCCGGAGTGGAAGTGGCAGCACATCACTATGGATTTCGTGACTGGACTACCTCGGAGTCCGAAGCAGAATGACGCGATTTGGGTAATCGTGGATCGGTAGACCAAATCTGCGCATTTTATTCCGTTCCGAGTGGGACAGTCCACTGAGGCGCTGGCGAGGGGGTATATGGAGTAGGTCGTGTGACTTCATGGAGTCCCCGTGTGTCACGCCCCGCTTCCCTAAAATGGAGGCGAGACGTGAAAAGGTCCGCACGAGAGAGAGGTTGTGAAGCCCCAAACCCGATAAGCGTCAATTTAGTATAAGCAGGTCCCTGTAATCGCAAAAGAAACAACAACAATAATAATAAAGAGGCGGATATGAAATACCAATCCCAAAGTTTGTCCACAAAATATTCAACATCACAGAAAAGCCACCAGGCTAACAGAAAAGGAGTCCAAAGCCCAGAACAAGGCCAATCAAAACAACACAAACATAACAGAGTATCAAACTAGGTGCCACGCACCGACAACTAAACAGTCTAACAAAAGTAGCTAAGCGACGACACTAAGACTGATCCCCAGTGTCAATGTAGTCCTTGATCAACGCGGGCCCTGACTCAGCGTCAGCGAACACCACGTCCTCAGCAAGTAACTCAGGCTCGGGCTCTAACATGTGTCACCCAAAAGAGAAAAGGGGCACATGTCAGCAAGTCGGAAGACTTGTGCAAGGAAACGGAAAGAAAAGTAAACTAACAACCTAGCAGTTAAAGTATGGTGCATGGCAAGTAAAGTAAGGTGGTAACAAGTATAGTAAAGGAGAGTACAAGTGGCAAGTGTTTGTTGTGACATGTAATGTCAAGTAGCAAGTGCAAGTACAAGGGATCACTCAGCGAGTGCCCTTTGCCCGCAGGCTGGGTTCAAGTTATCAAGTACAAGGGATCACTCAGCGAGTGCCCTTTGCCCGCAGGCTGTGTTGAGCTCGTCTTCTGGAACACGAGCCAGAAAGTGCAAATGGCATAGGATTATGCCCACGCAAGGTGGGTGCCTAGCCGGAACAATAGTACAAGTATGTAGCAAAGCTACGCAATCACGATGAGTATTCAAGCATGCAATGACATGAGCAGTTAATACGCGTACCGTTAATTGTATTTAAACGTGACAGGCAAAATGCAATGACATGAATAGATATTCGCGTACCGTTTATTTAAAATAAACATGACAGTTAAAATGCAATAGCAGTTAAGGATGCATGGATGACATGAACATTTATTACGCGTACCGTTTATTTGAAAGTAAACGTGGCATACAGGCATGATGAGGGTGATGGACCTAGCTTCGTTGTCAAGCTAGGTCAATGGCGTCTAAACGGCTATCCTTTCACCGTCTAGTCTCTTTTACGCTAAAGCAAGGTAAATGGCCTAAGACATGGCCCAAATCAAGAGATGCAAGTTTCACTTGCCTGATACCAGGATTGACGAGCGATGAAGATCGTCACACAAGCTAACTACGGAAAGATTCACTGTTATGGCAAAACGATTATTAGCACAATGATCCTAAATAGGTTTCTTATTAGAACCCTAATCATCTAATGATCAATTTTATTAGGGTTTCACAATGTCAATGTGGGTTATGCTAAAATTAAAGGAATCGAGTATTACCGCGTAGGGAACGGAGGAATAACACCGAGCAACCACGGCGATGGAAGAAAAGCTCCGGGAAACCTAGGGTTCAGATCTGGAAATGATTGGAGAAGTTTGGAGAAATAGGGTTTTGGGGGATTTTTGGGGGTTTGATGGAGATTTGGGGAAGATGAGGGGTAGAATGAGTGGAGGAAGGGTTTGGATGATGGAGGATGAGCTTGGATGAAGGAAATGGGGTTTGAGGGAGATGGGGGCTCAAAGGGGGAAGAAATTAGGGTTTTAGGTCGTGAGGGAGGAGAAGAAAACGTTTGGAGGGGTATTTATAGAGTTTGGTGGCGGCTAGGGCAAAACTAGGGTTTCCTGCACTGCTTAGTCGGTCAAAGAACAACTGTTGACCGACTAGTTTGAGATCTAGTCGGTCGGTTGAACAACGCAGACCGACTAAGTGTAAACAGTAACTCCAGTCGAAAACCTGAACTAAGAGTTAGTCGGTCCAAGAACAACTACTGACCGACTAGTTTGAGATCTAGTCGGTCGATGAACGTTCTTAGACCGACTAAGAGTAAACAGTAACTAGTGTCAAAAATAGTTGATGAGTTAGTCGGTTAAAGAAGCATTGCCGACCGACTAGTTTGCAACCTAGTCGGTCAACCAACGTTCTTAGACCGACTAACGATAAACAGTAACTCCTGAATAATTTAGAAAGCCAACTAGTCGGTCCAAGAAGGATTGCCGACCGACTGGATCGTCATCTAGTCGGTCGGTGCCCCTTCTTATACCGGCTAATGAGCACCAAAAGTTCCGATACGGAGCGCGGGGCCCCGTGATCGATTCCTAAGACTCCTAGGTTTGATCTAATAGTTAGATACGACTGTTATGAAGTCCGTCACGAGTGACATACTTCGAAATCGACGATCCTAAGGAAAAAACGAGGAAATACGACGAATCGATCGAAAATGAAAACTACGGAGACGAAAACCACACATGAGGAGAAAATCCACCAAAACATATATTATATTATATTAAATCCAGATACATGAAAAGCAGTCGTTACATCCTCCCCAACTTAAGAAAATTCCGTCCTCGGAATTTCCGAATACTCACGAGTCCGGAAACAAAAGCGGGAAACGCTCTCGCATCTCATCCTCATTCTCCCAAGTAGACTCTCCAGGTGAGCCGTGTCGCCACATCACCCTCACAAGATTGACAATCTTGTTCCGAAGCGATTTCTGACGCCTGTCCAGAATCTGCACTGGATGCTGGTCATACGTCAAATCTGGGCGAACGGTAATCTCCGAAAAATCCACCGCATGAGATGGATCGTTAATGTATCGACGAAGCTGTGACACATGGAAAACATTGTGAACTCCTTCCAAAGATGGTGGCAAGGCCAAGCGATAAGCTACCTCGCCAACCCTCTCCAAAACATCAAATGGTCCAATGTATCGCGGGCTCAACTTCCCACGCTTCACGAAACGAATCACACCACGATTCGGGGAAATCTTCAAGAACACATGGTCGCCCGGCTGAAACTCCAGAGGACGACGTTTAGCATCCGCCCAATGCTTAAAACGGTCCTGAGCAATTCTCAACCTCTCCCGAATATTCCTGACGATATCCACGGCCTCCACGATCATCTCAGGTCCCAACAACTCCCGATCACCAACGTCATCCCAACTCAATGGCGATCGACATTTCCTCCCATAAAGTGCGGCGAAAGGCGCCATGCCAATACTCGCCTGGAAGCTGTTGTTGTAAGAGAACTCCACCAAATGTAGATGGTCCTCCCACGAACCCTTGAAATCCAACATGCACGCCCTCAGCATGTCTTCCAAAATCTGAATCGTCCTCTCGGACTAGCCATCCGTCTGCGGATGGTACGCCGTGCTGAAACTCAGACGCGTACCCAAGCTCTTCTGCAAACTCTGCCAGAACTGAGATGTGAACCTCGTGTCTCTGTCCGACACGATACTCACGGGGACTCCATGAAGTCGCACAACCTCCTCCATATATCTCCTCGCTAGCGCCTCAGTGGACTGTCCTACTCGGAACGGAATAAAGTGCGCAGATTTGGTCAATCGATCTACGATCACCCAAATCGCGTCATTCAGCTTCGGACTCCGAGGTAGTCCAGTCACGAAATCCATAGTGATATGTTGCCACTTCCACTCCAGAATCGGAAGCGGTTGTAGCAACCCGGCCGTACGCTGATGCTCCGCCTTCACTTGCTGGCAAACCAAGCACTTGGCTACACTCCGAGCCACGCTCCTCTTCATACCATGCCACCAATAATTCAGACGAAGATCCTGGTACATCTCGGTGCCACCAGGATGCACATAATACGGCGAACTGTGTGCCTCCACCATCAACTCCTCTTTAATATCCCCAGCTGGCACACACAACCTGGCTCCAAACCTCAGCGAGCCATCCTCATGAATCAAAAAGTCAGTCCGCAGACCGGCTTCCACCTGCTCCCGAATCCTCACCAGCTTCGGATCCTCAGCCTGGCCAGCCTTAATCCGATCCACGATCGTCGACTGTACCTGCATGTACATCAACGACGAAGCCTCTCCAGGAAGAACAATCTCCACGCCAGACCCACAAAAATCCTGCTGTAATCTCCACTGCGAGGTCAAAATCATCACCGCTGGAAGCCTACTTAGCGCATCCGGAACCACATTCACCTTGCCAGGGTGAAACTGCAAATCAATATCTTAATCCGCCATAAGCTCCAACCATCGACGCTGTCGCATGTTGAGCTCCTTCTGAGTGAAAATATACTTCAAGCTTTTGTGATCGGTGAAAATCTTCACTTTCTCACTCAGCAGGAAGTGCCTCCAAATCTTAAGAGCAAACACAACGGCAGCCAACTCCAAATCATGCGTCGGATAATTCTTCTCATGAACCTTAAGCTGACGAGACGCATACGCCACAACATGCCCATGCTGATGCAACACACAACCGAGACCCTTGCCAGAAGCATCGCAAAAGACCTCAAATCCACCGCTGCGATCAGGCACAACCAGAATAGGGGCAGTCGTCAACCTCTCCTTCAGAATACCAAAAGCACTCTCACAATCACCCGACCAAACATAAGCAACATCCTTCCGCGTCAACCTGGTCATCGGCTCAGCAATACGAGAAAAGTCCTTAATGAATCGCAGATAATAACCAGCAAGTCCAAGGAAACTCCGAATCTCAGACGCCGACGACGGAACAGGCCACTCCCTGATGGCCCGAATCTTCTCGGGATCCACTGAAATACCATCTCCAGTCACCACATGCCCGAGAAAAGCAACTCTATCCAGCCAAAACTCGCACTTCGAAAACTTAGCATACAAACGATGCTTCCTCAAAATCTCCAACACCGTCCTTAAGTGCGAGGCATGCTCTTCCTCCGACTTCAAATAGATCAGAATGTCGTCAATAAAAATAACGACAAACTTATCCAAAAAGTCGTAGAAAATTAGGTTCATCAGATTCATAAAAACTGCGGGCGCGTTAGTTACGCCGAAATGCATAACCACGAACTCATAGTGTCCATACTTCGTCCTGAAAGCTGTCTTCGGAACATCATCCTTCTTCACCTTCAACTGATGGTAACCACTCCTCAAATCCAATTTAGAAAACACCCTCGAACCTCCAAGCTGATCAAAAATATCATCGATGCGAGGCAACGGGTATTTATTCTTAATGGTCACCGCATTCAACTCCCGATAGTCCACGCACATGCGACGCGAACCATCCTTCTTCTTAACCAGCAACACCGGTGCTCCCCACGGAGACACGCTAGGATTAATATAACCCTTCTGCATAAGCTCATCCAACTACCTACGCAACTCTTCCAACTCTGCCGGCGCCATACGATATGGTGCCTTCGAAATGGGCTGCGCACCTGGGATAAGATCAATAGAAAACTCCAAAGCTCGATCAGGCGGCAATCCAGGCATCTCCTCAGGGAAGACGTCACCAAAATCATGCACCACAGCTGGCCACTCCAACTCCATCTGCATAGCCACGACATCCACTGGTCTGGCCCGAAATCTGACCGGACCCAGCGAACTGCTACCACGACTGAACTCAAATACCGGGTGTCCGGGAATCTCGAACGCCACATTCTTCCTCCGACAGTCAATCGTAGCATAGAAGCTCGCAAGCCAATCCATCCCAAGGACCGCATCGTAATTGATGATGTCGTGGACAATGAAATCAGCACAAAGCTCACGTCCACAAACCACCAACGGGCAAGAATTGCACCCACGATGCACCGAGACTACACCGTTCCCTGTGACGATATTCCAACTCTTAGGAAGAGAGGACGTCGACAAGGAATGCTTCTCCACGAAGCTCCGAGAAATAATGCACATCGATGCACCAGAGTCAAAGAGGACTCGTGCAGGAAATGTGCAAACCAAAACCACACCTAACAAGCAATCAACCATCAAATCCTAGTCTAGCAAACAATCATGAGCAAGCAACAATCATAATCAAAGATCAAACTAACTAAGGAAGATAAATAACGAGAATGAGCGTTACCTGCAATAACCTCATCCACGGCCATGCTCTCCTCCTCAGTCATCAGAAAGGCCTGCCCTCTCGGCGGGACAGCCTACCGAAAGGCCTGTCTCTGTGGAACAAGAGGCGCTCCACGTCCAACGGGCACAGGAGCTCGCTGCTGCAACGGCTGTGCTGCAATAGGAGCCCGCCAAGGCTGCCTCGACTTCGGACACTCCCGGATGGTGTGGGCAGGATCTCCGCAGACAATGCACTGTCCCATAAACCTCCTACACTGATCCCTGAGGTGTCCAGTCTTGCCACAGAAATGGCAAGTCTTCAGAATAGGCCCTCCTGGCCTCTTGAACTGCACCGGATGATTAGGCTTGAAACCAGGCCTAACCACCGCCCTGGCCTGCTCCATAGGCCTCTTCCCAGCACCGAAAACATGTCCCTTCCTCTGATTCAAATTCAACTCTTGCCGCCTCGCAGCAATTAGAACCTTCTGATATGTCTCCACGTCAGAAGAGGTCACAAAGCTCTGAAGCTCCAAGGCCAGCCCATGAAGAAATCGCTGAGCTTTCTCATCGGCATCTTGCACCATCTTAGGTGCAAACCGACTGAGCCTCGTGAACTCCTGGTGGTACTGATCCACCGACAAGCTCCCCTGCTTCAGATCTATAAAGCGCTGCAGCATCACCTGCCTAGCAGCCTTCGGGAAGAACTCTCCATCAAATCTGGACTTGAAGGTAGCCCAAACTATCGGCTCCACCAGCATCTTCTCTTCAGCATCCCACCAGTTTCTGGCATTGTCCTTCAGCTGCCTCTTAGCCAAATCAACCCATCCAGCAGGGTTAATCTTCACCATTGCCAGGTTATCCTCAATGTTCCTTATCCACTCGTCGGCAGCCAGAGGACCCTCAGATCCATCAAAATATGCGGGACCCAGCTCCCGAAATTGCTTCGCTCCTGGCTCAGAGCGAGGGGCATCCGGAAGAGCCCGGGCAGCTCAAGCAAGTGGAGCATTCTGGACGTGCAGGAGCACGCCCTGCTGCACCTGCATCATCTGGATCATCATCCGCATCATCTCACCGCTGGTGGGTTCCCGATCGGGCTCCTCATCATGAGGGAGCACACCACTGCCTCCACCACGGGTGAATCGCCTTCCTGCCATCTAGTGACACAGAAAACGAAGCAGATTAGACTCATAGCTTATGACTCGGATATCGAATTTATTTGTTGGACAATCTTATATTATTATTGTTATCCCTGATAATTGCAGTTACAGAAGGACCTGCATGGGCCACCACTAAAACCTGTCACGCCCCGCTTCCCTAAAATGGAGGCGAGACGTGAAAAGGTCCGCACGAGAGAGAGGCTGTGAAGCCCCAAACCTGATAAGCGTCAATTTAGTATAAGCAGGTCCCTGTAATCGCAAAAGAAACAACAACAATAATAATAAAGAGGCGGATATGAAATACCAATCCAAAAGTTTGTCCACAAAATATTCAACATCACAGAAAAGCCACCAGGCTAACAGAAAAAGAGTCCAAAGCCCAGAACAAGGCCAATCAAAACAACACAAACATAACAGAGTATCAAACTAGGTGCCACGCACCGACAACTAAACAGTCTAACAAAAGTTGCTAAGCGACGACACTAAGACTGATCCCCAGTGTCAATGTAGTCCTCGATCAACGCGGGCCCTGACTCAGCGTCAGCGAACACCACGTCCTCAGCAAGTAACTCAGGCTCGGGCTCTAACATGTGTCACCCAAAAGAGAAAAGGGGCACATGTCAGCAAGTCGGAAGACTTATGCAAGGAAACGGAAAGAAAAGTTAACTAACAACCTAGCAGTTAAAGTATGGTGCATGGCAAGTAAAGTAAGGTGGTAACAAGTAAAGTAAAGGAGAGTACAAGTGGCAAGTGTTTGTTGTGACATGTAATGTTAAGTAGCAAGTGCAAGTACAAGGGATCACTCAGCGAGTGCCCTTTGCCCGCAGGCTGGGTTCAAGTTATCAAGTACAAGGGATCACACAGCGAGTGCCCTTTGCCCGCAGGCTGTGTTGAGCTCGTCTTCTGGAACACGAGCCAGAAAGTGCAAATGGCATAGGATTATGCCCACGCAAGGTGGGTGCCTAGCCGGAACAATAGTACAAGTATGTAGCAAAGCTACGCAATCACGATGAGTATTCAAGCATGCAATGACATGAGCAGTTAATACGCGTACCGTTAATTGTATTTAAACGTGACAGGCAAAATGCAATGACATGAACAGATATTTGCATACCGTTTATTTAAAATAAACATGACAGTTAAAATGCAATAGCAGTTAAGGATGCATGGATGACATGAACATTTATTACGCGTACCGTTTATTTGAAAGTAAACGTGGCATACAGGCATGATGAGGGTGACGGACCTAGCTTCGTTGTCAAGCTAGGTCAATGGCGTCTAAACGGCTATCCTTTCACCGTCTAGTCTCTTTTACGCTAAAGCAAGGTAAATGGCCTAAGACATGGCCCAAATCAAGAGATGCAATTTTCACTTGCCTGATACCGGGATTGACGAGCGATGAAGATCGTCACATAAGCTAACTACGGAAAGATTCACTGTTATGGCAAAACGATTATTAGCACAATGATCCTAAATAGGTTTCTCATTAGAACCCTAATCATCTAATGATCAATTTTATTAGGGTTTCACAATGTCAATGTGGGTTATGCTAAAATTAAAGGAATCGAGTATTACCGCGTAGGGAACGGAGGAATAACGCCGAGCAACCACGGCGACGGAAGAAACGCTCCGGGAAACCTAGGGTTCAGATCTGGAAATGATTGGAGAAGTTTGGAGAAATAGGGTTTTGGGGGATTTTTGGGGGTTTGATGGAGATTTGGGGAAGATGAGGGGTAGAATGAGTGGAGGAAGGGTTTGGATGATGGAGGATGAGCTTGGATGAAGGAAATGGGGTTTGAGGGAGATGGGGGCTCAAAGGGGGGAGAAATTAGGGTTTTAGGTCGTGAGGGAGGAGAAGAAAACGTTTGGAGGGGTATTTATAGAGTTTGGTGGCGGCTAGGGCAAAACTAGGGTTTCCTGCACTGCTTAGTCGGTCAAAGAACAACTGTTGACCGACTAGTTTGAGATCTAGTCGGTCGGTTGAACAACGCAGACCGACTAAGTGTAAACAGTAACTCAAGTCGAAAACCTGAACTAAGAGTTAGTCGGTCCAAGAACAACTACTGACCGACTAGTTTGAGATCTAGTCGGTCGATGAACGTTCTTAGACCGACTAAGAGTAAACAGTAACTAGTGTCAAAAATAGTTGATGAGTTAGTCGGTTAAAGAAGCATTGCCGACCGACTAGTTTGCAACCTAGTCGGTCAACCAACGTTCTTAGACCGACTAACGATAAACAGTAACTCCTGAATAATTTATAAAGCCAACTAGTCGGTCCAAGAAGGATTGCCGACCGACTGGATCGTCATCTAGTCGGTCGGTGCCCCTTCTTATACCGGCTAATGAGCACCAAAAGTTCCGATACGGAGCGCGGGGCCCCGTGATCGATTCCTAAGACTCCTAGGCTTGATCTAATAGTTAGATACGACCGTTATGAAGTCCGTCACGAGTGACATACTTCGAAATCGACGATCCTAAGGAAAAAACGAGGAAATACGACGAATCGATCGAAAATGAAAACTATGGAGACGAAAACCACACATGAGGAGAAAATCCACCAAAACATATATTATATTATATTAAATCCAGATACATGAAAAGTAGTCGTTACACCGTGAGTATCGTGTCTGACAGAGACACGAGGTTCACATCTCAGTTCTGGCAGAGTTTGCAGAAGAGCTTGGGTACGCGTCTGAGTTTCAGCACGGCGTACCATCCGCAGATGGATGGCCAGTCCGAGAGGACGATTCAGATTTTGGAAGACATGCTGAGGGCGTGCATGTTGGATTTCAAGGGTTCGTGGGAGGACCATCTGTATTTGGTGGAGTTCTCTTACAACAACAGCTTCCAGGAGAGTATTGGCATGGCGCCTTTCGCCGCACTTTATGGGAGGAAATGTCGATCGCCATTGAGTTGGGATGACGTTGGTGATCGGGAGTTGTTGGGACCTGAGATGATCGTGGAGGCCGTGGATATCGTCAGGAATATTCGGGAGAGGTTGAGGATGGCTCAGGACCGTTTTAAGCATTGGGCAGATGCTAAACGTCGTCCTTTGGAGTTTCAGCCGGGCGACCATGTGTTCTTGAAGATTTCCCCGAATCATGGTGTGATTCGTTTTGGGAAGCGTGGGAAGTTGAGCCCGCGATACATTGGACCATTTGACGTTTTGGAGAGGGTTGGCGAGGTAGCTTACCGCTTGGCCTTGCCGCCGTCTTTGGAAGGAGTTCACAATGTTTTCCATGTGTCGCAGCTTCGTCGATACATTAGCGATCCGTCTCATGCGGTGGATTTTTCGGAGATTACCGTTCGCCCCGATATGACGTATGACCAGCATCCAGTGCAGATTTTGGACAGGCGTCAGAAATCGCTTCGGAACAAGATTGTCAATCTTGTGAGGGTGATGTGGCGACACGGTTCGCCGGGAGAGTCCACTTGGGAGAGGGAAGATGAGATGCGAGAGCGTTTCCCACTTTTGTATCCGGACTCGTGAGTATTCAGAAATTCCGAGGACGGAATTTTTCTTAAGTTGGGGAGGATGTAACGACTGCTTTTCATGCATCTGGATATAATATAATATAATATATGTTTTGGTGGATTTTCTCCTCATGTGTGGTTTTCGTCTCCGTAGCTTTCATTTTCGATCGATTCGTTATATTTTCTCGTTTCTTCCTTAGGATCGTCGATTTCGAAGTATGTCACTCGTGACGGGCTTCATAACGGTCATATCTAACTATTAGATCAAGCCTAGGAGTCTTAGAAATCGATCCCGGGGCCCCGCGCTCCGTATCGGAACTTTTTGTGCTCATTAGCCGGTATAAGAAGGGGCACCGACCAACTAGATGACGATCCAGTCGGTCGACAATCCTTCTTGGACCGACTAGTTAGCTATCTAAATTATTCAGGAGTTACTGTTTATCGTTAGTCGGTCTAAGAACGTTGGTTGACCGACTAGGTTGCAAACTAGTCGGTCAGCAATGCTTCTTGAACCGACTAACTCATCATCTTATTTTTGTATCAGTTACTGTTTACTCTTAGTCGGTCTAAGAACGTTCATCGACCGACTAGTTGCTAAACTAGTCGGTCAGTACTTGTTCATAGACCGACTAACTCTAAATCCTATTTTCGTTCAGGAGTTACTGTTTACACTTAGTCGGTCTGCGTTGGTCGACCGACCGACTAGTTGCCAAACTAGTCGGTCAGTGGTTGTTCTTTGACCGACTAACCAGTGTTGAAACCCTAATTTCTGGGCAGCCGCCAGCCCAACCTATTTAAACTCAACCCAAACGTTTTCTTCTTCCCCAACACGACCCAAAACCCTAAAATCTTCCCCCTTGAGCCCCCATCTTCCTCCAAGCTTCAATCCTTCATTCCAAGCCCTAAATCCATCATCCAAACCATCCATCCACTCTTTCTACCTCTCATCTTCCCCAAAATCTCACCAAATCCATCAAAATCCCCAAATCCCCAAAACCCTAGTTTCCCCAAACTTCTCCAATCTTTTCCAAATTTGATCCTAGGGTTCCCCGGAGTGTTTCTTCCGCCTCCTCTCGGTAAGAAATCGATCTACCGTTGTTTTCATATCCTATTGTAATTTTTATGAAACCCTAATAAAATACTTGTGTTTTGATGATTGTTCCCCATAACAGCGATTCCCCGTAGGCTAGCATCCGCGGAAACGAACTTTCGTAACCGTCATCCCCGGTGATAGGCAAGTGAAACTTGCATCTCTTGATTTGGGCCATGTCTTAGGCCATTTACCATGCTTTAGTGTAAAAGAGACTAAACGGTGAAAGGATAGCCGTTTAGACGCCATTGACCTAGCTTGACAACGAAGCTTGGTCCGTCACCCCCATCATGCTCATATGTCACGTTTACTTTAAATTAACGGTACGCGAATATGTTCATGTCATTGCATTTTGCCTGTCACGTTTAAATTCCATTAACGGTACGCAATTATCTGCTCACGGCATCGCATAGTGATTATTTATCGTGACTACGTAGCACACGCTACAATACTATGTTTCCTGGCTCGTGTTCCAGAAGCGAGCCCTGTAGTTGCTAACCCCAACGCTCGGATACCGGTTAGGTGTACCCCTATGCCAAACACACACTTCTTTTCCTGGCTCGTGACCAGAAGCGAGCATAATGAGTTTCTAACCACAACGCTCGACACATGTGGGTGGGGTAAGAGATAAGCGGCCACCTGAGCACGAGTGGCTTGATCCGCCACTCCGGCCAGCAGGCGAAATCTCTAGTGTTTAAGTGATTGATAGTGATAGAGATAAACGGACTGAGCCACGAGCTGGCCAGCAAGTGGACTCTCTATGCACTAAGTGATAAGTGATAAGTGATAAGTGATAAGTGATAAGTGTTAAGTGATAAGTGATAAGTGTTAAGTGATAAGTGATAAGTGATTAGTGAATTGGTAGCTTTTGCTACATCGTGCATGCTTGTCACTCTTTTAAACTGTTGCATCATATTCAACTACCATGCCATTGTTTAACATTTAAATGCTAGGTTGTTAGTCACTTTCAGTTTCCTTGCCCAAGTCTTTTTAGACTTGCTGACATGTGCCCCTTTCTCTTTTGGGTGACGCATGTTAGACCTTGAGCCTGAGTTGCTTGCTGAGGGTGAGGTGTTTGCGGACGCCGAGCTTGCGCCCGTGTTGGACGGGGAGTTCATGGACACTGGGGACCAGTCCTAGTGTCTTCGTGGTGTTTTACTTTGTTAGACAGTTGTTTTGTTGTCGGTGCGTAGCACCTTTACTCTGTTATGTCGTTGCTTTTGTTTGGCCTTGTTCTGGGCCCTTAGACTCTTTCTTTTAGCTTGGAGGCTTTTCTGTGATGTTGAATACCTTGTGGACAACTGTGGGATTGGTATTTTATATCCGTCTCATATTATTATTATTGTTGTTGTTTCGTTTGCAATTACAGGGACCTGCTTATACTAAGTTTACGCTTATCGGGCGTGAGGCTTCACAGCTCCACGCTCGAGCGGACATTCTCATGCCTCGCCTCCATTTTAGGGAAGCGGGTCGTGACAGAAGCCGAAGGAGATTGCGAGGTCAGGGATCCATTTCAAGTAGGCCGGGCCAAAGCGAAGCGGATGCTAAAAAATTTGAGGATAAAAACAAGGGTGGCAGGCCGGGAAGGATGACCTAGGGGGCCCGGGATCGGGAGGACGCGTCCTCATGCACCTCGCCCTACTCGGAACGAGTGGGATCGACAGGCGGAGGGGCTTGCCGGACGTGCTCCGCACAATCCCGGAAGGAAGACTGGACGACTTCGACGATCCGAGGGCCGATGAGGTCTTCGTATGTACCGAAGGCCCCCCTAAGAACCTCGAAGATCCTCTCCCCCAGGGTCCCGACGACGCCCCTCTCCACCTCCTCCGCAAACCGCTCCACCTGATGCCGATCCGACAGTTCCCTCTGAAGCTCCTCCCTCTCCAGGCGGAACGACTCCGCCGCTTCCTCTGCCGACTGCCGAGCGTCCTCCAACTTTCCCTGGAGGTCACCCACTCGTCCCTCCAGCTCGGCCACCCGGAGCTTGAGATGCCGAGACTCCATCTGGGCCTCCGTCATAGCTACCTCCGCAGCACCGGCCCGCTCGAGGTCCCTCGCGGAGGCCACCTCCAGCTCCCTCAAATGGGCGGCTCGACGCTGCGACTCGACAACAAGTGTTGAACCCTGAAATGACGAGACGTGAGCCAAGAAGAGAGCGAATGAAAGAAAAGGGCGGCAGGATAACCGAACCTGTTGAAGGATCCAGACCAAGGAGTCTGACACCTTGTCGACGGGGATCCTCTCAAGGAGACTACGGTCCCGGGGGAGGACGGAGCCCTCGACGAACTGCTGAGCCAGAGCTCGGTCGAAAAACACCGAACCCCCAGGGGTGACCTCGAGGGAGGCCGAGCTGCCCGCCAATAGGGCACCAATTCCCGGTATCGGAGACGGAGGCGCCGCGACGGGGGTGGTTGTCAGGGCCACCGGAGGATCCCCGACGGACACCACCAGGGGCACGGAGCACACCGGACTAGAGGGAGCCTCACCTTCCCTCCTCCTCTTCCCCTCGTGAGACTCGGCAGGCGCCGAAGGAGAGCGTTTCCACCTCGCGCCACCTCCACCCTCAGGGACAAGAGGGGGCACGCCCAGCGCAAGGGAAGATGCACCGGACCCGTCGTTGCCCCCCGCCTCTTGGGCTGGCGGGGCGGATCCGCCCCTTGCGACCCCCCCAGGGGGGAGATCGCCAGAAGAAGAGGCGAGAGGCGCAGCCACCACCTTACCCACGGAGGGCTCGGCTCGGCGCACCTCCTCCTCAACGGTCCGTCGAGGCGCCCTTCCAGAGGTACTGCCTCGGCTCCGAGCGGCCCCGCGACGGATCAGCTCATCGACATCACGGATGAACTCGCGACCAGCCATTCCTGCAAGGGAAACTGAAATCAGGGTAAGCCACGGGGCAATCCAGGACTGAAAAAGCGACCTACCCGGAGACCACAAGACGGCCTTAAGGAGTAGGTCGTCCTACAAAGACCAGATGGACTTCGCTTACAAGGGGAGGGTCGACAGCAGTGCGGCGGCCGCCTGATCGGCCTCAGAGAGGGCTAGCGTCGGGCGAGGCCGGACAGACCCACCCCAACCTGTCAAAATCTGGGCATCCTCCAGGAAGACCACGAAGACATAATCCGAGCTCCAATCCCCCGACCAGCGGGGTAGCCCGATCAGGCATTCCCTCCTCAGGCGGGCCCGGAGGTGCAACCATGACCCAGGGCCGACCGTCTGGATCTGATAAAAGTGGAAGAGAAGGGGGAGAGATGGCTCCAGACCACGGGTACAGCAGAGCATCACGAAACCCGTCAGTACCGCAATCGAGCAGGGGGTGAACTGGCAGAGGGGCACCATGAGATACTCCGTGACCTGGATGAAGAAGGGATTGAGTGGGAAACGAAGACCCAGGCGGAACATCTCGACATAGACGCCGACTTCATTGCTCCTCGGAAGGCAGATCCGCTCGTCGATGAAGGGGACTCAAACATTGTACGGGTAGCAGAGATACCTTTCTCGGATCTCCGCGGCCGCTAGAGGAGGAGTCCTCGACGACGTTCGGAGGATAACCGGAGGTACATTAAGTTGCACGGCAGCCGACGCCACATCATCGCCGGCATAGTCCGGGAAGAGCTTCCCCTTCCCTTTATCTCGAGGGAGGCGGCTCCCAGAGGAGGAACCAGATCCCACAAGTCGGGGCCCGCCCTGCCTGGACTCCGGAGGATCCCTCGCCCCTTGGCCAGAACCGCCTATCCTAAGAGCAGCCATAATACGAAAATGAGAAAGGAATTACCTTTTTTGCTAATTTGGAGAAGACAAGGAAACGAAGGCGACAGGAGACTCCGAGTTGTGGAAAGCCCAGAACAGTGGGAAGTGCAAGGAAGAAGTTGGGATCAATGCAGCCGGGGATCTTATATACCAGACCCAGGGGCGAATTTGAAACGCCTGACAGGGACGTGTGGCAGGCCTCAAGGAGCCGGCGGCGTTTCGAAATCGGCGCCAAGGGAAGTCCAATCGATCCGCCTCATCATGACCCTCATTTATGACCACGCCTCGACTGAAGCGCCACTCGGAACCCCAGGAGTCACATCGGTCGAACCGAGCTGGCCAAGGCCGATCGGCACCACCGATGGGGGCAATTGATACGTCTATTTTACGAAGGCCCAACAACCTAGGCCCAAAGGCGCAGCCCACCAAACAAAGCCCGAAAGATACGGGCCTGGATGCCCGACCGCCGATCGGAAGCCCATCTGCGCGATCAGGCCCGCCCGGCGAAGCCCCATAGAGGACCCCCAAATATCGATCCGACCCAGCCCTGATAACGCACGAGTCACCCGCCCACTCCAGCGATAACCGTTCCCCCGATCCCGTTACCACTTAATGGCCGTTATGGGGAGGTGCTGGCATGGCGCAGGGAGCGGTGACGGGGGGGGGGGGGAGCGGATTGAGGGGGCACGATCGAGGACGGACGAGCGACGTGGGTCGGGGGCAATCACGGCGGGAGGTCTATAAAAGGTCTAGAAGGACGACTGGACAGTGGACCGCATCTCAGGTAACTAAAACCTAAGGTACTCCATCAACGACCTAGTTCCCCCATTTCATCTCCTTCCTCCCCCGCTCGCGCCGGTAGATGCCGTTCCGATCTCCTCTCGAGTCGAACCGTCTCCGCCGGGCCTCCTCTTTCAGATCACTATCTGACTTAGGCATCGGAGGGGATTTGGCCGGAACCAAGGTCCGGCCCCCCTGACGAGTGTTCTCATCTACGCAGGAGGACATCTGATCCACGGGCCGAGGCTTCCCCTCCGCCCCGCGACCGGCCATGTAACCAGCAGGACGATCGAGGCTACTCCTCATTGTCCGACGGCCGAGGCCGAGCACGTCCGTTCGAGGCCGAACGTCTCACACCGGGTCGAGGCTTCCCCTCGCCCCTCTTGCGACCGAGGATCTAGATTCGGCCCATCCGACGCGCTCCACGTCGTCCGCAACTCCGACTCGCGTTTCGTCTGCACCAACTCGACACACCCGAGGGACCTTAGCTGGCCCCTTGACCACGTTGACCGGGTTGTCCACGGTCAACGCTTTTTGTAGTGAGAAAACACTCTGAAACAATTTCAATTAACAAATATATGGCATACAAACTTTTCTTTACAATGTGTCCTAATGAAGTACTAAACTTTAAGTGAGAAAATTTGAACAAAAGGATATGATTTATGATTCATATGTAGAAATTAATTTCATGTTGTTTGCCTACATATGTGTAGAGACCCAGTTCTCTCTATTTGCCTATAGAGAACAACAAATTAATTTCCTGTTGCATTTGAGATTTTCTAAAGACAAACAAAAAAGAAAATGGATCCTTGAAGCTTTTAAGAAAACACAATGACAGGAAAACAAAGAAACCTGTATCTCCATATTACCAAGTTATCAAAGCTAAACTGAAGCTTTACCTATGTCAATAAAAAAAGCGTTCAAGTTAACATATAACATAACCAAAATAAAAAAAATTACACCCAAGGTGAGATTTTACAGATTACCTATTAACCAGCTATCCAGAAGAAATCACTAACTACAAATGCAACAAAAACATTAAAAGAATTAATTATCTAATGGATGCAGAATAAAAAGAAGAGGCTGGATGAAGATTGGAAGGGGGATTTTGGGTATCTGCAAAAAAAACATCAATAGGAATACAAAGAAATTAGTTGGAGAAAAGAGTGGAATTCAAGTATTCGTATACCTAGTATTCAGTAACTTCTTTGCTGACCTCCTTGAGGGTCTCTAAAGATCAAACCCACTACATTGTATTTAACAAATGTCATCAAAAAAATTTAATAAAATTCAGCACTTTGCCTATTGAACTTCCAAAAATCTATCCCCAAACTCCCATTTCCTAATTTTATTCATCTTGAATAAAAAATATTGAATAAATTTTCAGTCTGCATCAAATTTAAATCAACTTTTCTTTTTTTCATTAACAAATCCAAACTGAATAAAAAATATCAAATAACCAATAATTGTTTAAGAAATAAAATCTTCAAAACAAAAAGGCTGCAACTAAAACTATAGAATAAAGGTCAAATTCCTAACAAACGGACATCTAAAAAGACCAAATTAGAGATTTACGAAGTACAAATACCCAACACACAAAATTCAGCAAAATATATTTAAACAATTCAATACCTTTTTGTAACAAAAAGGGACGTTTAGCCATCCTCATACCTTTTTGTAACACTTGTATTTGTTGCAAGAGCCTTATGCCAATAACTTTACTTAAAATAATATCAACATTTAAATAGAACTTTACTTAAAGATCTCACATGCACCAACAAATGCAAGCAAACCCAAATTACTAATATATAATTTCCTTCATAATAGCAAAAAAAAAACTTTACTTAAAAATCACGGTTGATAAGGGAATGATGGAGAAATTTTTCTTCACAATAGCAAGATCACAACTTAGCGAATTTGTTCACAATAGCAAAATTTGGTAAAATTTTTCTTCACAATAGCAAAAGTTTAGCACCAAAATTTTGCATGAACAGTCCTGAACTTTGCGTTTGTTCATGCAATTTTTAGCACCAAAATGTTTATATTGGGCGGAGAGAGAGTAACAATGACAGGATTCTTCCATATACAACACCAAAATCAAAAAATAATTATGTGAAAAAATCCTGCTATATATTACTTTGATCGTATTTGTCTAAGTTTGGAAACATGTTTGCAAATCAAACTTCCAAGTTCTATATTTGTAATTTGACTTCCAAGTGTGATTTCTATGCTAATTTTGCTTTCATGTTCTAATATAAGGACTGTATATCAGATTGCCATATATCATTTTTTGACCAACCTTTATATCAAGTTTGGTTTTCAGAATCACTTTTAACCAAAATTAATATGGCAGTTTGATATCAAGTTTAATATCAGTACTTTATATTAAATTGCCATATCAGGACAACCAAATCAGGACTTTTTGCAAACTTGATATAAACGTTATATAAAGTTTGATATCAGATTGCCATGTATAATTTGACCAAAATTATATATGGCAGTTTGATATCAAGTTTGGTATCAGGATTTTTTTATTAGATTGCCATATCAGGACTGCCATATCAGGACTTTTTGCAAAAAAATTATATATGTTGATACTCAAGACATTACATCAGGAATACTATATATCATGGCTTCATATCAAATTGAAGGTAACAGCAAAAGATAACAAAATAATCCAATTAACGGAATTAACAGAATAAATAATCAAATTAATACACAAATCATCAAATTAACAGAATAGATTAACAAAATAAAGATTTTAAATTCAGTTGGAGGGGAGGGGGAGAGAGTAACATCGACAGGATCATGCCATATATAACACCAAAACCAAAAAAAATCTATGAAAAAAATTCTGTGAACTTGAACCCCTAAATACTTGTTCCTATAAAAAACTATGCAAAATAATTTTTAAGATCGAAAGTTTCTAATTTAACTTCCTGCTAATTCCTTTGACCCTATTCGTGGAAGTGTTGGAACATGTTGTTTGCAAATCAAATTTCAAGTTTTGCATTTGTTATTTTACTTCCAAGTTTGATTTCCTACTAATTTGACTTCCAAGTTTGATATCATTACTTTATATAAGATTACCATATATAATTTTTAAACCCCAATTTATATAAAATTTTGTTTGCAGAATCACTTTTAACCAAAATTATATATGGCAGTTTAATATCAAGTTTGATATCATGACTTTATATCAGATTTCCATATCAGGACTGACATATCAGGACTTGATATAAAGTTTTATATCAGATTGCCATAGACAGTTTGACCAAAATTATATATGGCCGTTTGATATCAAGGTTGATATCACAACTTTATATCAGATTGCCATATTAGGAAATCAAATTATATAATATATGGAAAAATTACATATATACCAAAATTACAAAACTACAGTACAAATTTTGTTATATATGGCAGCTTGATATATCAGGACTTTATGTTAGATTGCCATATCAGGACTGCCATATCAGGACTTGATATAAAGTTTTATATCAGATTGCCATATATAATTTGATCAAAATTATATATGGAAGTTTGCTATCAAGGTTGATATCAAACTTTATATCAGATTGTCATATCAGGATATCTAATTATATATGGCAATCTGATAACATATATGGCAGTAAAATTACAAACTGCCATATCAGGATATCAAACTGCCATATCAGGATAAACTTTTACTGTAATAACATAATATGGCAGGATAACATATATGATATCAAACTTTACTGTCATATCATTTACTGTCATATAGGATAACATATATGATAACATTTACTGTCATATCAGGATAATCTGATAACATATATGGCAGGATATCAAACTGCCATATCAGGATAAACTTTTACTGTAATAACATATATACGAAAATTACAAAATTACAGTAAAAGTTTAATTATATATGGCAGTTTGATATCACGTTTGAAATCAGGACGTTATATCAGATTGCCAAATCAATTAAACAACATCTATTAGAGTCACATACTTATAGAACAAAAAAGCAAAAATCAGCCCCATTCATCAATCAAAACCCAAACTAAAACCCTCCGACTCTATTAAATTCCTTCATAAGCTAAACAAACACCATTATGCCACCCATCAATCAATCCAAAAAACATATCACATACCTATTACAGAACAAAGGATCAAATGCAATCCAAACTCAAAAAGCCACAAAATTTGACCATCAACTCCTTTGATATCAAAGCAGCTCAAATGTAGAGAGATTAACATTCATGGAAATAGTTCCATAATAACAGGAAATATAATTAATTGTAGAAAGAGGTCACCAAATTTGGTGTGGTGCTCATTGTAAATTACCTACCTACTCAGTCCTCAGCAACCTGATCTGTTAGTGTCTTAATATTACTGAACTTACGAAAGATAAATAACAGCAAGCCTCAGAGGTAACCAATCTTCTAAAATGGAACTCATCATGCAACAATGATATACTGTATATGGATCGACAATCAAATATTCTGCTTATAAAATGGTTGGAACCAGCCTTTGGCCTAGTGGTACTCCCCCTCCCCTTTTAGTGGTATGTCACGGGTTCAACACCATCCTTTGTAATCTGTAAACAAAAAAACTACAACATCAGTCAAGATTCAACGTAATAAAATGTTATTTATCAGATCCAATCATCGCAAATAAAGTAAACAGCTAATAATCACAGATCTCAGTCACAGAATAAAAAAATAATAGAACCGATATCAAGATCTTTGCTTTTACCTAACTCCAGTTAGCTTTCTTAACGAAAAAATATTTCCAATTAAAAGTTCTATTCTTCCACTCAATAACTTCCATATTTGTAAATTTTTGTTGCTTTACTTCTAATTTTTTTCTCAATATCTTTCACTAAGATGTCAGAATTTCTTTAAATGTGTTTAGAGATTCACTGTTACGAAATATCATTGGTTTTGTCTAAGAACAATTGATAGCCAATGAACTGTGTTTTACATTACAGGATTCATTTTATAGAAGAAATTTTTGGAAGATAAGGAACATATCTGAAAGCAACATACAAAATGAGAATATCAAAAATCACTAAGAACTTTGAAATGTTTACAACCGGTGTTACAACAAAACAATATGATTGCCATCTAAGGCAAGAACTTAGACACATAATTGCCATCTGGCCTCTTAATGTACATCCCCACTTCTGCCATCCAGATTTCCCTAAGGCTAAAACACCCAAATTTCACCAATGCCCCAAAGTGTTTGAAGGAGCACACTTTCCTGAAAACCCAGATGGAAGAATGAAGCAAACAAAGTGAAAATCAAAGCAAGGATTAAGATCAAGTCAAAGCAAACATGTTTTTAACTATCCTGGAACCCATTTTAACATGATGAAGGTTTCAAGATCAAGTCAAAGAATAGGTTTCAAGATCAAAAATTGATACAATTACCAGGATCAAAACAGCGAGCTTTAGCTGAAATAAAAAAAGAACATGCAAAAACAGAAAAAAAATCCAAAATGAGATACAACAAACAATAAAACATGGATATTGATGTTCATGGCTTAAAAACATAGAAATACCTGAGAGATAGCTTTGAAAACCACCGATTGCAAAGAGTGTCAAACCACCGATTGAACAAAAATTTTGGCACGCCCTACAAAAATTTACATTTGATGAACAAATTCAATCATGAACCAAATATTCAGCTTGAGCATTGCTCGAATGCAATATGATTTCAAGATGGGCTCTGTTTCCTACAGGAATGTACATTTGATGAACTGATTTCACCCAACACGCGGGAGCAAAAATATGAACAAAGGACTACCTGGCGCCTCATCCAGACTTTGCATCACGGTTGAGTTCTCCCAGCTGATTTCCTATGAGAATTCTCTGCAAATGGGTTAGCATGTGGGCGAGGTTGTTACACTTCCTTTGATGACCTGATCTACTTCTCGTACTCTCTTTGGTTTGCTGAGCCGTGCTACTTGCAGGTGGAGCCATGTCATCTGTGAAGGATGAGGAGGAAGAAGTGTGGGAACGGCTGGATCAGGTGGAGCCATGTCATCCCTTCTCCCATCGTCCTCAGGCGTCAATTGCCTTCCACTCCTGCCTCTTATTCCTGATTGGCCTCATGTGGGGATCTATGAGCTGCAGCCTTCATGGGTCTTCTTATCCTCGAAACCCTAGAATCATGAAACTTGGGATGGCGAGAACCCTTGTGTGCAGCCTTCATGGGTCAGCTTAGCGGGAAGTGATCAAGAGCGTAGCGAGAACGTGAGCTTGAGCTTTGTGATGGCGAGAACCCATGTGTGCAAGCGTAAACGTAAACAAAAATTTTTCCCTCCTTTTGTGATGGCGAGAACTGATGGGATCAAAAATTTTCCCTCCGTTTGTGATGTGATCAAAATAAAGAGGAGAGGAGTGTAAACGTTAATGTTGAGTTCAAAATTTAAAAATTCTGATTTGAATTTTAGGTGATGTGATGTGATTTCTTATATCCAATATCTCATATCTCAATTTCTCATACCCTATATACAATCTATATAAACATCATACCCAATTACACATAACCAAAACCAAATTCTCTTATCCAATATCTCTTATCCATTATCTCTTAACCAAAATCTCTTATACAACAATACACATAACCAATATCTCTTATTCAATTTCTCTTATCCAAAAACCCATGATAACATCCCTATTTTATAATATAGATTGTGACAGTAGCTCTATTATTAAGTTGTTTAAACAAAAGAATACTAACACTACATTGAATTGGTGTCTACTGATAAGATATAAATCAGTAAAATGACTTTTAAGTCATAATGTGACTATTGACTTTGTACGGTATAGCACAAATCTTGGCCCTTAAGGCCGACCACTTAAGAGAATATCTCGCCATGACCACCTATTATATTTGATTAAAGGGGATGAGCTAAGTCGAATTACTAGTATCATCGCAGTGAACGTACTAAATTGCTCTGCGCATGATTAGAGTTCAAGTTATTTACAAGTATACTATTCAAAATTTCTTACCTGTGCACAACAAATTTTAATTCTCAAACTGCCCCGTTATGTGTGGCGAGCAAAACAACCGCATGGATCGAACAACCACCGCCACAGTTCTCCACCCTTGTCGCCACCTTCGTCTCCACCTTCGTCTCCGAAGAGGACGTAGCGAGACAACAAAATTTTCCAACAAATACAAATGAAATAACAAATATAAACTTTTAAAATTATTGTGGCCTGCATCAAACGAAGCGGTGTGAACTGCCGGGTAACCTGTTGTTGTCTTGCTCCCACTTGCAGATGCTTATCGATCAATTATCATTCAAACACACGAAATGAAATCGAAAGTGGGAGGAATTTTTCGATGTAGAAAATGAGATTGAAATGAATCATCGATGTCGTCATCATCGTCATCGGAATAATTGGGAGGGGGAAGGGGACCACCTTGTTTGATTAAGGGGATCCAGGTTGCTTGGTTGATTGATAGATTATTGGGTTTTTGATCCAATAACAATTAACACGGTCGTCCTCGCCTGCCTCCATCAAGGTTGACACCGCCAACGGCCTCGCCGTTTGCTAGGGCAACCACGGTGGCGATGCTACCCAGCTCATCATGCCCCAGCTCTGTAAGGACCTTGGCTATGAGGAAAACACTAGAAGGGGGGTTGAATAGTGTTTATAAAATTTAAACGATAGTTATACCGATTTAAATCCCTAACCAGCAATAAATGCAGAATTATATATTAACCCAAAAGGAAACAAGCTAACACAAAGGATGTTTCAAGGGTTAGGATTACCCAAGTCCAATCCAGACGTGTTCCCGGTAATCCTATATCCCTTCCACCCAGATACCTCCGAATACTCAAGTTAGAACCCTAACTTGAAGTTTCCTTTAAACACACTTGTATCAACCCTACAAGTGTAATCGAAACACAATTAATGTCCATGACTACCACAACTTGGGATCAAGTAAACCACTCTCATAAATCAATAGTGAATCAAATATAGAAAGATATGAAAATAATGAAATTGCAACACTTACAATCACCTATGCCTTGAAGTAGAACTTGAAGGAGCAAGTGTGGTGAGTGTTAATGTCTCTTCCATAAAAAGAGAAAGCCCTTTCTATTGTCACCACCAAATGCCTAAAGGATATCACTTTGATTCTAGGTTGGAGAGCAAGAGAGAATGAGATTGGAATTCTAGGGCTATTAGAGAATGAGAGCTTAGAGATGAATGCTTGAATGGCTAAGAGTATGACTAAGAAGCTTCAGTGGAACAATAGAAGATCTCTTTATATGTTCTCTAAAACCCTCAAACAGAATAACCAAAACCCCCTCTGAAATCTGTGTGGAAAATCACAACTGATTGATTTTACAGCCTGGAGAGGCGACTGATGAAGAACGGACAGTCACCTGCTGAACTGTGTCAGAGGGTAGGTGAGAATTCAAACGATAACTTACCACGGAGGACAGTCGACTGATGAAGGTCAGACAGGCGACTGAGAAACCTTCTACAGGCAAGTGAGCGAAAGATGTGAAAGTGGTGAAAACTCAGGAATTTGAGAAGACATGACATGCGACTGATGTGGTATCCACATGCACCTATTCCATGGGCAGGCGACTGTGAAACCAACATCAGTCGCCTGACCGAAACTTGTGTAACTTGCCAAACAACAAGGGTCAAGACAAGAGAGCGACAAGCGACTGTAGAAGCAGTCACAGGCGCAAGTGCCTTGGGCAGGCAACTGTGAAAGCAACATCAGTCATCTGACCGAAAGACCGAAAGATGACAAACTAGGGATCTTTGGGCAAGAGTGAGACAAGGGACTGACTAACACGTCACATGCACCTGTAACTGGACATGCATATATAGTTTGTACAGCAGTCGCCTGATAGGAGTTATAACAGAAATCCCAAAAACCAAGTGTCAAAGTATATGCAAAACAGACGACTGTAGAACAAATCACATGCGACTGTTTGGAGACATGCGTCTGTAACTCGTTCAGCAGTCACCTGTTGAGAGTCCAAAATTTACATGATAGAGAATAATGAATTGGAGGCCTAGGAAATGAGTTCTAATGATTTCCTAGGACAGAATGAAAGATGTGTGTGTGCTCCAACATAATTTTAATACAAAGCTACAAACTAGAAGATAATAAAAGGATTACATCTTGTTTTTGCCTCTCTTCTTTCTATTGAATGAGCTTGAAGTCTTCTAGGAGCCTCAATCTTCATCGTTGATCATCCAATCTTCTGTACAAGCTTTGATTGATCCTTGAGTGACATCTATTGCTAATTGATCTTCATGATATGATTAGGCAATGGATTAACTGCAAGTAAGGGATTAGTCACAAGTATTTATGTTTGCTCATCATCAAAACCAGGTAGGGAGAAGTCTAATACTCAACTTTCTCCACCTTTTGGTGATGCCAAACAAACATAAACAAAAAGATAAATAATTGTACTTAAAGAATACTTACTTCCCCTACATAGATGCCAATCAAATTAGGCAATATAAGTACGTGCACCTATTGATCAGTTAAAGCAAATATGTAATATATGCATGAATGAAATGATTTCAAGATTATAGATTTAGGATTTTAGAATTCAAGTTTGTTATATCTTGTAAGGATCCTGTCTATGTGGAAAACACTAGAAGGGGGTTGAATATTGTTTATGCAATTTAAAAACATAGTTACACCAATTTAAATGCAATCCAACAAAATACTGCGGAATAGAAATTAAACCAAAAATGAAACACACGCAAACGCAGAGATGTTCCAAGGGTTCGGATTACCCAAGTCACTTTCCGACTTGTTCCCGGTAATCCTACGTCCCTTCCACCCGTATACCTCCGGATACTTAAGTTAGAACCCTAACTTGAGGTTTCCTTAAAACCCACTTGTAGCAACCCTACAAGTGAAATCGAAATACAATCGATTGACCTTGACTCCCACAACTTGGGAGCAAGCAAACCACACTCACAATCCGAGAGTGAATTCAAATAACGAAAGTTATGAAATATGAAAGCAACACTTACAAATCACCTATGCTTTGAAGTAGAACTTGAAGGAGAAGTGTGTTGTGTGTTGAAGACTCTCTTGGAAGAGAGGAGAAATCCCTTTCTCTTGACTCCACCAAATGCCTAGAAGATAACTCTTTGGCTCTAGGTTGGAGAGCAAGAGATCAAAGATAGGAATTCTTAGGGCCTTGGATTTGAGAGCTTTAAAACTCGAGAATGAAAGCTTGAAACATTTTGCAATAGCCTAGGTAACCTCTCAATGGAACAATAGAAGCTCCTTATATAGGTTTCTCAAATCCACAAAACAGATTAGGCAAAACCCCTTTTGGAATCCGTGAGAAAATTCTCAACGGATAGAATCTGTGCTCGCGACAGTAGATTGTTGAGGAAACCACAGTCGACTGTTGTATAGTCAGCAAGGGTAGGTGAGAATTCATAACGGTAACTTACCACATGGACAGTCGACTGATGAAGTATAGACAGTCGACTGTTGAACCAACAGGCGACTGTAAATACTTCTACAGGCGACTGGCCGAGAGATGGGTAAGTGGAAGAATTCTGGAAATCTTCTGAGAGAATAGGACATACGACTGATGAGGAAAAGACGGTCGACTGGTAATCAGAACAGGCGACTGTAAATCCTTATACAGACGACTGTCAAATACCCTGAGAATTTCTAAAAAGCTGAGTCAACAAATTGGCTCACAGACAGACGACTGTTGCAGCATAGACAGTCGACTGATCCAATAGACAGTCGATTGTATATTTAACATTAGTCGACTGGCCGTAAAAATACAGATCAATAGAGTTTAGGCAGAAGTTAGACAGGCGACTGATTTACAAAACAAAGTCGACTGTCACTTGGACATGCGCCTGTGAATCGTTCATGAGTCGCCTGTGGGAAATATAACAGAGAAGCCCAAAACTAGATTGTAAAAGTTTGTGCATAATAGGCAACTATAGAACAAAACACAGTCGACTGTTTTTGAGACATGCGACTGTAAAACATTCAGCAGTCGACTGTTATATACAATACAAGCACAATCAAACTAGAAATGAATTGTAGTCTTTGGACAATTGATCTAATGATGTCCTAGGACTGAAATGATGATGTGTGTGAGTGCTCCATCAATGTTCTACTTCTAGGCTACATACTAGAAGAGATAAAAGAAATTTACATTCACGAACTCCCTCTTCTATCCAACGCATGAGCTTGAAGTCTTCATGGAGCTTCAATCATCATCTACAATCATCCAATCCATTTCATTTGCCTTCAATGATCTTTAAGAGTCATCCATGGTTAGTAGATCTTCATAAATATCTTAGGCAATGGATTAACTGCAAAATATGGGATTAGTCACAAGTATTTATGTTTGCTCATCATTAACACCAAGTAGGGAGAAGTCCAATACTCAACATTCTCCCCCTTTTTGATGATGACAAACAAACATAAACAAAAAGATAAATAATTGTGCGTAATGAAAACTTACTCCCCCTACATAGATGCCAATCAAGTTAGTCAACAAATATTAGGGCATCTATATATAAATTGAAGCAAATGAGTAAGATATGAATGAATTCAATTCATGAAATCTAGGAAATAAAAATATCTATTCATTGTAATCTTACTCCCCCTGAATCTAAGGCAACTTCAATCTTAGATTCAAGTGTTAGAACATACTTAGCACATTCATTATGAATCTTGTATGTTTATTTCTCTTCCCCTATGACATTATCCAAAAAGGTGGGAGTAAATAACAACAACAATAATCGTGCTAAATAAGAACTAACAATAACCAAGGAGTATAAAGATATATACAACCAAAACTCATAAAGCCAAATCACATAGCTATGTGAATAGAGGAATTAAAGTCCAATAGCAACATTTTAGATATACGAAGGAATATACCTACTCAAAAATGCATCACATCACATATAATACGTAAAATCCAAATTCAAGTCCAATATTGTCTTAAAAACACATCAGAGGAGAATATATCATTCATGGAGACAATATGGCAAACATCACACATATATGATTAGCAATTATACACAATGTGTGAGATAAAAGAAGAAACTGCAATATCAGATATATATACCAGAAAGACATGAGTACACATTAGATGTACATCAACATGTCCAACAAAAAATACATACATCATGTTCCAAAAAAATATATCATCACAAAGTATCCAACCATTAAAACACATAAACTCCAACTGACACCACTCAAAAACTAAAACAAAATCTATGAGTGAGTGTCACCAGGTGCAGCAGAGGAAGAAGGAGGCTCTGTGACAGCAGGGGTATCCTCGGGAGGAGGGTCAGCAGCAAAAACAGCAGCAGCAGCATCATCATCATCTTGAGTAGAGGCTCCACCAGGATGCACAATGACATCAGTGACGATGGGCTACTGAGGCTCATGAGGCTGAGGAGGAACGAAGTGTCTCAGATGCTCAGGGAAGGGTATTCCCTGATGCTGGAATGATAAGGAAGCCAACTCATAAAGACCAGACACCATCTCAAGGAGGGTGTCAAAACAGGAGGAGCAGACGAAGATGGCTGGTCAGCAGGTGGAACTGTGGAGGAAGACAGGGCTGAAGTGGATTTCCTCTTCTTTGATGCAGACTGCAGAGCCGAGAAGGACTTCGACTTTGCAGAAGCATCAAGGAGAGGAGCCAAAGGCATGGGCTCATATGGGACAAATCGATACCAAAATGTCGGAAGACAAGAGTGAGAAGGCCGCCGTATGGAATGTGAGCTGAGGAAGAAGTAAACTCAACCTTGTCCATCCTATCAAGGAGGACACCGGCCCAGTTCACGGACATCCCAGAGAAGATCGCATATATACACCTCAGAATATCATGTAAAGGCTGGTCAGATGATCCATACTTCGGCAGGATGTTGGACTTCACCACGAGGTGAACAGCCCAACCCCTGGCCGAAAACATAGACGACCTAATACCATAATCTAGGGCTGAGGATATTTCACGGAACATGTCCCGAAGGACAGCTTGATCTAGCTCATCGACATCAGAAATGGAAAGGTCTGAAGAAAGAGATCCCGTAGAAGGAATCCTAAGTATGGTCCCTAAGAGAGTGGGATCAATATGGATGTGGGTTCTCTGAACAACAGTATCGATAAATCCAGTGGTGGAGTACTCACCGCGAATGCGGTTAGCATTGAAGAGCTTAACCAGAAATGGATAGGCTCGAGGAGACTCGCTCTGAGAGAAGCGAAAAAGGTCGGCCAAATGAGTCGCAGATAGAATATCTAAAAGTCTCTCAGTAGTGAAGTCGGGGGAAACGATAAAGCGCTCGCGAAGAAGCTTGATCCCAAAGAGAGAGTGAAATTTTGCCAAGCAAAGATCAACTCGGCAAATGGGAACAAGGGGATCAGTAGGGGCACTACATGAGACTCTTCTACAGAACTCGACACCGAAGGAGTGTGATGAGCGGCCTCAGTAGCAGGCTCATTGATGCTAAGACCAATGGGCCTGTGCTAACGCTTGATCAATGGATCGGTGTCAGAAGAAGAAGACCCAGAAGGAGAATAACCCTACGAGGTAGAATGAGAGGGAGAATCGGCATGTTTAGATCGGGCCTTATAGGGCTTCTTGTTCTTGGCGATGATAGGTTTACGAATCCTAGGTTTCTTAGAACCCATGATCTTCCCCTTACCCTTGGTCTTGGGAGCCATGGAGTCAATCAATCGAAAGAGACGAGATCGCAAGGCGATGAAAATAAACAAAGTAATCACACGAGAAGAGAGAGAGAGAGAGAGAGAGAGAGAGAGAGAGAGAGAGAGAGAGAGAGAGAGAGAGAGAGAGAGAGAGAGAGAGAGAGAGAGAGAGAGAGAGAGCGAGAGAGAGAGAGAGAGGCAGACCTGTAGGATCCTGCCAAAACAGAGTTAGGATCGATAATATGAAGTTTAGACTTACGCTTGCGTATGCGGCACGGTAGTCTACGAACTTCGCCTTCGGATTCGCCACGACGGATCGAGTCTTCTCACGAACGGAGTAAGGCTACTAATCCACAATCTAAATCTCTACTTTAGATTAAGAACTTGGATAGAGGAAGAGAAAGGATTTCTGCAGAGCTTCGCTATGATGAAGTTGCATGCATGAATTTCATGCAAAAGGTGTAAGAAATGGCTTACCCTTGGGTCTTATTTATAGCCCTCAAGGTAGTTATTTTAGGGTAAGTTGTTCCTTTGGAACAACTTAATTAAGGTGTACCATGATACATGGCACATTATAAGCTTAAGTTGTACCATATGCATGGTACAACATAAGCTTAAGATATTCCCCCTTTATTAGCCATATGTCGCATGCACTTATGCATATATAATGCGACTTTCCCACTCATCCAGAGATCCTCTCCGCAAGGGAACAGATTCCTTTTGTACACGACTTCGTGTACGCGACGTTCGAGGTCCGTATTCCCTCGTACATCCCCCACAAGGGTGTACAAACGTCTTCCATATCCAACATCTCCCACTCACACTTGAGGGGATTGTAAGAGAACGTCTTTCCCTTAGTTCTTTCATCTATCATACCGAGAAATAGACCGTGCGACCGTCATGCGCGTAGAGTCTGTTGTTGTGCACTTGTTAGAGATACACAACGACCTCGAAGGTGCAAAGTTGAGTAGTTCAACGCATGCTTTACCCTAGATTATTTCTTCACATTTCTTATACTTTATATTCAACAATTGAATCCCATCTGGATTACAATTGGTTGGCCAGCTTTGAATCATTAAAGTCCAAATGCGAATATGAAATCAATCTTCCTCTTCTTGCGAACCTTCTGATCTTGACTTGATTCACTTTTCTAACGTGCCCCGCCGAGCCGAATTATCATAGCCCATAAGTAACACGCTAAGATAGCGATCATCTCGTCAAATCTAAAGGAACCAATTGGAGTCCTTGAGGGTAAGAGTTAAGACCCATATGGCCTTTGAGTCTCACATAATAGCAAACACTATTGCTACTAACTCAGTGGTCGAAATGCATACGTGGTATGAACACGTATTACAACATCACTCCTTTCTCAGGGAGAGTATGTCTTAATGATGTTGTACGGATGAAAAGATCAGACACCACAGTGACTATCTTTTTGAGTCCCCTTACTACTCGTGAAATATTCACGGACTCTCATCCTGCATAAGACAGATAGGAAAAAATCCTATGAGATCTTTTTCAAATATCCTTGTGATACAGATCTCAGATCTTTTGTAAGCATCCATATGATGCAGATCTTTCATTCGACTATCTTGTTTAAGTCATGACTCTAAATCATTCGTCTAATGATTTTGACTTTAAACTAGTCTCATCTCTATCTTATCCATCTGATAAGATAAGGCGGTTGCTCATGTGAGAGAGCCAACCTTAATCTGTCCGACATACACACAATTCAGCTGAGATTTCAAAAAATGTACACAAACATTTCTTAAGAAATTCATATGCAATGTTTGAAAAAGAACTTATTCTTTTATTAATTTTGATCATTTACAGACATGGGAATTTACATTGGTACAACTCAGCTCTTACGCAATCCTTGAGATGATAAGTGTTTGTAAAACACATCTCTGGGGATCGCCTTCGTAAGCGGATCCGCTATCATCTCATGCGTAGATATGTACCTTATGTCTACCTTCTTGGTCTTATCATAGTCTTTTGCAAATTTGTAGCGGATATCTATGTGTTTGGTCTTACAATGGAATTTCGGATCTTTGACATAGGCTATAGATGCTTGACTGTCACTGTGTATAGGTACATCACCTGAGTCACTTGCATTAATTAGCATGTCTAAGAACTTCCTAAGCCAAACAGCTTCTTGAACTGCCATGCTAAATGCTACAAACTCGGCTTCCATGGTTGAAAGTGCGATGCAGGATTGTTTCTTGCTACTCAAGGATATTGCACCAGATCCGAGTAGAAAAACATATCCTGAGGTCGATCGTCGCTCATCGAGATCACCCGCCCAATCAGCATCAGTGTAGCCTTCGAGCCTCAAGGCATCTCCTTGATAGCATAAAGCAAAGTCTGTAGTTCCTTTGAGATACCGCATTATCCTCTTAACCGTTTTCCAGTGTACTTGCCCTGGGTTGGATTGGTAACGACTTACCATTCCAACGGCAAAACAGATGTCCGGTCTTGTACACATCATAGCGTACATTAGACTACCAACTGCACTGGAATATGGAACTTTTTCCATAATCTCCTTCTCTTTTTGGTTCTTCGGACATGATTTCAGACATAAATTGTCGCACTTGCTTATTGGAGTATCAATGGACTTGCAGTCCTGCATATTAAAACGTTCTAGAACCTTCTTTATATAAGTCTCCTGTGAAAGAGAAAGAAGTTTCTTCGAACGATTCCTTGAAATCTTAACTCCAAGGATATATGCGGCTTCTCCCATGTCTTTCATCTCAAAAACTGATGAAAGCCAAGCCTTGATATCCATCACAAAGCCCTTGTCATTTCCGGCTATTAAAATGTCATCTACATATAGAGACATAATAACATACTTGTTCTTATTCCTCTTGATATATACACAGTTATCTTCATCAAGCATGGAAAAACCATTTGATAAGACAACCTCTTGAAATCGTATATACCACTGCCTCGAGGATTGTTTAAGACCATATATGGATTTAAGAAGTTTACAAACCTTATGTTCGTTTCCTTCTTTTACAAACCCTGTTGGTTGTTCCATATAGATCTCCTCGTCCAATTCTCCATTGAGAAAAGCAGTCTTTACATCCATTTGATGTAATTCGAGGTCTAAACAAGCTACCATTGCCAGAATCAGGCGAATTGAGGTAAAACGAACAACAGGTGAGAAGGTCTCTTCGTAGTCTATCCCTTCCTGTTGCGTAAAACCTTTCGCGACAAGGCGAGCTTTATATCTGTCAATAGAGCCATCAGCCTTTTGCTTGATCTTGAGAACCCATTTGTTCCCAATAGCTCTACGTCCTCTGGGTAAGTCAACTAAGTCCCAGACTTGGTTAACTTTCATGGATTCTAATTCCTCTTGCATCGCTTCCATCCATTTGTCTTTAGCAGGGCAAGATACGGCCTGTTTGAAAGTAGCAGGCTCGTCATCTTCTTGTAGTAAAGTCATAAAGGTTTGCGGAAATTCATCCTCAAATCTTAGAGGAGCCAACCTTGTACGACTACTACGTCATATTTGAGATTCTTCAAGTCCTTGTTGACTTGAATTTAGATCAATTCTAATATCACTCCCACTTGGAATGTCGTTAGAATTGCTCCCACTTGGATCATTATTCCCGTATGGAATAGGATAATCGTCATTCATATAATCCATTGGTGAAGGTTGAAACGTATTTTCATTTTCACCAAGAATTCTCCCACTTGAATGAGGTAATCCTTCTTGATCATAAATCTCAAATAGAGATAAGTCTTGACTTATCTCGCCCTGTCTTGGAAACTCGTTTTCCAAGAATGTGACATCCCTCGACTCAAACTCAATTAGCCCACCATTGTCTTCCTGACTAACAAAAACATAACCTTTGGAGTTTTCTGCGTATCGTATAAAGATACATTTCCTTCCCCTTGGCCCAAGTTTGCCATACTTATGGGAGGAAATATGTGCGTAGGATGCACAACCCCAAGGTTTCAAAATGTTTAAGTCAGGAGACCTTTGGTTCCACAACTCATAAGGAGTGGAGCTAACTGATTTCGAGGGTACGCGGTTTAAAATGAAAGTGGCCGTCAATAATGCATCACCCCAAAAGGTGATTGGCAAGTTAGCTTGCGCCATCATTGAACGGACCATTTCCATTAAAGTCCTATTTCTCCTTTCTGCAACACCGTTTTGTTGAGGAGTATAAGGCATAGTTACCTGATGTACTATGCCTTTTTCATCACAAAGTTCCTTAAAACTTATTGATTGATATTCACCGCCCCTATCGGTTCGCAAGACCTTAATCTTGCGATCTAATTGATTCTCCACTAAACTCATATAGTTTTTAAAGCAAGCCAAAGCTTCACTTTTGTGGGATATCAAATAGATATGTCCGAATCGGGTGAAATCATCAATAAAAGTGATGAAATAGGACTTTCCGCGTCTTGTCTTGACATTCATTGGACCACATATGTCCGAATGGATAAGCTGTAATGGAACCTCGGCCCTTGTGCCGGTTCCAAACGGCTTGCGACAAGATTTCCCCACAAGGCAATGTTCGCAGGTCGACATTTCAACCTTTGAAACATTGGATAGAAGGCCATGTTTGGCAAGTCTATCCATACGCGTTGGTCCAATATGACCAAGCCTTGCGTGCCAACAATTCACATCAGACTCATAAGTCTTAGAATTTGCAACAAGGAAATTTTCATTACATGAGGAATCATACATTGTAATCATTACAATAAATCCTTTAAATACAAACCCAGTACCAATAAGAGTATTATTACAACTTAAGTCCACATTACAATCATGAAAAAACCAGCTATAGCCAAGACCCATTAATACAACCACAGAAATTATATTCCTTCGAATATCTGGAGCGAAGAGGACATCATGAAGTAGGAGAGTGCGGCCGTTGTCCAAGACTAGCTTGCAAGTCCCAACGCCTTTCACTTCAACACGTGTGTTGTTTCCTACATAGATCCACTTCGTTCCTTGGGGTATCCGGTGATACTCCACGAAGGACCGTCTGTCCCTTGCTATGTGGTCGGTGGCACCTGAATCAATTATCCAAAATGGATTAGATTCCACAAGAAATATTGAACTAGAAACACATATGTAACTAGTATATTTACAAGTTACCTCGTCACCTCCACTCGTACACGAACGAGCATAGTGACCGAGCTTGTTGCACTTGAAGCACTTGATCCTCTTCAAGTCTTTCTTCTTGTGCCATTTCTTGTGCCCACCCTTATGTTTGGGTTTCTTAGTAGACTCAGGTTGCTTATTACGTTCATTAGTGAACTTCGAACGATTTTTCCGTTTCTTTCCCCCGTGTGGGGAACTAGCAACCATGTGCACTTCTGCACTTGGCTTGGCAGCCGCAAGCCGCTCTTCCTCTAATTCGAGGTGCTTGGAAACATCGCTGAAGGTCTCGATGCTCTCATTGTGAGTGAGATGCATCTTCATTTGGTCCCACCCATTTGGCAGGGAACGTATGACTGCTTGGATTTGTTGCTCATCAGTGAGCACATGACCTGCGTCCTTTAACTCTGAGATAAGGTTCGCCATATGTCGCAGATGTTTCCCCATGGAATGATCTGGACGTTTCTTATATGTATCTAACTTTATAGTTAAGGCGTGAAGTTTGGACACCGATGTGCCATCGAACTTCTCCTCTAGCTTGGGCCATATGTCCATGGCTAGGTCATGTTCTCGGAAGATGCGCATTATGTCATCAGCCATACTGCTTAATAACGTAATGCGCGCTATCTTATTCTTCCGAGACCAAGCATCAAAAGCTTCCTTGTCTCTTCGGTGTTGGGCCGTAGTGCCCAACTCCGGTTCAATCATAACGTTCTTTAGAGTTTCGAGCACTTCTTGCTCCTCTAGAACGTATTGTATCTTAATGGACCAAAGTTTGTAAATATCGCCGTTGAGTTTTTCACCTTTGTTTAACTCAGCGACGATATTCTTTGAAGCGGAAGACATTTTACTTTTAAAATGCTGCAAAAGACATAAAAACCGAAGGTTCGATCAAAAACAAATTGCATAAAAAAAATATAACTCCCACTTGAAATTATATTATATTTGATAAGTTACTTTCGAAAAATATTGAAGATGTTGTTCTAGAATCGAAAAGGTCTCTTTGATTCCAATCACCATCTAGAACAACTTTCAATATTCCCCCATCACTTATCAAACAATAGTACTCTTATAGTACTAGCAGCAAAAAAACGAGTTTGAAAACGTATTTTTCAAATATAATTCCCACTTGAAATGATAATAGAATATCCCATATGGATAGTTCTAAAATCAACTCCCACTTGGAATGATATTCATAATTTGATAAGTTACTTTCGAAAAATATTGAAGATGTTACTCTAGAGTCGGAAAGGTCACTATGTTTCCAATCACCATCTAGAGTAACTTTCAATATTTCTCCCTCACTTTATCAAATGTTAGTACTCTTATAGTACTTTGCAGCGGAAAAGCGTTTTTGAAAAACGTATTTTTCAAAAATTCAAAATACATTGGCTAATCTCCGTAGAGTAGAGCACAACGTCATAAGTACATTGGCTAATCTCCGTAGAGTAGAGCACAATGACTTGGCTAATCTCGCATGAAGTAGAGCACTATGGCTAGTCTTCAAGGAGTAGAGCCCAAAAAAAACTTCATTAAAACGTTAGTCCCGTATGAACTAGTCGGCACTGTGGTTAGCCCCGTATGGACTAATCGACACATTCGAGTTTGACCAAGGCCTTTTGTTACCCCGTATGGGTCATTTGGCAAGTTTGCAATCGACCCAGACCATCTGTCGGATTGGTCGACCAAAAACACTAAATTGGTCGACCAATTTTTTTTTTGAATTGCAACTTCTTCCCGGCCAGGGCCTCTGCCCTGGCCGGGGCTTGGCCAAGGGCCGGCCAGGGCCTCTGCCCTGGCCCCTCGGCCAGGGCCGGCCATGCCCTGGCCGAGGCCAGGGCATTGGCCCTGGCCTCTGCCAGGGCTGGCCAGGCCGGCCCTGGCCTCTGCCAGGGTCGGCCAGGCCCTGGCCGAGGCCAGGGCGTCGGCCCTGGCCTCTGCCAGGGCCGGCTATGCCTTTGGCCAAGGCCAGGGCATTGGCCCTGGCCTCTGCCAGGGCCGGCCAGGCCCTGGCCGAGGCCAGGGCGCCGGCCCTGGCCTCTGCCAGGGCTGGCCAGGCCGGCCTGGCCAGGCCGGCCTGGCCATGGCCGGCCATTGCCGGCCTGGCCATGGCCGGCCATGGCTTGGCCATGGCCGGTCATGGCCAAGGCCATTTGGCATTGGCCGGCCATGGCCCCTTTGGCCATGGCCGGCCACCCCCTTTGAATGGGGTTACCGCACACATTCCTCCCCCTTGATGGGGTGGTCGCCGGTGGTTATTGGCCATAGCCAACCCCCTACGCATGGGGAGGGGGGTGCATGGCCTTCATAGCCCATTTGGCCATGGCGCACATGCACTAAAATTCATCTTCTCCGATGGAGATAACTACCATCATCTTCCTCGATGAAGCACCCGTTCGTCGATGAAGCACCTGTTCGTCGAGAAATTAGTTATTTCCTAATGGCCGTGTGCCAAAAATGAAAAATAACATACTACGTGAACGGTCGGTTCTTCCCGTCACGGAGAGTTCCTACCATATCCGTAATGATAGAAGACCCTAACGTGAAAAGAACAACCGCTGCGTTCTCTCCGTCACGAAGCGTTCCTACCATATCCGTAATGGTAGGATACCCATTCGTGAAAAAGACAACGACTCGTTCATAGTTTCGACGGGGCGGCGGTTTGACCGGGGCGAACCCTTATGGCTCTGATACCAATGTAGGATCCTGCCAAAACAGAGTTAGGATCGATAATATGAAGTTTAGACTTACGCTTGCGTATGCGGCACGGTAGTCTACGAACTTCGCCTTCGGATTCGCCACGATGGATCGAGTCTTCTTACGAACGGAGTAAGGCTACTAATCCACAATCTAAATCTCTACTTTAGATTAAGAACTTGGATAGAGGAAGAGAAAGGATTTCTGCAGAGCTTCGCTATGATGAAGTTGCATGCATGAATTTCATGCAAAAGGTGTAAGAAATGGCTTACCCTTGGGTCTTATTTATAGCCCCCAAGGTAGTTATTTTAGGGTAAGTTGTTCCTTTGGAACAACTTAATTAAGGTGTACCATGATACATGGCACATTATAAGCTTAAGTTGTACCATATGCATGGTACAACATAAGCTTAAGATATTCCCCCTTTATTAGCCATATGTCGCATGCACTTATGCATATATAATGCGACTTTCCCACTCATCCAGAGATCCTCTCCGCAAGGGAACAGATTCCTTTTGTACACGACTTCGTGTACGCGACGTTCGAGGTCCGTATTCCCTCGTACATCCCCCACAAGGGTGTACAAACGTCTTCCATATCCAACAAGACCTAGTCGAGAAGACACGAAGACGCAATCGACAAGCCGTCGAAGAGAAGATCGACGGCGACGGCTGAGTAGATGAGCGGGAAGATGAGCGGTTTCAAGTAGGAGGAGAGAGAACGACGTGGGTTGAAATGAAACGTCTCGAATTTTATAAGAACAGGGAAATAATCTGGGCCATTGGATCAAAGAATCGACGGCTCAGATCGAAGCAGAGAACTGCCACAACAGGAGACAGTCGACTGATGAACAAAAGTCAGTCGACTGGATGAAGTGATAAGAAATAAGCTTAGGATGACAGACAGTCGACTGTTGAGTAACATACAGTCGTTTGTCTGAGGGACAGTCGACTGTACTGTACACATCAGTCGACTGACTGAGAATCAATAAACTTCATCAAAAAGACAGAGAGCACTGTAAAAATTTCGACAAAGATGACAGGCGCCTGATGACTAAAATGCAGTAGCCTAGTGAAACAACAATCGACTGGAAAATTGTCATCAGTCGTCTGTGCGAAAGATATGAGTTTCTGACAGAGAAGATAGCTTAGGAGCAGTCGACTGTTGAAGGAAAGACAGTTGTCTGTCCTGGTCCAAAAATGCACAGTGAGATAAAAATCCAGAGGATATGAACACTCACCCTAGGACCTATACTCTAATCACAAACACATCATAAAATAATGTAAAACAATAAATCAATTATAACATACATCTCCAAAATCAATCTCAAAGAACTCATGAAATCACATAAATCTCAATTACCTTTCTTAAACGCATATATATGATATATCAAATGAAGATAGGCAACATGATGATATGAGCTCAAAAATTGCTATAACATATACGGTGAGATCCTAAATTTCAGATTCACCCATAATTTTTAATTCTCCACGGAACCTAACAAATAAATCTTCTTTAAGAGGTTTTGTGACGATGTCGGCAATTTTTTTTTGGGTTTCAATGTACTCTAAATGATGTCCTTCTTAGCTACATGATCATTAATAAAATGGTGTCTCACATCCATGTGATTGGTACGGGAGTGATGTACCGGGTTCTTGGAAAGACATATGACACTTTGGTTATCAACCATGATCGGGCAAGTATCACAATTGACACAATAGTCCATAAGAGTATGTCTCATCCAAAGAACTTGTGCACATGCAAGACACGCGGCAATATATTCCGTTTCAGTCGTGGATAATGACACCGAGTTCTGTTTCTTGGAAAACCAAGAAACTAAGGAATTTCCTAGAAAATGACAAGTGCCACTAGTACTTTTCCTATCGGATCTACATCCGGCAAAATCTGCATACTATATGAGATTAACTCATATGTGCTATTTTTAGGGTAAAGTAACCCATAATCTAGTGACTGATTGAGATAACGAAATATTCGTTTAACCGCAATTAAGTGTGACTCCTTAAGTCTATCTTGATATCTAGCACACAAGCATACGGAAAACATGATATCGGGTCTAATAGCGGTTAAGTAAAGTAAGCTACCGATCATACCTCGATATAGACGAACGTCTACATCTTTTCTGTTCTCATTCTTGTGTAGATGGGTTGTAGTACTCATGAGAGTCCTTTTGCTTGAAGACGATTCCATCCTGAATCGCTTAATAAGCTCCCCTATGTACTTTGTCTGATGTATGAAGTCCCATTCTCCATTTGTCAAATTTGCAGTCCAAGGAAGTAAGTGAACTCTCCCATGTGGCTCATCTCGAATTCATCCTTCATAGACTTAGAAAATTCTTGACAAAGATCAAAGTTAGTAGAACCAAAAATTATATCGTCTACATAAATGTGAATCAAAAGAATGTCATTTTCATAATCTTTAATAAAAAGTGTAGAATCAACTTCTCCCATTTTAAAACCTAAATCCAAAAGAAAGGTCTTGAGTCGATCATACCAAGCTCTAGGAGCTTGTCTCAACCTATACAATGCTTTCTTAAGTTTGAAAACATGGTTTGGAAATTTTTCATGAATAAAACCGGGAGGTTGAGAAACATATACCTCTTCATTGACAAACCCATTTAAAAATACACTTTTAACATCCATTTGAAATAGTTTAAATTCTTATGAGATGCAAAAGATAAAAGGAATCTAATAGCTTCTAATCTAGCTACGGGGGCAAAAGATTCTTCGAAATCAATACCTTCATCTTACCGGTAGCCTTGAGATACTAACCTTGCTTTGTTCCTTGTGATGACCTCGTTTCATCGGTCTTTTTCTTGAAGATCCATTTGGTCCCAATAACTTGGTGACCACTTGGAAGAGGAACGAGCTCCCAAACTTCATTTCTCTCGAATTGCATTAGTTCTTCTTCCATTGCCACTATCCAAGAGCTATCCTCACAAGCTTCTTGGATGTTCTTTGGCTCAATGGTAGAGACAAATGCGCAATGAGAGAATTCTCCAATTCTCGACCTCGTTCGAACACCCATACCAATATCTCCAATTATTTGGTTATGTGGATAGTTGCGAACGGTCGGGTAAGCTTTGGGTATACCTGCATCACTTGGAACACTTCAACAATCTCATTAGTAGTGTTAGTATCAATAATCGAATCATTAATCTTAACATTACTAAGAGGTTCACAAATAGCATCTACACTATCATCATCAACATGAGGAAAATCAAAATCTTCATAAAATGATACGTGTAGAGATTCCTCGATCGTTGAAGAACTTTTGTTGTATATCCGGTAGGCTTTGCTACGTGTTGAATATCCAACAAAAATTCCTTCATCGGATCTTGGCTCAAATTTATCTAGATTACCGAAAGTGTTCTTGATAAAACATTTTGAACAAAAAACATGAAAATACTTAACTTGTGGCTTTTTGTCATAAAACAACTCAAAACAAGTTTTGTTCGTTCGGGGTCTCATTAGGATCCTATTGAGCACATAACATGCTGTGTGCACCACCTCTGCCTGAAATTGTAGTCTAAGATGACTATCATGGAGCATCGTGCGGGCACACTCAATAAGAGTCCTATTCTTTCTCTCTACAACACCATTTGTGGTGGTGCTTGAGGGAATGAAAAATTATGAGTTATCCTGTTGTCATCACAAAACTTAGTAAAAGACTCATTCTCAAATTCTCTTACATGATCACTACGGATAGTGATAATGGTGGATCCTAAGAGATTCTGAATCTTCTTTGTAAATATGGTAAACTCTTCATAAGCTTCATTCTTATTAGTTAAGAATGAAACCCAAGTAAATCTAGAGAAGTCGTCAACGACAACTAATCCATAATGAGCATTGCCTAAAGAAGCGGTTCTAGTTGGCCCAAACAAATCTAGATGAAGAAGTTCTAGGGGCCTCTTAGAAGTAATCCCTTCTTTAAGCTTAAAAGATGATTTACTTAGTTTACCTCTTTGACATGAATCACAAAAGTTTTTCTTACTAAATGTAATTTTAGGAAAACCTTTGACTAGATCATGCTTAGCTAACTTATATAAGTGCTTGAAGTGAACATGACCAAAACGGCGATGCCATAATAATTGTTTACTTGTATTAGCAATTAAGCAATGTTCTACGGTTTTAGACAAGCTCAAATAATAAATATTTTTACTCCTAATACTAGAAAATAAAACATTCGAATTAGAATCAACAATTGTACACAATCCTTCTCCAAAGTTAACCTTGTAACCTTTGTCACAAAGTTGACTAATGGAAATAAGATTGTGACATTAACCAATAACAAGAAAAACATTAGTAATTAAGGGTTTGGAATGGTTACCGACAATACCTACTCCAATGATGGTTCCCTTTTGATTACATCCAAAAGTGACCGTTGCACCATCCTTGATGCTAATCACTTCGTAGAGCAATGAGGGATCTCCCGTCATATGTTTGGAGCAACCACTATCGAGAATCCATCCTTTCCCTTTAGAGCTAATATGACTTTTATTGCTCTTCTTCTTTCTCTTGGGGACCTATATAATATATCATAAGATCATGGTACCCAATGTTTGTTGGGTCCAAGGGGATTAGCCCTTTGGAAGCCAAGTCCAAGTGGACTTCCGCTTTCCAACATAATTACCATTATTAATAACATCATGAAAATATGAATCAACATAAGCATTCCTATCATTTAGGCTAGTGTTCTTAGGACCCTAAATGGTGTATGTTTTGGGAGTCCTTTTCCTAGTTGCATGCATACTCGTTAGATTTCTGTGTGGTGCATGCTTCTTAGGAACATGGTTTCTAGCATAAACATGAGGTGATGGATATGCATATGACATCGAGAATGATATGTATGCTTGGGAACATGCATGTTGTATGAAGCATATGGGTTATGCATGAAATGTGGAGGATGTGCATACATGTAAGAATGATGTGTATGAGCATATGAGTGTATAGGAGCACGTACATGAGTATTTCTCATGTGTGGATTTGTACGTGTCCATGGGTGTGGAGCATAAAAGGTGTCATGAGTATCCACTTGTGAAGTAGGAGGTTTCCGACGTGGATGAGTGTTAGTGTAAATGTAAGCATGGCTTCTCTTTTGGTTTCCACCCTTAGTGGGTTTCTTGCCAAAAGGAAGAGATGGTGAAGTGGTGACTTTCTTGGTAGGTTTGCTACCTATAGTGTCTTTGACACCACTTGTGGATGCACTGGAGGAAGGACTCACAAAGTCTATAGTGACACCACTATAGGAAGTGCGAGCATTGGATGCATTCGCATTCACAAACCCAAGACCAACACGATGTGTGGCCGGAAATTGGTTTGCTAGCAAATCATCCAATTGTCCTTTTCCATTATTGAATCTCACAATACGGGAGGACATGAGCTCATATTTCTCCTTAAGAGAAGAAATGTTGGTATCCAAGGTGGACACCCGTGCTTTGAGCTCGTGCACTTGAGTTTTAATAGAATCATTCTCTAAACCCAATTGTGTGTGTCGTGTAACTAGATCACTATTATCCTTAGGATGTGTTTGATCTAGTTGAGATTTGAGGTTATTCACCTCATCTCTCAAAGTGACATTTTGAGAATCTAAATTTGCTTTCTCAAGAGTCAAAGTATCAACAATGGTGTCATTATTGATAATGCATGGAATGGATGAATTGCTAACTTTCAATTTCTTTAAGCTAGTATATCTAAGCATTAAAGATTGATATTTAGCAAATAATTCTTCATTAGGAATGCGTAGTTCATCCATTGTTACCTCGGTATCATCCATGTCGGAATCACTCTCATCGGAGAGTGGATCTTCTCGTGCCATGAAGCACATGTGGGCACTCTCACCCTTCTCATCATCGGAATCACTTGATGATTCTTCACTTGAGTCATCGAATGTACCAACGAGTCCTTTCTTCTTGTCTCTCTTGTTCTTGTCGGACTTGTGGTACTTCGGATGTAACGGTCGCTTTCCGACCTTATGGATTTTCTGCGTGCACGTGCTTTATCGTGCACGTATTTTTTTTGGCTAATTCTGGATTCCGGTATATGCGATGTGATAGGCCGTTGTGATCGTGTGGGAGTTTAGAATTTTATAGTAATTTTTGGGAACGTCATTTCACGGCTCGTTTTCTCGCAAAACGACTTGGAGTGGTAGGGGCGTTTTAGTTATTTGTCTCAAAATGCCGTTCCCAATTTTACGTAAATTCTTGATAGGCGTTACGCATGATCAGGCTCCATAGATCTGTGTGTCTCGTCTCCACAATCACCCTGGTATTTTCGATTTATTTTTCGGACACCTGTAGCGAGAGATATCACCCGGATAAATCTCAACCGTTGATTTATCCCCTTATGGTTTGAAATTCAAATTTGCAATCAAATCTTAATGGAATCCCTATAGATGCTCTTGTGTATCAAGAGTAAATCCCTGCCACTATTTGGCACTATCCATTTTCCTATCCACACTCTTCCTATCACTATCTCCCTCACCCAAATAACATATATCTTATAGCTATATAGCTAATTAAATTGATTTATAACTTAACCCTAAAACCTAGTTTCCCATTCACGTGAGCCCTAGGCTGTTTCTCTCAGCCGCCACCAAAACACAAGAAATCGGTGATACCTCCCTCTCGCATCAACCCTCTCCCTCTCACATCTCTCCCTCCCTCGCCATCATAACCGGCGGACCCATCCACGCCGCCACCCCGACCGTACCCCCGTCAACAGCTCGTCTCCAGCCAGAAGCTCCGCCCGAAGACTCCCCTCGCGCAGCCGTTTCCCTGCACGAGTAGCAACCGCACGGATGTGCTTCCTCGTCGTCGCCGATCGCCAGGAGACCCGCCGTCACTCCACCGCTCGGCGCCACCCCCAACGCCCTGTCCCCGACCTCGGGGGCCTGAAACAGCCCGCCGCCGGCCGTTTCTCTCACAGCAACCGTAGCAGCAGCAGCGCCGGCTGCTGCTGCCTTTTCGGCGTCGCCCGACGCCTGGAGGGCCGCCGCAGATCACCGGAGGACCCCCTACAGGTCTGCTACGTCGACAAGACCCCCCCGAGCAGCGGTCTTCATTCCACAGCCGTGCACAGCCATGATCGCTGCTGCGATCTTTTCCGACAGCCTGCCGCGAGCTCTTTCCAGCGGCATTTTAGACGTCGCATCGTCCCCGCGAGGTCCCTCGTTGTTTTGAACCGTACAGTAGCCCTATACCGTACCTAACAGTGTTTCTTGCCGTCCAATCAATCCCAACGACGCTCAACGTCGTTGCTTCCTTGTGTGATTTCTTTTCGACGCTCCAACGATGTCGTTTTGTCGTTGGGTTGGCCGTGCACGCTGTCTTGCCGACGAACTGATCTTGCTAGCTGCCCGTACTTCCAGTTCGCTGCCAGAACGTGTCTGGCTATGCAACCCGTAGCCGAGACGCCACAAGAAGACGTTCCGTAGCCGTGCCGTTCAGATCGGTCGCCGTTCAGACTATACTTCCCATTCGCGTCAAGCACCGGAGAGGTTAGTCCACCCTAACTCGTAGCGAACCCACACCATAGCAAAATTGAACCCTAACTAAAAGTTGGACAACGATAACTAAATTTACTTTTCCGCACCAGTAAAACGATGTCACTGTAGAAATCGACCGTCGGTCAAGTTTTCTGTGCACATAGGGTAGTGGTCGATTTAGGCTGAACAAAACACCAAAATGTGATGTGGACGAATATGATAGCCCCGATAACCTAGAAACAAACCCTAATAGGACTTGATGAAAATTGCGACCTGACACCGTCGCCGTGACACTGTTTCAGACGGACTACCGCGGACGCGACGCCTGGACGAGACGCCCCGGACGGACGACACACTCGCCACTACAGGCAAGTGTACTCACTTGCTCTTTCGGCCGTGCCTAGGCCTTAGACTGTTAGAACTATTAAACTGTGAACAAAGAGAACCGGACGTGAAATGATACCCCTGACTACTTAGACTTGAAAACGAAGTCTGAGCGCAACAACAACAACTTTTGACACCGTAGGGTTATCTTGTGTGTGCGTGTGTGTGGACCCCCCAAGAATCAACAACAACTGCTAACATAGGTTCATCTGCGTGTGCGTGTGTGTGGACACCCTAGAACAACTTTGCCCTTGCCATGTCATGAACATCTTGCACGTCGTGTCTTGTGTAGCCTGTGGGCAATGAGACGCTCACCTAGTAGAGTGGATGATTTTTGTTACGGAACACCTACAGGAAGCTCGGCACCCACCTAACAGAGTGAGTGTCCCAGTAGACCGAGAGGATAGAGGCTCTCACCTATCAGAGTGAGTGGTCCTATACACTAGTACAGTTTCACCTACGAGGCGTCCGTCGCTCACCTAGCAGAGTGAGAGATACGCTACTGATCGTGGGGATAGTGGCACTCACCTAGCAGAGTGAGTGGCCCTATATTGTCTTATCTTGAGCACTTGGGTTTGGGCTAGGGTTGAGCGTGCGCACGGGGAGAGGGTCTGATCCCCCTCGAACCGTAAGGCGTGAACCCTTCGTGTCACACGTGTCTCGTCTTGTCTTGTCATGTCTTGTCTTGCTTGTCTTGTCACGCCTTATCACGACCTGTTTAGGTTAGTCCCGTAGTCTGTAGCACACGCTACGACTACTGCTTGCTACGTTTTACTTTCCTGCTGCGTTTACTTCCTTCGTCACTCTGTTATAACCCCAGTATGCTAATCAACCAGTAAATTGTTGTTTAATAGTTCGGTACACTTGCAATAGAGTCTGACCCTTTTTGTAGACTTTACTTGACGTACAGTTCCTTTCTTTTGGGTGATGTACGTCAGGTGTAGAGACAGAGTACTTTGACGAGGCGGGCCTGCCAAAGTACGTAGAGCCGGAGGACGCAGATTCAGAGTACGTGCCCGAGGAGGACCAGAGCTAGAGATCTTCACGTTGCTGATTCAGAGGTTTTATTGCAGTTTAGTTGGGTGCATAGCACTGTTTACTTTCTGTCTAGGTTGGGTGCTTGCACCATTAGTTTACCTTCAACTGTTTTGTAGCCGTGTTGGCTTTTGTTTAGACTCTCCGTACTTTTCTGGATATCTGTTGAATAAAATGAATGCATCCCTTTTAGTACTTTTGTTGTTGCGTATTAACCTGCAGGGACATGTTCCTTCGTCTTAGAGTACCACACAAACGCTTATTGGGTCCGAGCTTCACAGCTCCGGCCTAAGCGGGCCTTGTCACGTTTCGTTCCCGTCGTTTTGGGAAGCGGGGCGTGACAGGTTTTAGTGGTGGCCCATGCAGGTCCTTTTCTGCAAAAAGTTCGGGACGATAGAAGTATTAACATTCTTTTTATTTATATCCAGTAATGTGCGCGAGTCTAAGTTATGTTTTTCCTGTCGTTAGGATGGTGGGAAGACGTGAAGCTCGAGATGGACCATCAGCTGACGGGACCATGGATGGCCGAGGTGATGATTTACGCCAATTACTGGGCGTTATGAGGGAGATGATGGACGTTCTGCATCAATTGGTTCAGCAGTCCCACCGTGCTGCCCATGCTCCTCCAGTTGCACCGCCACCACCTCCACCTACCCCTCGAGCTGCTCCGGGAGTGAAGCAGTTCAATGAGCTTCAGCCGAAGACATTTTCTGGGAAGGAAGGGCCGTTGGCTGCTGATGAGTGGATTCTGAGTACTGAGGAGAAGCTGGTAGCTGCGAAGATTCCTGATGATATCCGAGTTGAGATAGCGAAGATGCAGCTGATCAAAAATGCTAGGAACTGGTGGCGCATTGAGGAGAGACGCCTGTAGCAGCCAGTGGAGTGGAAGAATTTCCGATCGATGTTCAAGGAGAAGTACTTCACCAAAGCTGCTAGGAGGGAGCTGTTGAGCAGATTTGTAGATCTGAAGCAGGGGGATATGACCGTCGACGAGTACGAGGTAGAGTTCGAGATGCTGAGTCGGTTTACCCCACATATGGTGAGGAAGGAGGAGAAACGAGCTGATCGTTTTCGTCAGGGATTGCGTCCGAAGATTCAGGCTTCGATGTCTTCGGCAGATTTCACGACCATGGGAGCGGTGCTGAATGCCGCAAGGAACCATGAGACCATTTCACGTCTACCTGATCCTTCTGATGATGGGGGAAAGCGACTGAAGGAGCAGCATAGGCCTTCTGCTGGGTCGATAGTGGGACCAGTTCAGTCAGTGCCTTTTAAGAGGACAGGAGCATCTGCTCAACATCAGATGAAGGGCCCATGCTTTTTCTGCGGCAAGCCAGGGCATCAGCAGAACACTTGCAGGAAGAAGCTGGGTTTGTGTCTGGCATGTGGAGCTGTCACACACGCCTTTATAGATTGCCCGAGGTATCGCCATACTGAGGGCGGAGCACCTGCTCCTACCTAGAGAGGAGCTGTTGTCCGTGGAGCATATGTCATGACAGCAGCGGATGGCATCGTTGCAGGTAACTCCATAGTTTTAAACTTTCATATTATAGTTTAGCTTATTTTTGGCTGCTTATGTATGTTTCAAAACTTTTTGTTCCTTTCAAATCCAACCTTTAATGTTTTGGGATTAGCCCACAAAGATCACAACCCACCTATCTTCCCTCATCCAATATCACAACTCCACACGTTTTTTTCCCAATGTTTTAAAATATGTTTTAGGCCTTAAACTTTCTTTTCTTTCCCTCTTCAGGAGTGCTATTTTTATTGTTATGATGTTGTTAGTACTAGATATTTTGTTATAGGGTTATGTTTACGGGTTAACTCAGAGCGAGATGAGATATGTTGTATCGGTGATTAGTTGGTTTTGAATGACAAGGATATTAGATCAGATTTCTTTGGATGAAAAGAATGAGGTGTCCAAGACTGATTAATGATACCAATGTGTAACAGACTCGATGGGGACTCTAGATGAATGAAATTATACACAGTGAGATGAGTACTTAATCGACCTGAAACTTGGACGAGTGGTAGATAGGAGTAGCTATGGAGGTATAGTATGGTTTAGAGTGGTCATGAGAATAAGTACAACATTTAAAGCATCAAGGCTTGATCATTAAGTTGACGTGAGAAGACATTGGAAGTAAGACAACATGTTGAGATGAATGGATAGTTAGGAAGACGGATTTTATAAGATTGGGAGATTAGATGATAGGGGTAAGGATAGCTGTGGTTCGATGGTACATTGATTAAGGAAAATGGATTCATGATTCGATATGAGGGATGATACTTTGGGGACGAGATGATTGAAGACTTGTAGGCGATGGCGTGGATCTATGATCAGGTGCTAGGGTGTGATTCTAGATGTAGCATTAGCCAGTGGAGAGACGAGCTGTGATGGATTATTTAAGGAACGTTGTTTGAATTTATAGGATTAGTGATCGTTATGTGTAAATATAGGAGTTGTAGGCATAGTGTTTATACATATTATTACTATTAGTATAAGTAATTCCGAGGACGAAATCATTTCTAAGGTGGGTAGAATGTAACGGTCGCTTTCCGACCTTATGGATTTTCTGCATGCACGTGCTTTATCGTGCACGTATTTTTTTGGCTAATTCTGGATTCCGGTATATGCGATGTGATATGCCGTTGTGATCGTGTGGGAGTGTAGAATTTTATAGTAATTTTTGGGAACGTCATTTCACGGCTCGTTTTCTCGCAAAACGACTTGGAGTGGTAGGGGCGTTTTAGTTATTTGTCTCAAAACGTCGTTTCTAATTTTACGTAAATTCTTGGTAGGCGTTACACACGATCAGGCTCCGTAGTTCTGTGTGTCTCGTCTCCATGATTGCCCCAGTATTTTTGGTTTATTTTTCGGACACCTGTAGCGAGAGATATCACCCGGATAAATCTCAACCGTTGATTTATGCCCTTATCGTTTGAAATTCAAATTTGCAATCAAATCTTAATGGAATCCCTATAGATGCTATTGCGTATCAAGAATAAATCCCTGCCACTATTTGGCACTATCCTTTTTCCTATCCCCACTCTTCCTATCACTATCTCCCTCACCCAAATAACATATATCTTATAGCTATATAGCTAATTAAATTGATTTATAACTTAACCCTAAAACCTAGTTTCCCATTCACGTGAGCCCTAGGCTGTTTCTCTCAACTGCAACCAAAACACAAGAAACCGGTGATACCTCCCTCTCGCATCAACCCTCTCCCTCTCACATCTCTCCCTCCCTCGCCCTCATCACCGGCGGACCCATCCACGCCGCCACCCCGACCGTACCCCCGTCGACAGCTCGTCTCCGGCAAGAAGCTCCGCCCAAAGACCCCCCTCGCACAGCCGTTTCCCCGCACGAGAAGCAAACGCACGGCTATGCTTCCTCGTCGTCGCCGATCGCCAGGAGACCCACCGTCACTCCGCCGCTCGGTGCCTGAAACAGCCCGCCACCGACCATTTCTCGCACAGCAACCGTAGCAGCAGCAGCACCGGCTACTACTGCCTTTTCCGACGCCGCCCAACGCCTGGAGGGCCGCCGCAGATCACCGGAGGACCCCCTACGGGTCTGCTACGTTGACAAGACCCCCCCGAGCAGCGGTCTTCATTCCACAGCCACACGCAGCCGTGATCGCTGCTACGATCTTTTTCGACAGCCTGCCGCGAGCTCTTTTCAGCGGCGTTTTAGACATCGCATCATCGCCGCGAGGTCCCTCGCTGTTTTGAACCGTACGGTAGCCCTATACCGTACCTAACAGTGTTTCTTGCCGTCCAATCAATCCCAACGACGATCAACGTCATTCCTTGTGCGATTTCTTTCCGACGCTTCAACGACGCCGTTTTGTCGTTGGGTTGGCCATGCACGCTATCTTGCCGACGAACTGATCTTGCTCGCTGCCCGTACTTCTATATCACTGCCAGAATGTGTCTGGCTACGCTACCCGTAGCCGAGACGCCACAAGAAGACGTTCCGTAGCCGTGCCATTCAGATCGGTCGCCGTTCAGACTCTACTTCCCATCCGCGTCAAGCACCGGAGAGTTTAGTCCACCCTAACTCGTAGCGAACCCACACCGTAGCAAAACTGTACCCTAACTAAAAGTTGGAGAACGATAACTAAATTTACTTTTCCGCACCAGTAAAATGATGTCGCTCTAGAAATCGACCGTCGGACAACTTTTCTGTGCACATAGGGTAGTGGTCGATTTAGGCTGAATGAAACACCAAAATGTGACGTTGATGAATAGGATAGCCCCGATAACCTAGAAACAAACCCTAATAGGACTTGATGAAAATCGCGACCTGACACCGTCGCCGTGACACTGTTTCAGACGGACTACTGCGGACGATACGCCTGGACAAGACGCCCCAGACGGACGACACACTTGACACCGCAGGCAAGTGTACTCACTTGCTCTTTTCGCCGTGCCTAGGCCTTAGACTGTTAGAACTATTAAACTGTGAACAAAGAGAACCGGACGTGAAATGATAGCGTCCGGGACGCCCCTGACGACTTAGACTTGACGACGAAGTCTGAGCGCAACAACAACAACTTTTGACACCGTAGGGTTATCTTGTGTGTGCGTGCGTGTGGACCCCCCTAGAATAAACAACAACTGCTACCATAGGTTCATCTGCGTGTGCGTGTATGTGGACACCCTAGAACAACTTTGCCCTTGCCATGTCATGAACATCTTGCACGTCGTGTCTTGTGTAGCCTGTGGGCAATGAGATGCTCACCTAGTAGAGTGGGTGATCTTTGTTACGGAACACCTACGGGAAGCTCGACACCCACCTAGCAGAGTGAGTGTCCCAGCAGACCGAGAGGATAGAGGCTCTCACCTAGCAGAGTGAGTGGTCCTATACAGTAGTACAGTTTCACCTACGAGGCGTCCGTCTCTCACCTAGCAGAGTGAGAGATACGCTATCAATCGTGGGGATAGAGGCACTCACCCAGCAGAGTGAGTAGCCCTATATTGTCTTGTCTTGAGCACTTGGGTTTGGGGTAGGGTTGAGCGTGCGCACGGGGAGAGGGTCTGATCCCACTCGAACCGTAAGGCGTGAACCCTTCGTGTCACACGTGTCTCGTCTTGTCTTGTCCTGTCTTGTCTTGCTTGTCTTGTCACGCCTTGTCACGACCCGTTTAGGTTAGTCCCGTAGTTGGTAGCACACGCTACGACTACTGCTTGCTACGTTTTACTTTCCTGCTGCGTTTACTTCCTTCGTCACTCTGTTATAACCCCAGCATGCTAATCAACCAGTAAATTGTTGTTTAATAGTTCGGTACACTTTTAGTAGAGTCTGACCCTTTTTGTAGACTTTACCTGATGTAGAGTTTCTTTCTTTTGGGTGCTGTATGTTAGGTGTAGAGATAGAGTACGTTGACGAGGCGGGCCTGCCAGAGTACGTAGAGCCGGAGGACGCAGATTCAGAGTACGTGCCCGAGGAGGACCAGACCTAGAGATCTTCACGTTGCTGATTCAAAGGTTTTATTGCAGTTTAGTTGGGTGCGTAGCACCGTTTACTTTCTGTCTAGGTTGGGTGCTTGCACCATTAGTTTACCTTCAGCTGTTTTGTAGCCGTGTTGGCTTTTGTTTAGACTCCCCGTACTTTTCTGGATATCAGTTGAATAAAATGAATGCATCCCTTTTGGTACTTTTTTTGTTCCGTACTAACCTGCAGGGACCTGTTTCTTCGTCTTGGAGTACCACACAGACGCTTATTGGGTTCGAGCTTCACAGCTCCGGCCTAAGCGGGCCTTGTCACGTTTCGTTTCCGTCGTTTTGGGAAGCGGGGCGTGACATCGGAGCCTTCCACTTCTCTTTGTTTCTTAGCATTGGGCAATCCCTCTTGATGTGCCCTGGCTTATTACACTAAAAGCAAAGAGAGGAAGCATTATTAGTAGACCCAAATCTTTTGTTAGAGGGAAATTTACCTTTGCGGAAGAAGCGTTGGAACTTCTTTGCCATTTGGGCCATTTCACCCAAATCCATCTCATTCTCTTATTCTTCACTATCGGAGGATGATGAATTGGCGTTGAATGCCAAAGCTTTCTTCTTGGCATCCGAAGGATTCATCATAGCTCGAATCTTTAATCGGTTCTCCCGTCTTACTTCATAAGACATGAGAGTCCCGATAAGATTCACAACTGTGTAATTCTTCAAAACATTGACCTCCTCGATGGCGATCGCTCTTCTTTCCCATTTGGAGGTCATTCCCATGATGATCTTTCTTACCTTTTCAGGTTCGGTGTATGTTTGGCCAAGGGATTCCAATTCATTGGTGATGTCGGTAAAACGGCCATACATCAATGGCATGCTCTCATTTTTCTGCATATGAAACAAGTCAAAGTTTTGCATGGCAACATATAACTTTGAAAGTTTTACCTTGTTCATTCCCTCATGGGTAATGATGAGATGGTTCCAAATTTAATATGCACTCTTACATGTGCATATCTTGTTGAACTCATTCGGGTCCAACGCACAATGAAGAGCGTTCATTGCTTTTGTGTTGTTGACTTCGGTGGATTTCTCGGAAGACGTCCATTTTTTGAAATCCTCTTCAGTGGGCTCGACGTACTCCTTCTGGAGGGTTCTCCAAAGTGAAGCACTCCTAAAGAACGTCTCCATCCTACACTTCCAATAGCCAAAGTTCGTGCCATTGAAACGTGGAGGACGCACCGTTGATTGACCTTCGAAAAGTGTGGACGCTCCATCACGGTCGTGATTGTTGTATGAAGGCCACGGAGGAACGTTGTTGTTGTTGGATGCCATAGTTATAACCTTGCGCTCTGATACCAATTGTAAGGATCCTGTCTATGGGGAAAACACTAGAAGGGGGATTGAATAGTGTTTATGCAATCTAAAAAGATAGTTACACCAATTTAAATGCAATCCAACAAAATAATGCGGAATAGAAATTAAACCCAAAATGAATCACACGCAAACGCAGAGATGATTCAAGGGTTCGGATTATCCAAGTCACTTCCCGACTTGTTCCTGGTAATCCTACGTCCCTTCCACCAGGATACCTCCAGATACTCAAGTTAGAACCCTAAGTTGAGGTTTCCTTAAAACCCACTTGTAGCAACCCTACAAGTGAAATCGAAATACAATCGATTGACCTTGACTCCCACAACTTGGGAGCAAGCAAACCACTCTCAGAATCCGAGAGTGAATTCAAATAATGAAAGTTATGAAATATGAAAGCAACACTTACAATCACCTATGCCTTGAAGTAGAACTTGATGGAGAAGTGTGTTGTGTGTTGTGTGTTGAAGACTCTCTTGGAAGAGAGGAGAAAGCCCTTTCTCTTGACTGCACCAAATGCCTAGAAGATAACTCTTCGGTTCTAGTGTGGAGAGCAAGAAATCAAAGATATGAATTCTTAGGGCTTTGGATTTGAGAGCTTTAAAACTTGAGAATGAAAGCTTGAAAGATTTTGCAATAGCCTAGGTAACCTCTCAATGTAACAGTAGAAGCTCCTTATATAGGTTTCTCAAATCCACAAAACAGATTAGGCAAAAACCCTTTTGAAATCCGTGAGAAAATTCTCAACGGATAGAATCTACACTCGCGACAGTCGACTGTCGAGGAAACCACAGTCTACTGTTGCACAGTCAACAAGGTTAGGTGAGAGTTCATAACGGTAACTTACCATGTGGATAGTCGACTGATGAAGCATAGACAGTCGACTGTTGAACCAACAGGCGACTGTAAATACTTCTACAGGCGACTGGCCGAGAGATGGGTAAGTTGAAGAATTCTGGGAATCTTCTGAGATAACAGGACAGACAACTGATGAGGAAAAGACAGTCGACTGTTAATCAGAACAGGCGACTGTAAATCCTTATACAGACGACTGTCAAATACCCTGAGAATTTCCAGAAAGCTGAGTCAACAAATTTGCTCACAGACAGACGACTGTTGCAGCATAGACAGTCGACTGATCCAATGGACAGTCTACTATATATTCAACATTAGTCGACTGGCCGTAAAAATACAGATCAACAGAGTTTGGGCAGAAGTTAGACAGATGACTGATTTACAAAACACAGTCGACTGTCACTTGGACAGGCGCCTGTGAATCATTCATGAGTCTCCTGTGGGAAATATAACAGAGAAGCCCAAAACTAGACTGTAAAAGTTTGTTCATAACAGGCGAATGTAGAACAAAACACAGTCGACTGTTTTTGAGACAGGTGACTGTAAAACGTTCAGTAGTCGACTATTATATACAATACAAGCACAATCAAACTAGAAAAGAATTGGAGTCTAAGGACAATTGATCTAATGATGTCCTAAGGCTGAAATGATGATGTGTGTGAGTGCTCCATCAATGTTCTACTTCTAAGCTACATACTAGAAGAGATAAAAGAAATTTATATTCACGAACTCTCTCTTCTATCCAACGCATGAGCTTGAAGTCTTCATGGAGCTTCAATCATCATCTACAATCATCCAATCCATTTCATTTGCCTTCAATTATCTTTAAGAATCATCCATTTCTAGTATATCTTCATAAATAGCTTAGGCAATGGATTAACTGCAAAATAGGGGATTAGTCACAAGTATTTATGTTTGCTCATCATTAACACCAAGTAGGGGGAGAAGTCCAATACTCAACATATCTTAATCCTCCTGATTCTAAGGCAACTTCAATCTTAGATTCAAGTTTAGATTATACTTAGCACAAAATTATGATTTGTTTATTTCTCTCCCCCTATGGCATTATCCAAAAAGAGGGAGTAGAAAAACAACAACAATAGTACCAAATAAGAACTAAAACATTCATGAATGTCTAAAGAATGTGATACATATTCAATGTGATACCAAAATAAAATCATGAAAATATGAAGGGGTATCACACAAATTATATATCAAAACTCATTAAAGTAAAAAAACAAGTAGTTAACTAAATGAATGGAAGTCCAATATCAACATTATATATGCATAACGTCTCACATCACATATGCTCAACATCTCGCATCACATCATATATATATATATATATATATATATATATATATATATATATATATATATATATATATATATATGAGCACACAGAGAGACAAAATTGCACAACATATACACATGGATCACATCAGAGAGAGAAAAGACAAAATGTTATATCATATCTATTATATAGAAGAGGGATGTTATCAGGAGAAATTGGATAAGGGAATTTGGACATGAGAAATTGGATAAGAGAATTTGGATATCTATTATATAAAAGAGGGATGTTATCAGGAGAAATTGGATAAGGGAATTTGGACATGAGAAATTGGATAAGAGAATTTGGATATCTATTATATAAAAGAGGGATGTTATCAAGAGAAATTGGATACAAGAATTTGGAAATGAGAAATTGGATAAGAGAATTTGGATATCTATTATATAAAAGAGGGATGTTATCAAGAGAAATTGGATAAGAGAATTTGGACATGAGAAATTGGATAAGAGAATTTGGATATCTATTATATAAAAGAGAGAAATTAGATAAGAGAAAATATAAGAGATGAGATTTTGAGGGATAAGAGAGGAGGTGAGGAATTTTGCACATACAACCCCGGTTTTTGCATTTTTGCCCCTGGACCCTCCTCACACGCCCACCCACACTTTTTATTCTCCCCGAACTTTGTCCTACGTGGCAAGTTTGTCCTAGGTGGCAATGACAATTTTGGAGAGACTTAAATTTTGGGGAAAAACTTAAATTTGGGTGGAAACTTGAAATTTTGTGGGAAAACTTGAAATTTGGGGGAACTTGAAATTTGGGGAACTTGAAATTTGTGGGGGGGAAAAACTCAGCCATTAAATAAACCGTGCCCTATGGGTACAGGTAATGACTAATATATATATAAGAAATACATGGTGTACAAAAAAATGACTAACCACTCCACATACAAACAAAAGTATATCCATCATTATACAACATCCAGAAGTAATGTACCAATACATCAATACAACCATAACAAACCAGATGTAAAAACAGACTCACAATCTCAACCCTAACAAAAAAATCTAAGACCAAGGGTGAGTAATCTCCAAGAAACATCAATCCAGATCAGCGACGAAGGAGTCCACGGGAGTAGCCAACTCAATACGGAAATCCTGGGGCTCCGGATCAATAGCAACGTCCTCGGGAGGAGGAGGAGCAGCATCAGATGAGGAAGAACCCTGAGGAGCCTGAACAATAGATGGAGGAGTGGATAAAGAGGGGCCTGAAGAAGACTGCCTCTTCTTTATTGTCATCAGTAGAGCTGAAGCGGACTTCGACTTTGCTGCCGTATCAAGAAGAGGACAAAAAGGCATGGGCTCATACAGGGTCAAATCAATGCCAAAGTGGCAAAAGACAAGAGTAAGAATTCCTCCATAAGGAATATGAAAGGTGGAGGAAGTGAAATCTACCCGGTCCATACGATCAAAGAGGACCCCAGCCCAGTTCACTAACATGCCTGAAAGAATAGTATACAAGCACCGAAAAATCTCCTGAGATGGCTGATCAGAGCAGCCATATTTCGACAAGATGTTGGACTTCACTACAAGGTGAATAGCCCAACCTCGAGCAAAGAACATGGATGCCTTAATGCCAGAGGAGAGGAATGGAGGAATCACAAAAAACATGTCCTGGAGGATAGCCTGGTCAAGATCAGCAACGTTGGAGATGGAGATATCAGCTGGCAAGGATATATTAGATGGAATCCTAAGAATAGGCCCTAAAGAGTAGGGTCAAGTCTGATATGAATGCCCTGAACCATGGTGTCAATAACACCATTATCAGCATATTCACCGCGAATGTGGTTGGCATTGAATAGCTTCACAAGAAATGGATAAGCACGAGGGGAATCAATATGAGAATAACGAAACAAATCGACCAGTTTGGTCGTCGTGAGGATCTCAGAAAGTCTCTCAGCGGTAAAAGCTTGATAGACTATGAAACGCTCACGAAGGAGCTTGATCCCAATCATAGAATGAAATTTTGCCAAGCAAGAGGCATCCTAGCAAATAGGGACAAGAGGAGCAGCTGTAGGAGGCTTGGGTTGATTTTGGCCTTGGGGTTCAGAGGGTAGAGGCTCGGTGTGGGTGTCTACATCCACACGAGTAGAATTAGTTAAAGCAAGAGGCTCATTGATCTGAACACCACTAGGTCTATGCTGACATTTCTTGACGGGCTCACCAAACTCTTCTTCTTCGGATGAAGAACGATCCGAATCAGATTCATCCGAAACATCGAAAATGGGATCAGCAAATTTGGTGCGGGCTTTGTAGGGAACTTTCTTGACCGGTGGAGCCTTAGGTTTAGGGTTTCTTGGCTTCCTAACAGTAATAGATTTCCCTTTGGAAGAGGAACTGACTTTGGGTGGAGCCATAGCACGAAATCGACAGACAACGAAGAAAAATAGTGCATGATCGAAAGCTTGAGAGAGATATACCAATCAATCGACGGAGAAGAAGAGATCCAAGCACGATCGAATGAATGGAGAGGGGAATCGATGGCAGAAGCTTCGAATTGATGGAGTAGATCGAATGGAGGGCTCTCGTTTGAAGGAGAAGACGAGTGAATTTCTATCGAAGGAGAGAGAAAATGTGAGGGCCCTTGATTACTTAAATGGAGGGGAACACATCCGAGCCATTGTGTCGAAAGATGGACAGCTCAGATTAAAGCAATGAACCGCCTCAAACGTGGATAGTCAACTGATGTACAATCGTCAGTCGGCTGACCGAAAAGATACAAAAATGACTAAACAGATAGACATGCGCCTGTAGTGGAAAACACAGTCACATGGCAAATTGACAGGCGCTTGTAAAATACACTACAGTCGCTTGACCGGAAGTCAACAATTTTGATGATTTGAAAGAAAATTATCAAGATCAATGGAGGCGACTGATGATCAAATTTCTGTTGCCTAGAAATTATACATCAGTTGCCTGAGCGAAAACACTAATTTAGTCAGAAAATTTAGAGTTGGGCAGGTGACTGTCGAAGGATTGACAGTCGTCTGTCCTGGTCCAAAAATATAAGATAAGGCTGAAATCAAGAGAATTAAGGTACCTTACACTAAAACCTATACTCTAACTACTCAACAAATATGAAATCACTATCAAAATAATATAGATTAACATACAAATCATGTATACTAATCCAAACATATAAAATCATCAAAATCTCAAATAAATCTCATTGAAAAGTATATGTAAAAATATGACATATATAAACATAAGATGTGAAATGATAACATGAGTTCAAAGCATGATTTAACATATAAATATGAACTCCTATATTTCAGATTCACCCATAATCCCTAATTCTCCACGCAACCACACAAATGAGTCTTCTTTAAGAGGTTTAGTGAAGATGTCGGCGATTGGTTTTTGGGTTTCAATGTACTCTAAGATGATGTCCTTCTTAGTTATATGATCATTAATGAAATGGTGTCTCACATCTTTGTGTTTGGTATGGGAGTGATGTATCAGATTTTTGGAAAGACATATTGCACTTTGGTTATTAACCCTGATAGGGCAAGTATCACAATTGACACCATAGTCTTTGAGTGTGTGTCTCATCCAAAGAACTTGTGCACATGCAAAACCAGCGGCAATATATTCTACTTCAGTCGTGGACAATGATACCAAGTTTTGTTTCTTGGAAAACCAAGAAACAAGAGAATTTCCTAGAAAATGGCAAGTGCCACTAGTACTCTTCCTATCTAATTTGCATCCGGCAAAATTGGCATCACTATATGAGATTAACACATATGTTCTAGACTTATGGTAAAGTAACCCATAATCTAGTGTATGATTGAGATAATGAAAAATTCGTTTAACTGTAATCAAGTGTGACTCCTTAGGTCTAGCTTGATATCTAGCACAAAGACATACATAGAACATAATATCGGTCCTATTAGCAGTTAAGTAAAGTAAGCTACCGATCATACCTTGATATAGACGAATGTCTACATCTTTCCCATTCTTATCCTTGTGTAGATGTGGTGTCGTACTCATGGGAGTTCGCTTGCTTGAAGACAATTCCATCCCAAATCCCTTGATAAGCTCCTGATCTGTCCATATTTTATATCATTTTCATATCATCATCTCATCGCGTTGCATATCACTTTCGCTCCCAAATCCCACTTTTTACTACGATTCTGCATTTCTGGCGATATTTTCGAGTTTCGTAGTGTTTCGTGAATTTTCAGGGATTTTGGAGCAACTTGGACCCATATCCAGGTATGGTCACATCCGACGTGCCTATGAGCTCGTTGGCGGGGCTCTGGAGGAGTTCGCCGCATTCTCGGAGCTATTGGAGGAGAGAATAATGAGAGAGAGAGAGCAGAGAGAGAAGCCCAGGCTTAGACCCAGCATTTCCCAGAAAATGCTCGGTCCGAGCAGCTCGTCTGCTCGGACCGAGCCGTATCAATTGCAGCTGAGGTCGGATACGGGATGACGTGGACCGAGCAGCTCATCTGCTCGGTCACATAGCCCTAGATTCCACAGCCCGAGTAGCACCCGAGTAGCTGACCGAGTAGGTCCTACTCGGTCTGGATCAACTTCTCCAAGCAGCCGACCAGCAAGCTACACGGGCTGGATTACTGACCGAGCATCAGCTGCTCGGACCGAGTAGCCTACTCGATCGGCACTTCCTGGGGCATTTTTGGAATGTTTTTGAAGCGCGCGATGCATGTGATCTGGCAGCAGTGATAGCTCGCGATCGAAAGCAGGTGAGAGGGGGGTTCATTCTGGGGTTTTGTAATGGAATTTTGGAGAGTTTTTTAGGGTGATTTTTGTAGGACTTTTGAAGATTGATTTTATGGCGAATTTTGGATTTACTATTGAAGATTATTGCCTTTGTTCTCGTCTGGATCTGTTCTTCGTTTATTCTCGCTATAAGTTTATTTTAGCCCTAATTTTTCTATTGCTAAAATGTTTTCTTCTGCGAAATTGACGTTTTTGTGCGTTCCTATTGCGATGTCTGAGTAGATCTAATCTAGGGTTGATGGGTTAGCCCTAGGATTTTAGGGGGAAAATGTTGATCTGGATCCATACGTTGAATTGGGGATTTAGGGTTGTATTTTGGTAGATCCTACCGAATCCGTAGATAACCCGTACTGAGATCATGCCCACGGTTTGTGGAATTGATGTGCTTAAGGGGTATCTAGGGATTCGAATAGGAAAATCGGTGGATCAAATCAAGGCACGTGACCATGCCCGGCTCGCGTCATGAGGGGATCCATCGACGAACTATACCGCTACGTTGACGGCTACCGCCATTGCATCAAAGAGAGCCACCGAAATACCCAGCAATTCTAACCCACGAGAGTGGTACGAATTGGGGGATTAATTACCTAGCCCTAATGCAATGTGAGGATCCTATCCAGCATCAACCCTCAATGATCCTAGTGGCGATCCCTAAAGCCCTAGTCCTTTTTAATTGATATTTCAACCACAACAACCAAACCAAAATTGTTCCCCCAACAGGTACCTTACTTCCACACTTAGAAATAGACTGAGAATATTATAGACACTATCACCGTCCCTGTGGAATTTGACTATCTTTTATACTACAACTCGACACCGTCCGCTTGCGGATTGAGCCCAGAATCGTAGCCTAGGGGCCATATTACGCCTGGAGATTGTGACACCGCCAGGTGGAACCTAGGTGTAGATTGCGGGTGCATCAAGTTTTTGGCGCCGTTGTCAGGGACGGCAATTGTGTTTTTATCTCAGTTTGTTTTTATCTTTGTGAAGTTTGCTAGCATTCTTACCATTTCTCACCCTACCATCAATTTTTATTCTTTTTATTATTATTGCGGTGCTACGGACGGTGTTCTTTTGAGTTTTGTTGCTGCATGAACACCCACCACAAGGGAACTTCTAGAGAGCTATTGTTCGATCCTGAGATCGAAAAGACAGCCAGGGCTTTAAGAGCCTCTAGCAGAAGTTCATCTCCATCTGCTCAGATGGGAGAGAATCCTCCTCCTCCTCCTCCTCCTTGCACTGGGTCCATCAGGGACCATATGAAACCGATGTTTGGGAACAACTCCTCGATTCTTAGACTACAGTTGACAGAGACAACCTTCGATCTTAAGACGGGGTTGATAAATTTGATGCAGAAGGATCCCTTCCATGGGCATCCTCATGAGAATCCCAACCATCACATCGACTCCTTCTTGGCCAAGTGCGATACTTTCAAGGCGAAGGACGTCAGTGATGATGCAGTGAAGCTGCGACTCTTCCCTTTCACCTTGAGGGAAAAAGCCTCCTATTGGATCTGGGCTCATCCTCCCAACCACTTCACCACATGGGAGAAGCTCGCGCTTGCTTTTGTGGATAAATTTTATCCACCCTCAAAGACGGTCCGGATCCGTGGGGCATTTCCAATTTCAAGCAGCTCCTGCAAGAGTTGCTTTACAAGGCTTGGGATAAGTTCAAGGACCTCCAACACCAGTGCCCACACCACGGAATCCAACCCTGGGATTTGGTGCAGAGCTTCTACAACAGGCTCCAACCTAGCACCAAAATGATTATCGATGCTGCGCCGTAAGGCACCCTATTGGATAAGTCTCCCAAGGAGGCTATAGATCTGTTGGAGCATATGGCGGCCAACACCTAGTAGTGGACCGATGAGCGGACCGTTGTGACCCGGACTCCCGAGATCAAGGTCGCCATTCACTTAGATTCTCACATTGAGACCTTGTGCAAGCAAGTGGCCCGCATCGAGCAGCGCTGAACTCTATTCCAGCGGCACCCAGCACCTCTTATCATCATGTGGAAGAATATGTGGATCTGGGATATATTCCCATTGAAGGTCATTACGAGGGTGCTGAGACATCCGAGACTGTTCAGTATGTCCAGGGAGAGGGACAGAACCAGTGGCAGCATCCTGCTGCTAGAAATCACCCGAGGTTTTCCTATGGAAACCCAAGCGAAGGGCTGCAACCTCCACAGTTTCAGAGACCACCACCTCCTCCTCAGCAGCAGCAGAGCCAGCAGCAAGGCGGCTTTAGGCCAGCTGGGCCCTATAGGACACCGGGATATCAGTACAACCGACCGCCTCAGCAGAATTATGCGCCGGCTCCTCCAAAGTCTAATCTCGAATCTACACTTGAGACCTTCATGAGCGGCCAGATTCGCTTCAATCAGGATACTTCGAATCAGTTTAAGAATATTAATTCTTCGATCGATGAACTGAGGGGGCAGATGTCGTAGTTGCTGAAGAACCAGGGGAGATTACCCTCCCAGCCGGAGACCAACCCTAGAGCTCAAGCCAACCCCGTGGTTGCAGTGACCACGCGAGGAGGACGGGTCACTGACCCCGTTATGGTTCCGGTGTTTAACAAGGAGAAGACTACTCCTGATGAAGCTGTTGATGACGGTGTTAGAGTTGAGGCCACTGAAGGGCCTGTCGATATTGAAGAGAAGGCATATACACCTCCCGTCATGCCTGCTACTACGCCGCCGCCCGTTGATGCATCTAAGGGCAAAGCCTCCAAACCTCCTCCTCCGTACCCATAGAGGCTAGCCCAAGCCAAACTGGAGAAGAAGTACTCCAAGTTTATGGAGTTACTGAAAGGGATTCAGCTGAATATACCATTTCTTGATGCCATCACCGAGATCCCGACGTATGCCAAATTCCTGAAGGATCTCATCACAGGAAAGAGGAAGCTGGAAGAGATCAAGATGTTGGAGGATTCTACCTCCATTATCAAAAATCACCTCCCCCGGAAGCTACCAGATCTGGGGAGCTTCACAGTGCCATGTTCCATCGGCGGCATGCCAATCAACAGGGCGTTAATTGACTTGGGGGCTAGCATCAGCCTTATGCCCCAATCCATCTTCAAGAGACTCCAGAAGGGAAGTGAGCTGGAACCGACAGCATGTCCATCCAGCTCGCCGATCATTCCATCACTTACCCGGTCGGAATTGCGAGGGACGTCATCTTCCAGATACCTCCAGGGCTATGTATCCCGGTCGACTTCATCATTATGGACATGTCGGAGGGAGGAAGCTCTCAACTCATACTCGACCGTCCCTTCAGGGCAACGGCCGGAGTTCTTATAGACATCCGGGAAGGGACCCTTTCCCTCAATGTGGGGAATATTGAAGCTGAGTTCCGGCTACAAAGGCAGATGAATGAGAGAGCTTATGAAGAAGGGGCCAGTTATCTGAAGCTTCTTAAAGAGGAAGCGATTGAAGATTTTACTGCTGAAGGGGTCATGAAGGACCCAATTAAAGCAAGCATCGACGACGACGGTGACCCAACCTACAACAAAGCGGTCGTCGCATACATCCAAGTATCGGGTGAGGAGTTTCTACGCCAATCGTCAAATCGTCAGGCACTGGAAACCATATCTTATGCTGAGAAGAACGTTGGAGTAGGCAGAGATCAAACACCGCCTGTTTACACCACCCCGGAGATGGGCGTGCGACCACCGCACGTGCCAAGTGAGCATTGATATATCATAGGGAGTCGAGCTCATGACTGAAAACAAGCACTTATTGGGAGGCAACCCAATTCCGTAGATTTTGAAATTTCTTTCATATTTTCTTATTTTCTATTTTTATTTCGTATTTTTAGGTAAAATCGCAAAAATCATACAAATATGACGAGTTTGTGTTTTGTGTAGGACGGACAATTGGGGGTATGCATATGGACATTATAAACGGAAGGAAGCCGGAGGAAATCGAAGATTTGAGAAGGAAAACAAGAGAAAAGAAGAGAAAAAGAGACACAATAAATCTATGGAAAAACGAGATACTTAAGCTTGGCCCGAGTAGGTTCCTGCTCGGTCCGAGTAGAACTTGACACGACCGAGCAGAATGCTACTCGATCGAGTCGTATATGGAAGATATTTGAGCGAAAAAACGTCACTCTGTCGACCTGGGCAGAATATTATTGGCTCAGCCCGAGCAGGACATGACGCGGACCGAGCACCTTACTGCTCGATCGAGTCGTACAGGCTTGAAATTTGGGGAGAAAACATCACTCTGTCGACCCAGACAGAATATTATTGGCTCGGCCCAAGTAGGAAGTGACTCGGAGGGAGTATTTCATTCAAAAATTTTACGTTGACCGGGTCGAGCAGCCTAGCTGCTCGGACTGAGTCGAGTCGTTTTGTTTAAAAATTTTATTTACATCGACCCGGTCGAGCAGCCTAGCTGCTCGGACTGAATCAGGCCTACCTTTTTTTAATCTCACCGTACCCTATCCCTAATTTTTACCCCCGCTAAAATTCCCCCCGAGCTCCTAACCCCCGAGACTCGTTCACATTCCCACCGTCGTCTCCTCCCGCTCTGCCGCCGTGGTCACCGGCTCCACCTTTGCCACCGCACTCTGGTCAGCCTCCCCTCCCCTCTCTCCCCTTTTTCTTCTCTCTCTATCTCCCCCTCCCCTCTTTCCCCCCCTCTCCCCGACCTACTATGCCGTCGGCTCCGTCGACGGCGCCACCGCCGTCGACGACGTCACTGCCCTCACACACAACTCCACCCCAGCGATTTCCCCTTTTCACTCCACCTCTCCCTACATCTCCCGCTCCTCGCTTACCCCCTCTTCGCCCTACTGATGCGACAGCGCTGTCGACGGCTCCACCGCCGCTGACAGCACCGGCCACCCCCTCCCTTAACCGCCCCGTTAAACCCCCCTTCGCCATCGCCGAAACCCCCGCCTGCCTCCCAATTCACAGCGACCGCCGACCCCCCCTGCCCCACTTCGTGCCCTAGGGCACAGAACGAGCAGCCAAGCTGCTCGTTCAGAACCCCCCAGACTGTGCCCTAGGGCACATACCGATCACCTAGGTGCTCGGTCTCACCCACCCCCGAGTCGTGCCCTAGGGCACCACTCGTTTAGCGGCCCGCCCCGAGTCATACGGCTCATTCACAAGACCCGCACCGAGTCACCCCTACTCCTGAGTGCACAACTTGGACCGAGCAGCTCTCTGCTCAGTCCGAGTCACAGTTATTCTGCTTTCCTCGCATTTCTAATCGATTATCTGACATTTTGCCTATTTTGAATTGCAGGTCCCCTCCGCAGATGCCAGTAGCAGTCGCGTGGACTAGCTTGGGGGATATTTTGCACGTCTGCATCACCCGCACCCACGGTACACTCGTTCCTTGATCTTTTTCTTCATACCATATCATACTACCGCACTCTTCACTATGGTCCGCACACACGGATTGATGACCCTTCCCATACATAGGAAGCGGCCGTGTTCTGGTGCTTCCTCATACCGTCCATAGTGCCATGCACACCTCACTCCCACGTCCTCCACTACCGATACCACACCCTCCACCACAGCTCCGGCTGTCACCACCACCATTCCCACCACCACCACACCTGTCACCACAGCACCATCTACCGTCACCCCCACTTCGCCTGCACACCCCGCACCCCCCTCGATGACCCCACCGTGCACATCCCTACACACGGCATCACTTTCCGCGATGGCGCTCACAGAGCGCGATACTCTAGGATCCACCAGCGCCGCCTTGTGCCTACCGTCTTCATAGACGTGCCAGCTCTTAGGTCACTAGGCATCCTCCAGGGAGTGCACCGCCTTTACCGATCAATCGGTTTCGGACGATTCCTCGGTGTCCACGCCTCCACTTACACACGCCTATCCCTCGAGGGTCTTAGCTCCCTTGCTTTCACCGCAGCAGGTGACGGCATAACCTTTCGACTCCTGGATCACGATTACACTATCACTTTTGATATGATCCGGGATTATTTTCACTTTCCCGTCATCCCTGATCCTAGGGTTGCTTTTTCACCTACCGTTGACCTTACCGATTTTGCTGCACGCACCTTTTGGGAGCGCATATCTGTCCTACCTGAGTACCGCCCTAGCTGGGCGAAGGCATCGTGCATAGTGCACCCTTGCCTTTGCTACGCCCAGAGACACCTAGCATGCACACCCTTCTGTAGACCGGAGGTCGGGACTATGTCCCTCCCTGAGCTTACCCATCTTTGGGGTATGACCCGACCTCTTAGATTCCACTCGGATGGCTCTGTGAGACCATTCCGGCTCTCTGACGCAGCCCACTGGCTGTGTCAGCGCCTCTACCAGACAGCCACCACATTCCATTCCACGGATATCTGTTGCGATGGATTCTTTACTATATTTGCTAGGATGCTAGGTATCCCCATCCCTGCAGACTTGCACCACCCTCCTGGCCCGACATGCCTTACCATTGGCGTGCTCGAGCATATGCATATCCTCCGTCCTTATGGTGCTCGTCACTGGCGTTGCCTAGTAGGTACCGGCCATGATCCCCACATGGTCCTCCCAGCCCCTCACCTGACTCATATACCAGCCGTTCAGCTTGACTGGATGATTCACCCAGTTTTCCCACTCCCTCCCATTCATGATCTCGAGCCCCCTGGAGCTCCAGTCGAGGCACCTGCCGATGACCCGGACCCACTCTCCTCGGAGTTCGAGCTCTCGACATAGCTGCTCTTGTCGCTGGCTTCCCTGATCCTCCAGCTCACCCATCTTCAGGAGCCGCCCCTTCCACCGCTGTATCCTCCGTATCTACCGTCGTCGAGTCTTCGGGGACTGTCCTCACTTCCTTCCCCGAGACTCAGATCTCTTCTGCCGCTGTATCGATGCCGGAGGGCACCGATTTACCTTTTTCTGACGACATTGTAGATTTAGATTCTCCTTCACACGACCATGTCCCCACTCTCCCCCCTCTTTCGGAGCTTATAGCTTCAGCTCCTCTTGCTAGCACCTCCTCCTCCTCGCCCGTGGCCATTTTCACGGAGTCCATCTCGACGTCTGTCCACACCTCTGTGTCGACGACAGCTCTATTTTCAATAACCCCAGATTTGCTGACAAGCTCACCCTCACCTACCTTCTGCGCCCGACACGTTGCCTCGGTTACACCGGGCCGCTTCTCACGAGTGGTGACTTACCGACATCCCTACCATCCCCCACTTGACTCTAGCACTTCCTCCTCTCCTTGACCGCTCTTGAGGAGTTGACTTCCCGCTTACAGCGGGATTTCGACGCCTTTCTAGTCGAGACTAGGACGCATAGATCGAGAGTTGAGTCGGATCTTTCTTCCATTATAGACTTGCTGAGACAGCGGGGCCCACCCACTGTCATACTTGCTCATGCCCCTCCCCCCCAGGCCGGACACTGTGACCAGCACCGCACCGCTTAGTGCTTTACTACCTCAGGCTTCTGCAGAGCCTGTTTCTTCTACCTCTGAGTCGTCAGTCACAGTCGATCCACTCTCTGCCCTCGTATCATATACTGCTGAGCCCTTTACCTCCGCCGTAGACCTCACCACCAGCCCTCCTCCAGCGTCCCAGCCAGACCTGCCACCACCCACCACCCCGGGTACATAGCGGAGGGACCCATCACCACCCCCAGAGGGTGGTGCCTCTGCTTGATGTAGTTCGTCCCAGCTTTTGCCTCCCCCATATATTTAGTGCCCATGTGTCTTTTCGAGGCCCTGCTTTCACATAGCTTGGGGGAGGATACATCCCCACATGCATCACTTCATACATTGCAGTGCATCATATCATATTTTTATTTTATATTTTTCTTTTATTACATAGCTTTTATTTTATTTTTTCCCTCCCACACCACCCCTTTAGCATCATCTCTCGCTGATGAGCGTTTTCTTAGCAGTGAGGACACTGCTAGGTTTAGCTTGGGGGATGAGCGCTCCCGCTTTATTTTTATTTTTATTTTCACATTTTTCTCCCTTATTTTCAGTTTTTATTTTACTTTTTCACCATTGTCCCACCTCGTTTTATTTTTTCTCATTTTGCATCATATTTTCTGTTTTTCTCCATGCATGCATATCTTTTTATTTATTTTCCCTTTTTTCTCTGTCTCTTTTTATTTTTGTTAAGGATGGTCCACACAATGATATCTCTCTAGGCTTTATTAGTTTTTGCGATGCTCATCTCTTTGGCATGCTATTAGGGTTAATTTCAGTTTTATTATCTATATGCATGCTATTCTATTGATGATCTGCCTGAATTAATACCTGAAATGAATTGAAAGTCAATTGCATGAACTAGTATTTAGTATGATTTATGTTGGGAAACGCACCCAGGTTCACGCATCACTAGAACACTTGGAGCACATGTTTTTCTTATCTTATTCACTTCTGTTTGCATGCCTGCTGATATTGTGATTATTACCGCATGCCATTTTCGGTATTCATTTAGAGAAGTGAAAATTTTCATACTTTATATGAGTTTAGTTAGGGTTCAATTTTATCAAACTGATGTGCACCATCTTATGAGTGAACCGAGAGTCCCATTATCTTCCTTCTCCACATATCTATTTTATCTCTACATATCAGTTAGTTACACCCCCATAGCTACTTTACCGCATCTCACTTCCCAATCCCAAAAAGAAAAAAGAATAGCTTCTAAATGAAAAAGAAAAAAGAAAAAAAAATATGTGTATATATTCATATCTGAAAAAAAAAGAAAAGAAAAAAATTAAAAAAAAAAGAGAAAATGAATAAATACTGTTTTGTATTATTTCATTAGAAGCTATCAATTATTCTGGAAAGAAAAGTAAAATTCCATATCATTTTTATTGATGCGACGCCTCAATCTAAGCTTGGGGAGTAAACCAACTGATCATACGAGTGAGCTTGACATTAGAGTGGAGACGATGCACATCGGGGAGATTTTATAAAACCCAAACTTTATGAATTACTTTAGTTTTGGAGATTTTTCATGTATCTAATTGAATATCTGAATGGCATGATCTTTCCTATTCTTTATTGCATGTTGTGTGAATCTTTTGTGCTCCTTGTGTATCTGTGATTGAAAGGGCGTTGCCAACTCTTTTATACTAGACTCTAGGGATTGCATGAGATTGATATGATTTGACGGCGTTATTTCAGTAGATCCCTGTTCTTTGGCTTCATTGCATGTCATATGATATATAAAGCTAGAGATTACAAATAGCATGTATGTTTAGCACTCAAAGCATCGTGATAGACTTTTTAGGCCTGAGATCTGTCAGATCATCCTTAGCACTTTTCTCTTACTTCTCTCTTTCTATTTTTCATTACTTTCTAGTTTCATTTTCTTATTTCATTTTATTTTCCTCCCGGCGTACCGATTATTCGTCTTCCTCGAGGACGAGTAAGAGGTAAGCTTGGGGGATTTTGATGTGTCCATATTTTATATCATTTTCATATCATAATCTCATCGCGTTACATATCACTTTCGCTCCCAAATCCCACTTTTTACTATGATTCTGCATTTCTGATGATATTTTCGAGTTTCGTAGTGTTTCGTGAATTTTCAGGGATTTTGGAGCGACTTGGACCCCTATCCAGGTATGGTGACATCTGACATGCCCATGAGCTTGTTGACGGGGCTCTGGAGGAGTTCGCCGCATCCAGGAGCCATTGGAGGAGAGAAGAAGGAGAGAAAGAGCAGAGAGAGAAGCCCAGGCTCAGACCCAGCATTTCCCAGAAAATGCTCGGTCCGAGCAACTCGTCTGCTCGGACCGAGCCGTATCAATTGCAGGTGAGGTCGGATACGGGCTGACGCGGACCGAGCAGGTCATCTACTCAGTCAGGTAGCCCCAGATTTCACAGCCCGAGCAGCACCCGAGCAGCTGACCGAGTAGGTCCTACTCGGTCCGGATCAACTTCTCCAAGCAGCCGACCAGCAAGCTACACGGGCTGGATTACTGACCGAGCATCAGCTGCTCGGACCGAGTAGCCTACTCGGTCGGCACTTCCTGGGGCATTTTTGGAATGCTTTTGAAGCGCGCGTTGCATGCGATCTGGCAGCAGTGATAGCTCGCGATCGAAAGCAGCTTAGAGGGGGGTTCATTCTGTGGTTTTGTAAGGGAATTTTGGAGAGTTTTTGAGGGAGATTTTTGTAGGACTTTTGAAGATTGATTTTGTAGCAAATTTTGGATTTACTATTGAAGATTATTGCCTTTGTTCTCGTTTGGATCTGTTCTTCGTTTATTCTCGCTGTAAGTTTATTTTAGCCCTAATTTATCTATTGCTAAAATGTTTACTTCTACGAAATTGACGTTTTTGTGCATTCCTATTGCGATGTCTGAGTAGATCTAATCTAGGGTTGATGGGTTAGCCCTAGGATTTTAGGGTGGAAATATAGATCTGGATATATACGTTGAATTGGGGATTTAGGGTTGATTTCGGTAGATCCTACGGAATCCGTAGATAACCCGTACTGAGATCATGCCCACGGTGTGTGGAATTGATGTGCTTAAGGGGTATCTAGAGATTCGAATAGGGAAATCGGTGGATCAAATAAAGGCACGTGATCATGCCCGGATCGTGCCTTGAGGGGATCCATCGACGAACTATACCGCTACGTTAACGGCTACCGCCATTGCGTCAACGAGAGCCACCGAAATACCCCGCAATTCTAACCCACGAGATTGGTACGAATTGGGGGATTAATTACCTAGCCCTAATGCAATGTGAGGATCATATCCAACATCAACCCCCAATGATCCTAGTGGCGATCCCTAAAGCCCTAGTCCGTTTTATTTGATATTTCAACCACAACAACCAAACCAAAACTGTTCCCCCGACAGCTACCTTACTTCCACACTTAGAAATAGACTGAGAATATTATTGACACTATCACCATCCCTGTGGGATTCGACTATCTTTTATACCATAACTCGACACCGTCCGCTTGCGGATTGAGCCTGGAATCGTAGCATAGGGGCCATATTACGCCTGGCAATTGTGACACCGCCAGGTGGAACCTTGGTGTAGGTTACGGGTGCGTCAGCCCCCAGTGTACTTTGTTTGATGTTTGAAAGTTATATCCTTCATTTGCTGAATTTGTAGTCCAAGGAAGTAATTAAGCTCACCCATATGGCTCATTTCGAATTCATCCTTCATTGACTTAGAAAATTCTTGGTAAAGATTAAAGTTAGTAAAACCAAATATTATATCATCTACATAAACTTGAATAAAAAGGATGTCATTTTCATAATCTTTAATGAAAAGACTTGAATCAACTTCACCCATTTTAAAACCTAAATCCAAAAGAAAGGTTTTGAGTCGATCATACCAAGCTCTAAGATCTTGTCTCAACTTATATAGCGCTTTCTTTAGTTTGAAAACATGGTTTGGAAATTTTTCATGTATGAAACCGGGTGGTTGAGAGACATAAACTTCTTCATTAACGATACCATTTAAAAAAGCACTTTAAACATCCATTTGAAATAGTTTAAAATTTTTATGGGATGCAAAAGATAAAAGCAACCTAATAGCTTCTAATCTTGCTACGGGGCAAAGTATTCTTCGAAATCAATACCTTCCTCTTACCGGTAGCCTTAAGCTACTAACCTTACTTTCTTTCTTGTGATGACCTCGTACTCATCGGTCTTGTTCTTAAAAACCCATTTGGTCCCAATGACTTGGTGACCATTTGGAAGAGGAACGAGCTCCCAAACTTCATTTCTTTCAAATTGCATGAGCTCCTCTTCCATTGCAACTATCCATGAGCTACTTCACAAGCTTATTGAATGTTCTTTGGCTCAATAGTAGAGACAAATGCACAATGAGAGAATTCATCAATCCTTGACCTTGTTTGGACACCTACACCAATATGTCCAATTATTTAGTCATGTGGGTGATCTTGAACGATCGGATAAGCTTTGGAAATACCTGGATCACTTGTAACATCATAAACGTTTTCATTAGTATTATTAGTCTCAATAATAGAATCATTAATTTTAACATTACTAATGGAATCACATAAGACATCTATACTATCATCGACAACATGAGGAATATCAAAATCTTCAAAAAATGAAACACGTAGTGATTCCTCGATCGTTGAAGAGGTTTTGTTATATGTCTGACAGGCTTTGCTACGTGTGGAATATCCAACAAATATTCCTTCATCAGATCTTGGCTCAAATTTATCTAAGTTACCATATGTGTTCTTTATAAAACAGTATGAACCAAAAACACGAAAATATTTAACTTGCGGATTTTTATCATAAAAATAATTCAAAACAAGTTTTGTTCATTTGGCGCCTCCTAGGATCATATTTAGTATATAACATGTCGTGTCCACCGCCTCCGCCCAAAATAGTAGTCCAAGATGACTATCATTGAGCATGGTGCGAGCACACTCAATTAGGGTCTTATTCTTTCTCTCAATAACACCATTTTGCACGAGAAAAAGAAAAGTTGTGAGTAATCCCGTTGTCATCACAAAACGTAGTGAAAAATTCATTCTTGAATTCTCCTCCATGACCACTACGAATAGTGATAATGGTGGTTCCTAAGAAATTTTGAATTTTCTTTGCAAATATAGTAAACTCTTAAAAAGCTTCATTTTTATTTGTTAAAAATGAAACCCAAGTAAATCTAGAGAAGTCATCTACGACGACTAATCTATAATGAGCATTACCCAAAGATGTGGTTCTAGTTGGTCCAAATAAATCTAAATGAAGTAATTCTAAGGGCCTCTTAGAAGTTATGACATTTTTAAGTTTCAAAGATGATTTACTTAGTTTACCTCTTTGGCATGAATCACAAAAGTTTTTCTTAATAAAAGCAATCTTCGAAAAACCTTTACCAAGATCATGCTTAGCTAACTTATATAAGTGCTTAAAATGAACATAACCAAAATGACGATGCCATAATATTTGTTCATTTGTATTAGCAACTAAGCAATGTTCTATGGTTTTAGGCAAGCTCAAATAATAAATATTTTTACGCCTAATACCGATAAATAAATCATGTGAATCAATTTCAAAAAAATTGCAAATGCCCTCTCCAACGTTAACCTTGTAACCCTTGTCACAAAGTTGACTAATGGAGATAAGATTATGACATAAACCACTAACTAAATAAACATTAGTAATAAGATGTTAGGAAGGATTATCGATTTTGATTACTCCAATGATGGTTTCCTTTTGTTTGCCTTCAAAAGTGACCGTTGCACCATCCTTGATGCGAACCACTTCGGAGAGCAATGTGGGATCTCACATCATGTGTTTGGAGAATCTGCTATCGAGTATCCATCCTTTCCTTTTAGAGCCAATATGTCTAATATTGCTCTCTTTCTTGTTCTTGGGTACATACATAGTATACCATAAGCTCATAGTACCCAAGATTTGTTAGGTCCAAGGGGATTATCCCTTTGGAATCCAAATCCAAGTGGACTTTGGCTTCGCAACATAGTTACCACTATTTATCACATCGCTAATATAAGAATTGACATCAGCATTCCTATCATTTGTGCTAGTATTCTTAGGACCCCAAAGTGTGTATGTTTTGGGTGTCCTTTTCCTAGTTGCATGCACATTTGGTTGAGATCTATGTGGTGCATGCTTCCTAGGAGTATGGGATATAGCATATGAAGATGGTGGTAGATAAGCATGAGACATATATGGGTTATATGCAAATTGAGGAGCATGCATATTATATGAGACATATGGAACATACATGTGATGTGGTAGATGTGCATGAGCATACACGGGAGGATTATGTGTATGAACATATGAATGTGTATGAGCACGTGCATGAGTATTTCTCAATTGTGAGTTTGCATGTGCCCGTGGGTATGGAGCATAAAATGTGTCATAAGTGTCCACATGTGAAGTAGGTGATTTCATATGTGTATGAGTGTTGTGTACATATAGGCATGACATTTCTTTTGGTTTCCACCCTTAGTGGGTTTCTTGCCAAAAGAGGGAGAGTGTGAAGTGGTGGCCTTCTTGGTAGGTTTGCTACCAATAGTGTTTTTGACACCACTAGTGGATGCACTGGAGGATGGCCTCACAAAATATATAGTTACACCACTATAGGAGGTGCGACGTTTGGATGCATCTGCTTCCACATAACCAAGTCCAACATGATTTGTGACCGAAAATTGGTTTGGAATCAATTCAGCCAATTGCCCTTTCCCTTTGTTAAATTTCTTAACTTGGGAGGACATGAGCTCATATTTCTCCCTAAGGGAAGAAATACTAGTATCCAAAGTGGACACACGTGTTTTGAGCTCGTGCACTTGGGTTTTAAGAGAATCATTCTTAACACCCAATTGTGTGTTTTGTGAAGCTAGATCAACATTATCTTTAGAATAACCTTGATCTAGTTGAGATTTGAGGGAATTCACCTCATTTCTTAATGTGCCATTTTGAGAAACCAAATTGTCTTTCTCAAGTGTAAGTGTGTCAACAATGGTGGCATTGTTGGTGATCCATGGCATGGATGATTTACTAACATTATATTTCTTCAAATTAGTATATCTAAGTATAAGACATTGATACTTAGAAAATAATTCTTTAGCAACACGGAGTTCATCCATGGTTACCTCGGGTTCATCATTCTCACTATCACTTCCATCTTTGAATGCATCTTCTCAGGCCATGAACCACATATGTACACTCTCACCTTCTCATCGTCGGATTCACTCGAGGAATCTCCACTTAAGTCATCGAAAGTCCCAACAAGTCTTTTCTTCTTGTCCTTCTTAAATTTGTCAGACTTGTGGTACGTTGATGCTTTCCACTTTTCTTTGTTTCTTAGCATTGTGCAATCCTTCTTGATGTGCACTGACTTGTTACACTTAAAACAAAGAGACGATGAATTGTTAGTGGAATCAAATTTAGATTTGGAGGGAAATTTACCTTTGCGAAAGAAGCATTGGAACTTCTTTGCCATTTGCACCATTTCTTTCAAATCCACTTCATTCTCAGATTCATTAATATCGAAGGATGAAGAAGTAGCCTTGAAGGCTAACGCTTTCTTCTTGGCCTCCATTGGGTTCATCATTGCTCTAATCTTCATTCGTTTCTCCCTTCTTACTTCGTAAGACATGAGTGTACCGATGAGATTCACCACGATATAGTTTTCCATGTCATTGACCTCCTTAATGGCAATTGGCCTTTTTTCCAATTTTGATGTCATTCCCATGATTATCTTTCTTAACTTTTCTTGTTGAGTGTAAACTTGACCGAGAGCTTCAAGCTCATTGGTGATGTCGGGGAAACGACCGTACATCGTTGCAATGTTCTCACTATACTACATATGAAACATGTCGAAATTTTGTATAGCAACATATAATTTTGACAAGTTTACATTGTTCGTTCCCTCATGGGTAACAACAAGATGGTTCCATATTTGATATGCACTCTTACATGTGCATATCTTACTGAACTCATCCGGATCCAATGCGCAATGAAGAGCGTGCATTTCCATGGCATTATTCACCTCGACGGACTTCTCGACAGGAGTCCATTTGACAAAATCTACTTCGGTGGGTTCAACGTACTCCTTATGGAGGGTTCTCCAAAGAGAAGAACTCCTTAGGAATGTCTCCATCCGACACTTCCAATAGCCGAAATTCATGCCATTGAATCGCGGAGGACGAACCGCTGATTGTCCTTCGAAAATGATAGAAGCACCATCACGATCATGATTATTGTACGAAGGAGGTGGAGGAACGTTGGTGTTGTTGGATGCCATAACTATAAACCTTGTGCTCTGGTACCAATTGTAAGGACCCTGGCTATAAGGAAAATGCTAGAAAGGGGTTGAATAATGTTAATAAAATTTAAAGGATAGTTATACCAATTTAAATCCCTAACCAACAATAAATTGGGAATTATAAATTAACCCAAAATGAAACAAGCTAACACAATAGATGTTTCAAGGGTTCGGATTACCCAAGTCCAATATCGACATGCTCCCGGTAATCCTACGTCCCTTCCACCCTGATACATCTGGATACTCAAGTTAGAACCAAAACTTGAGGTTTCCTTTAAACCCACTTGTAGCAACCCTACAAGTGTAATCAAAACACAATTGATGTCCTTGACTCCAACTACTTGGGATCAATCAAACCACTCTCACAAACCTAGAGTGAATCAAATATCAAAAGATATGAAAATATTGAAATTGCAATACTTACAATCACCTATGCCTTGAAGTAGAACTTGAAGGATCAAGTGTATTGTGTGTTAATGTCTCTTCCAAGAAGAGAGAAAGCCCTTTCTCTTGTCACCACAAAATACCAAGAGGATATCACTTTGATTCTATCTTGGAGAGCAAGAGAGAATGAGATTGGAATTCTAGGGTTTTTAGAGAATGAGATCTTAGAGATGAATGCTTGAATGGCTAAGAGTATGACTAAGAAGCTTCAATGGAATAGTAGAAGATCTCTTTATAGGTTCTCTAAAACCCTCAAACAGAATACCCAAAACCCCCTTCTGAAATCAGTGTGGAAAATCCCAACGGATTGATTTTACAGTCAGGACAGGCGACTGATAAAGAACGAACAATCGCCTGCTGCACTGTCTCAGGGGGTAGGTGAGAATTCAAATGGTAACTTACCACATAGGATAGTCGACTGATGAAGGTTGAACAGGTGCCTATAAACCAACAGGCGACTGAGAAACCTTCTATAGGCGACTGAGCGAAAGATGTGAAAGTGGTGAAAACACAGGAATTTAGGGAAGACATGACATGCGACTAATGTGGTATCCACAGGCACCTGTGCCATGGGCAGGCGCCTGTGAAACCAACATCAGTCGTCTGGCCAAAACTTGCGTAACTTGGCAAACACCAAGGGTCATGATAAGTGAGTGACAGGCGATTGTAAAAGCATTCACAGGCGCTTGTGCCTTGGACATGCGACTGTGAAAGCAAAATCAGTCATCTGACCAAAAGATGACAAACTAGGGATCTTAGGACAAGAGTGAGATAAGCGACTGACTAACAAGTCACATGCGCATGTAACTGGACAAGTGATCACTCCTTATTTTACACTTTTTTCCCGCATGTTTGCATGCCATTTAGATCGCACAAATCATGGTTTTCACGATATATCGACGATATTGCACTGCTTTTCACGATTTGTTGTTTTTGTCGCATTTCAGGTGATTTGGAGCGATTTGGAGTGATCCCGAGATGCGCTGACTCCGGAGGGTCACCGACGACCTCCCCAAGGGGTTTTTTGCTGTTGGAGAGGAGCGGAAGAAGAACGGACGTCGCAGGAGCGACGATGAGGCCAAAACAAGCTGTTTGGGCATTTTTGGTGTCCCACTCGGCCGAGTGAAGGAGTCACTCGGCCGACCAGCGAGACACCGCTCGGCCGACTAGATCAGACACGATTCATATGTGCACTCGGCCGAGCGACGGAGACCACATCGGCCGAGTGACGAGATCCCGTCCGCCCGAGTGGCGCCCAGACGAAGCCATTCAAAAATCGCCAACTTACTGTTTTTCGGCTGCCTGAGCTTCAGAAGACCCACTCGGCCGAGTGGATAATCCCGACCGCCCGAGTACCAAGAAGCCATCGGTCGAGTGACGACAACTCACTCGGCCGAGCCGCCCCCGAAGTGAAGACCCCTGAAGATCAAGACTTACTGGAAATTTACAGGGTTTCTCACTTGGCTGAGCGACTTTTGTCACTCGGCCGAGTGTGACGCGCTGCCTGTAGCGAAAATTGCGGATTTCAGGCTGCGCAGGGGTATTTTGGTCACAGTTTTTGGACGATTTTGGGGGGTATTTAACCCCTGTTTTACCCTAGTTTGAGAGAGCTTTTTCTTAGATTTTTTGCAGCTTTTTAGATTAACTTTTTAGCTTTATTCTTGTGATTGGAGAGAAGACAAAAGTTGATTTTTGTTGGATTATTTGAAGAACTCCATTGGTTTGCCTCTCTTCTCTAAAAAAATTCTATTTTTATTGCATATATCAATATTATGATGAATTCTCTTGCTTATTTCATTGATTATTTTTGTGTTTGTGCTATGAATTGCGAGTAGTCTCCACGTCTTGGGGCGTGGGGATGAACCCTACAAGCCCAATTTCATATTTGTGATGAATTGGTAGAAATTTTGCTAGAATCGTTGTTAGGGATTAGTTTGGGATCGATTTACTACGGATAGCTAGGAGTTCATACCGATTGGGATTTGTAAGAGATTGGATCCCAATTCGATAGGAAACCCTAGAAATCCGAATTGGCTTGGAATCGAATTTCCGAAGTATCGGTTTGCAAGAGATTGGACCGATACTAGGGTTTCCGGTTGCAACTCCGTGCCGATACCCGTTTGCAAGAGATTGGACGGGTAGGAACTATCCCAGCCTTGGTCGTGGGCCGAGTTTGCACGAGAGTGGGCTCGGTGCGCGATTGAACGATGATGTTGATCCTAATGCTAGTTTCCCTAGGCTAGGGTTTGCAAGAGATTGGACCCAAACCTAGGATAGCTATAGACCGGCAACAGCGCGAGAGCGTGAGCTAGGTTCTACATTCAGTTGCAACTAGTTCATCCAAAATCTTATTCTAGCAATTTTGATACCGATGAACCACATTTACGAAATACGGTGAGTAGCGGGAATTCCCCATTCCCTAGACGTTCTTTATTTGATTTGATATTTCCGTACTTTGTCTGACGATTGTGACAGGATCGCCAAAGGCAAATTTCTCTCTTCTTAAATAGCCAGGTTGATTGGAACAAGCACGGTCATTCGTCCTCCCTGTGTTCGATAACCCGCTCGATGTTATACCGTGCACTTGCGGTAAAACTACAACCGTTCTTTGGGTCACATCCCGGAGCGATCAAGTTTTTGGCGCCGTTGCCGGGGAGGCGATTGCGTTTGATCTTACCACCCTAGCTATTTTTTTATTTCTTTATTTTTCTTTTACCTAACCCTTCCATTGTGCTAATCACTTCTTTGAAACTTTGTTCTCCTGTGCATGTACACGAGATCTACGGCGGACCCTGAAGCTATATTATTTGATCCCGAGATCGAACGTACCGCGCGGAGACTTAGAGCGGAAAGAAGACAAGATCGGGAAGGGAGGTTTATGACCAACCCGGAAACTGCGGACCAATTAGCGGCAAGGATGTCGAGGATAATTTCTATTCGAGATAGGCTTCGGCCTAAGACCTCTTCTACGACCTCATCCATTGCCATGCCGGAGTTGGCGGCTGACAAGAACTTTGAGCTAAAGACTGGAGTAGTGGTTCTGATGCAGCAGGATCCATTTCATGGGAATGCCCATGAAAATCCCCACTACCACATCCAATTATTCTTGTCGAAGTGCGCCACATTTCAGATGCCGGGGGTCTCCATCGATGCCATCAGTTTGCGTCTCTTCCCCTTCACGCTAAAAGACAAGGCACTCTATTGGTTGAGGACGCAAGCTGAGGGAGTCTTCACCACTTGGGACGAGTTGGCGAGTGCATTCATTGACAAGTTCTATCCGCCCTCCAAGACGGTGAAGATCCGGAGCGCTCTCATGTCCTTCAAGCAAGGACCCCAAGAGACGCTCTATGAGGCTTGGGAGCGTTTTAAAGATCTGCAGCATCAATGCACGCACCATAGCATTGAAGACTGGGAGCTAGTTCATAGCTTCTACAATGGTCTCTAACCGGGGACCAAACAAATTATTGATGCCGCGGCGAATGGTGCTATCTTATCAAAAACTCCCGAAGAAGCTACGGCCCTAATTGAGGAGATGGCCTCCAACAATCAACAATGGGGCGATGAGCGAGGACACTCTACGTCCTCCTTGAAGCCAACTAGTATCTATGAGGCGAAGGCCGTAGCAGAGCTTACAAGCAAGTTTGATTCTCTCCACAAGGTAGTGGAGAGACTGGAGAAGTTTTTCACGGAGCCCCAAGGAAACCCCTCCACCTCCGCACCAACGAACCAAATGTGTGATTGGCAAGACCAATCTCAAGCCATGTATGTGGGAGGAGAGCAAGGAGAAGGATCCTTGGAGCAAGTACAATATGTCGCGGGGAACCAAGGGTATTGGGCCAATCCGGCCACAATAAATCATCCCAGATTCTCTTACGCCAACAATGAAGGAGCTTTGAACCCGCCACAACAACCACCTCAACAAGCTCGACCACCACCACCACCCCAACAACAACACTATCCGCCGAGGGGGCCTCCACAACAAAATTTTCAACCGAAGCAACAAGTTCCACCATATAGGCCACCCGGATACAATCAAGGGTGGAGGAATCAAAATCAAAACCCTCCACAAGCTCAACAACAATCCGACTTCGAAGCTAGAGTGGAGGCGTTTATGGTCGAGCAAAAGAAGGTCAATGCTACCTTGAAGGCGGGGCAAGACTCCCTTACAACCGTTGTAGCTCAAATCTCGGAGCAATTGGCGTTGCTCAATCGGAATACTCAACAATTGCCGGCGCAACCCGAGCAAAACCCACGGGGCAACACCGGCCACATCAATGCCGTAGTTGTCGTTACTACTAGAGGCGGTAAGGATACCACCCCCGCCATGATTCCTACCGAGGAGCCCGTGGAGGAAAGTTTGGAGCCAATTGAGCCGGTAGTTGAAGTTGAGAAGGAGAAAGAGCCACAAGAAAAGGAGAAATCTAGAGCGGAGAAATTGATTGAGGAAAGGCGCTTCATGCCACCGGTCCCATTCCCCCAAAGGCTTGCTAGAGCGAAAATGGAGAAAAGGCTAGCAAAGTTTCTCGAGTATCTGAGAGGGGTTAGCCTCAACATTCCCTTCCTCGATGCCGTCGTGGAGATCCCCACATATGCTAAATTCTTAAAGGATTTGATTTCGGGGGGAAAGAGGAAGGAGAAGATTATGCTAGCCGAGGAGGGCTCTTGGTTCACCAAGAGAGAGAAGGAGCCGGCCAAATTCAAAGATCCGGGGAGCTTTCGAATTCCTTGCACCTTGGGCGGTGTCCCTCTTCAAAAGGCGTTGGTAGATTTAGGGGCTAGTGTGAGCCTCATGCCTCTCTCCATGTTCTTAAGGCTAAACACCGGGACGAAGTTGAAACCTACCGACATGCGGATACAATTGGCCGATGGGCGGATAACGAGGCCGGTAGGGATCGCCGAAGACATCCCGCTACAAGTCCCGGGGGGCATATGCTTGCCATGTTACTTCGTAATCATGGACGTTAAGGAGGAGGGAGATACGTCATTGATACTTGGACATCCGTTCCTCGCCACCGCCGGTGTGATTGTCGACGTGCGAGAAGGTACCCTAACTTTGAACGTCGGCAACATCGAGGTGGAGCTTCACATTCCTAAGGCTATGAAACACATGCCTTATCACGAGGAGCTTGACTACATGGACCTCCTTGATGAGGTAATCGAGGAGGCGATCCCCCACTCCATTGGCGCTCTTTTCGATGAGGATTTCAAGGAAGGCCCGGATTTAGGCCAAGATGAGAAGATAGATGATTCCCCCAACCACTCCGCTGAAAGTGATGAAGGCGACGTAGATGTCGCAAGGATTCGAGAGCTCTGTAAGCTCTCGAAATCGAAGTCTCCGAAGAAAGCTCCGCCGATACGGAAATCGGCGTCACCGGTGAAGCCGTTGACCGGAGCAAACGCTAGCTTGGGGGAGCCTCCCCCCAACACTATCCGAGACGGGAGACCACCGAGGGAGATCACGCCGCCGTAACTTCCGAATCCAAGCGTTCTCCCCGGAAAGTTTGATGGGTGCATCTCATATGCACCAAACATCCTGCATTAATTGAAAATCATAGGGGGTCGAGCTCACGACCTTAAACGAGCGCTTGTCGGGAGGCAACCCGACGGTTATTGCTTTATTTTCATTTTTCTTTATTTTTGTTTTAGAAATTTTTAGTGCTTTGAGTCGTTCGCCCAAAAATTTTGTGATAACGGGTCCTATTTTTCTTGACAGGAGAGGAGATAGGTAAATCCATCATGAGGAGGATGAACGAGATGATAAGGAGCGCCCCAGGAAGGCGCTCGATGCTTAGGAGGAAGATGAAATCGACTGGAGGAAGAAAGACGGAGTTTAGAGCCCAAACGAAGACAAACAGCAGAACACAAGGCTCACTCGGCCGAGTATACTAGTCACTCGGCCGAGCACACTAGTTCGTCCGGCAGAGCCGCTCACGAACAAGGGAAGTCTGCTGTACCCAACTCTCTGTTTAATTTCCTGATTTCAGTATAACTGCTACTCGGCCGAGTATATATATTCACTCGGCCGAGTAAAACGGATACGCTCCTAGGGCGAGTCTTGCCGAGTAGCTTGAGCCACTCGACCGAATGGACTTACTCCACTCGGCCGAGGCTGGCAAGGCCACTCGGCCGAAGCGTAAGCGGGGAGGAATTTTCCATTGATCTCACTCGGTCGAGTGACCTAGTCACTCGGCCGAGTGACCTAGTCACTCGGCCGAGTCGTAAATTTTGCTATATAAAGGGCCGAGGGGGGGCACGTTTTTCGAAACGAACAAACCACAATCGCCCACGACCCCTCAGCTCCCTCGCCCGTTCCCCTCGCTCGCGCCCCCCACTCGCCCGGCCGTCGACCCCCGCGCCGCCGCTCGGCCAGCCGCCGCCAGCCGAGCTCTGCCGCGCCTCGCCCGAGTCACCGCCGACGGCCACCACTCCGGCCACCTCCGGTAACCCCAATTTTCGCCTTTTTTCCTCTTTTGTGTGTTTTTTAGGATCCATGTGCTTAACGAACCCCAAACCCAAATTGATTTCTATTTCTATCTATTATATCCCTAATGCCCCATACGTTTTTGAATATTACCCGCTGATATCTCCATTTCATGCGCAGGTCATTTTTGGGAGCTTAGGGGAGCCCAGGGGAGCTTCTAGGGACTGATTCGGGCTTCGCGGAGGCGCTGTCTTCGCACGCCTCCATTGCTTTGCACTCGTGGTGTGTCGGGGTATACTCTTTCCTTTATTTTGCACACGCCGCACTTTTCACGTTTTTCGGCGCGCGCTCGGGGCCCATATGTCGCCCCGGACACGGCCGCGGTCGAAGAGAGCTTCCGCCAAGCGGAAGCGGTCGGATGATGCCGGCCCCTCCCACGAGTTGGAGGACTCTCCTCCGCCTTCTCCCACACACCACGTCCACCCAGCACAGCCTGCAGGCCCCGCACACCCCGCACAGCCTGCAGGCCCCGCACACCCCGCACAGCCTGCGGGGCCCGCACAGCCCGCACACCCTCCACAGCCACCACCTCCGGCTCCACTTATCGGGCCGCTGGGGATCACGTTCCGGAACGACGCACACCGCGTCGCTTTCGAGCATATTTCCCAGCGCTCGATCGTACCCTCCAGGTTTGCACACCTTGCCGACCTAGGACGCCTGGGGGTACTAGAGGGGATGCTCACGTTGTACGACAACGTGGGCTGGCGAGATTTCTTTCAAGTGTCGGCGGACCTGCTACCACTTCCACACCCACACCCGCTCAGCAGCCTGCCCCACTCCCACCACCACTTCCGCCTCAGGACGGAGACGGCACAGCACCAACTTCTTAGGCACCCTTGATGCCGTCGATTATTTTTGCCGATGTGCTGCCCGTTTCTGCTGGGTCCTGTTGCATTTTTGTCCACCCCCCCTCCCCTCACTTATTTTGGGATTCTCATTCTGATCGTATCTTTATATATCTTTTTTGGGAGAGAGGGAGAGTTTTTGGTGCCGCAACTATATATCTGTATCACTCCTATATCTGCATGCATCATGTCCGCATCATATTTTTCGTTTCATTATTTTTCCTTTTTTCTTTTTTTTCCTTTCCATCATGCATGCACCCTCACTTACCCCTCTCATTACTTGTCTCTCGGTGTGCCCCACTTTGCACATTGAGGACACTGTGCCATTTAGCTTGGGGGAGTGAGTTCTCACGTTCTTTTTTGATTTGCCACCTTTATTTTTAGTTTTTCACACCATCTTCCGCTTTTGCACTTATTTTCATCATTTTTTCTTTTATTTTACCATGCATCACGTTTTTCTTATTTTTCTGTGTGCCGCATCGTAATTAGTTCTATTTTCCCTTTATCTTTATTTCTTTCTTTTTCATCTCATGCTAGAGATGACTTTTCTATGATGATGATGACGTGGAGTTAGCTTACTCTATATGCATGCTATATTTGTCATGTCTTAGACTTTATTTCTGATATCATATGCTATGACTTGCCTTGCATCTAGAGATAGTAACCCACACTTTTTCCACATGAAAATGGATGAAATTTTATTATTATCTGAGTCTGAATATTCATATGTATGCTATCACAGAAAACACACCAAGATTCACGCATTGAATGCCTATATCTGGAGTACCGATTTCTTTTCCTATATCACTTCTATATGCATGAATTGTACATTTCACTTCAGGATGATTGAATGATGTTAGCTATGATAAATCTGGATTAGTTAGCTTTTTTGTGATCGAAACTGAGTAGATTAGATTACCCTGCTGAAGTTGTCGTGCATGTCTTATAGAGTGAACCGAGAGATATATTTATTTCTTTCTCCACAAATCTTGAACATCATTTCTCTACTTTTAAAATCATTGGTGAATCTCCCCTTAGAGATTCTATTATATGGCATTTCCCCCGCTATTAATTCCTAGCTCCAAATTTCTTATTCAAAAAAAAGAGAGAGAAAATATTCTTGTATATCATTATCTCTCTTTGAGTTGGGATCGTTGTGTATATATGCTATATCAAAAAAAAACAACAACAAAAGAAAAAAAAAGAAAAAAAAAGAGGAAAAATCCTCAATAAAAGATCTCATCTCACTTTCTTTCTTTCTTCTCTCTTTTCGTGTTCATTTTCATTGCTTTTGGAGCTTTATAAAAATGGGGATGTGAATATTTTTTATGCCACCATGCTTATAGATAAGCTTGGGGGAGGGAATCCATTGATGTGTGAGAGAGTGACTACTTGACGTTGCACGACAACCTAGGCTAAGTAATATTCTATACTCGGTGAGATTATTTCTAGCTTTACGAAATCCAGAAATCTAAGCCTAGCATTCATATCATGAAATCCACACTTTTCTATTCTCTCTATTCTATTGTGTGATACTCTTATACTCCTCATAGAAAGCATTCAATTGAAAAGTGTGTGATCTGCGATTTGTATACCGCTTTAAATGATTCAGACGATGTTAATTCTAAAATTATTCCGTTTTTCATGATTATATCGTTGTTCGTGGGTTTTCTATTTCTATTTGCATTATTATACTATGATATCAAAATAAAACTCTTTGACATGTATTTTTCATTCAGTGCATGCTATATGAGTAAGCGGAACCCACGTCCTGAGAAAATGATCTAGCAGCTTACCTCTTCGCTTCTTTCTTTCTTCTTTATTTTTATTTCGTTTTCCATTCTTCTCCGTTTTTCATTTTTTTTTTCATTTTTCGCCGTTTTCGTTTTTTGAATCCACTGGGTTCGCCTTTTACTTATCTCCCTCGAGGACGAGTAAGAGGTAAGCTTGGGGGATTTTGATCACTCCTTATTTTACACTTTTTTCCCGCATGTTTGCATGCCATTTAGATCGCCCAAATCATGTTTTTCACGATATATCGACGATATTGCGATGCTTTTCACGATTTGTTGTTTTTGTCGCATTTCAGGTGATTTGGAGCGATTTGGAGTGATCCCGAGATGCGCCTACTCCGGAGGGTCACCGACGACCTCCCCAAGGGGTATTTTGCTGTTGGAGAGGAGCGGAAGAAGAACGGACGTCGCAGGAGCGACGAGGAGGCCAAAACAAGCTGTTTGGGCATTTTTGGTGTCCCACTCGGCCGAGTGAAGGAGTCACTCGGCCGACCAACGAGACACCGCTCGGCCGACCAGATCAGACACGATTCATATGTGCACTCGGCCGAGCGACAGAGACCACATCGGCCGAGTGACGAGATCCCGTCCTCCTGAGTGGCGCCCAGACGAAGCCATTCAAAAATCGCCAACTTACTGTTTTTCGGCTGCCTGAGCTTCAGAAGACCCACTCGGCCGAGTGGATAATCCCGACCGCCCGAGTACCAAGAAGCCATCGGCCGAGTGACGACAACTCACTCGGCCGAGCCGCCCCCGAAGTGAAGACCCCTGAAGATCAAGACTTACTGGAAATTTACAGGGTTTCTCACTCGGCCGAGCGACTTTTGTCACTCGACCGAGTGCGACGCGCTGCCTGTAGCGAAAATTACGGATTTCAGGCTGCGCAGGGGTATTTTGGTCACAGTTTTTGGACGATTTTGGGGGGTATTTAACCCCTGTTTTTACCCTAGTTTGAGAGAGCTTTTTCTTAGATTTTTTGCAGCTTTTTAGATTAACTTTTTAGCTTTATTCTTGTGATTGGAGAGGAGACAAAAGTTGATTTTTGTTGGATTATTTGAAGAACTTCATTGGTTTGCCTCTCTCTTCTCTAAAAAATTCTATTTTTATTGCATATCTCAATATTATGATGAATTCTCTTGCTTATTTCATTGATTATTTTTGTGTTTGTGCTATGAATTGCGAGTAGTCTCCACGTCTTGGGGCGTGGGGATGAACCCTACAAGCCCAATTTCATATTTGTGATGAATTGGTAGAAATTTTGCTAGAATCGTTGTTAGGGATTAGTTTGGGATCGATTTACTACAGATAGCTAGGAGTTCATACCGATTGGGATTTGCAAGAGATTGGATCCCAATTCGATAGGAAACCCTAGAAATCCAAATTGGGTTGGAATCGAATTTCCGAAGTATCGGTTTGCAAGAGATTGGACCGATACTAGGGTTTCCGGTTGCAACTTCGTGCCGATACCCGTTTGCAAGAGATTGGACGGGTAGGAACTATCCCAACCTTGGTCGTGGGCCGAGTTTGCACGAGAGTGGGCTCGGTGCGCGATTGAACGATGATGTTGATCCTAATGCTAGTTTCCCTAGGCTAGGGTTTGCAAGAGATTGGACCCAAACCTAGGATAGCTATAGACCGGCAACAGCGCGAGAGCGTGAGCTAGGTTCTACATTCAGTTGCAACTAGTTCATCCAAAATCTTGTTCTAGCAATTTTGATACCGATGAACCACATTTACAAAATACGGTGAGTAGCGGGAATTCCCCATTCCCTAGACGTTCTTTATTTGATTTGATATTTCCGTACTTTGTCTGACGATTGTGACAGGATCGCCAAAGGCAAATTTCTCTCTTCTTAAATAGCCAGGTTGATTGGAACAAGCACGGTCATTCGTCCTCCCTGTGTTCGATAACCCGCTCGCTGCTATACCGTGCACTTGCGGTAAAACTACAACCGTTCTTTGGGTCACATCCCGGAGCGATCAACAAGCACATGTACTTTGTACAGCAGTCGCCTGATAGGAGTTATAACAGAAAGCCCAAAAACCAAGTGTCAAAGTATAAGCAAAACAGACGACTGTAGAACAAATCACATGCGACTGTTTAGAGACAGGCGCCTGTAAAACATTCAGCAGTCGCCTGTTGAGAGTCCAAAATGCACAAGATAGAGAATAATGAATTGGAGGCCTAGGAAATGAGTTCTAATGATTTCCTAGGATAGAATGAAAGATGTATGTGTTCCAACAAAATTCTACTACAATGCTACAAACTAGAAGAAAATAAAAAGATTACATCTTGGTTTTGCCTCTCTTCTTTCTATGGAATGAGCTTGAAGTCTTCTATGAGCCTCAATCTTCATCTTTGATCATCCAATCCACTTTACAAGCTTCGATTGATCCTTGAGAGACATCTATTGCTAATTGATCTTCATGATATGATTAGGCAATGGATTAACTGCAAGTAGAGGATTAGTCACAAGTATTTATGTTTTCTTATCATCAAAACCAAGTAGGGAGAAGTCTAATACTCAACAAGCTCTTCGATCTCAACGTGCACAACAATGCGCACAATGCATGTGAGCAATTTCGGATATGTGAATCAAAATTGCTCAACGTGCACAACTCTAGTTGTGCATGTTGAGCAATTTTGCTCCACGGATCCGAAATTTCTCACCGTGCAAAGCTGGTAAAACTTTTGCCAGTTGTGCACGTTGAGCAATTTTGCTCCACAGATCCGAAATTGCTCAACGTACACAACTGGTAAATTTTTTTGCCTATTGTGCGCATTGAGCAATTTTGCTCAACGCAACTCATGAAGCTGCCCTCCACATTTCGTTGCCCCTCCACATTTCGTCACTCGCTCGACTGTGCCCTCCACAGTTCGTTGCCCTCCACAGTTCTTCGCTCTCGCTTAGCAATTTCATTGTTTGTTTGGTTGGTTAGTTTAATATGGAAGGAATGGTGGTGAAAACAGCAGTGGGCGAACGAGAACGAGGACTTGCAGGTGGAAATGACGTGGATCGATCTGAATCATTCGACCTCAGAATTGCTCCCAGCACACTCCGACGCTGCCACCCCCTCCTCTACCCCCTCCGACCACTTTATCTTCTTCAGACTTCTCTTCTCTCTCTTCCAACTCTTTGTCCTCTTCTTCTTCTTAGTTGGGCTCCATCGATCTCCCATTTTTCGCTGCTCTTCTCCCCATTTCTCTCTCTCTCTAAAATCAAAAAACCCTGTCGTTGGGCGTGGCAGGGGCGACTAGGGTAAAAATGGACTAGTTTTTGAATGGGAAACTTGAGAATAAGTGGTTGTGCGTGCAAGCAATTCAGTACATGTGCGTAGCAGCCCCGAACTTTATTTCTACAATGTGCAATTCCTTGAAAGAAGTTTTAGTACTTTATGCTTGGCATTAGGTTCACCATGAGAGGCAGGCTTCTGAAAATATTGTGGTTGCCTAAGAATTGATTCACACCATTATAAAAATGAAAACTCATATGGGGCTCTTTGCTCTGAAAATAGACTTGAAAAAAGCTTATGCCAGGATCAGATGGGACTTTTTGGAGGAGACCCTGATTCTTTTTGGGTTTCCCAACTCCTGGATTAAGCTCATTATGTTTTGTGTTTCTACTGCACAGGCTTCAGTTTTATGTAGTGGAGAAGCTTCGGAATGGTTTGTACCTGAGAGAGGACTACGCCAAGGTGATCCTCTTTCTCCATATTTTTTTGTTCTATGTATGGAAAGGTTGGGCTTACTAATCTCTGAAGCGGTAGTAGAGAAGTCTTGGGAACCGATTGTGATTGGGAAGGGAGGTCCAGCTATTACCCACTTGCTATTTACCGATGATCTCTTTTTGTTTGGGAAAGCTACCTTACAACAGGTTCGTAGAGTCACTAAGATCTTGGGTATATTTTGTGACTCATCTAGAGCTAAAGTAAATTTGAAAAAATCTAGATGTTTTGTCTCCCCGGTGGTAGGACGTCAACATGATTTAAATATATGCTCTTCACTTGGTGTGCAATTATCTACTGACTTGGGAAAATATTTGGTGGTGTCCTTACTTCATGACAGAATTTCGAAGAATACTTACAGAAAAGTGGGGGAGAGGATTAGTGCCAAACTCTCTGGTTGGAAAACGAAGTTACTGAGTCTTGCTGGACGTGCTACTTTAGTTAGTTCGGTTACTTCTGCCATTCCTACGTATGCTATGCTTACAACCCGATTCCCAAAGCATACCCTGAAGGAGTTAGATAAATTGAACAGAGCTTTCATTTTGGGTGGACATGAAGGGAGAAGGAAACTTCATCTTGTTAGGTGGAAGGAGGTGTGCAAACCAAAGAAGGTGGGTGGTCTTGGACTTCGGTCTATGGAGTTACATAATAATGTAATGTTGCAGAGGTTGGCTTGGAGGGTTTTGACAGAACATCATGCTCTCTGGGTAAGGCTTTTAAAATCGAAGAATAATCTCCCTGGTGACTTGGTTGTGTATGTTTCTGGTTTGGAATCCCTCTCATCTACTTGGTCTTGTTGCTGAAAAAGTTTGGTTCACAGCTTGAAGTGTTTAAAAGATGGTCTGGTGAAGAGGGTTGGAGATGGGTTAAGTACATACTTTTGGCGGGATAACTGGCTGGGCCAACCACTATTGGCGATTATTGATCCTCTTCCTGTGGAGGATTGTTCTCAGATTCTGGTCAAGGACTTTATTGTAAATGGGTCATGGGATATGGGGAAATTACTACAATCTATTCCAGATACGGTGTCGCAACGAATTATGGCTTACACACTTCCCAAAGTTTCAACACAGGAGGACATATATATATATATGGCATCTAACACCGAATGGGGTTTTTTCTACTCAATCAGCTTATAATCAGTTGCTGAAGACCCATTCCAATGGCTTGGAAGTTCAGGTGGATTGGTTATAGAAGTTTCCTTTACCTGCCCACTGGATGTACTTCTTGTGGCTTGTCATCAATGAAAGAATTGTCACGAATGTTTTGCGGTTCCATGGAGGTATCTCAAATTCTGATTTGTGTTCTTTATGTGTGGATGAGCAGAAACTACAATGCATGTTCTCTGAGATTGCATCGAAGCAAGGAGAGATTGAGATGATTTCTTCCCTAGATCGACCTTCCCGAATTTCTATCAATTTTCTTTGGTGGAGTGGATAAAGAATTTGTCGGACATTGGGACATATCCATCACATCACGTTGTCTTGTTTGGCACATGTATGTGGAAGATTTGGGGCGCCCGTTGCCGAAGGATCTTTTCGATTCGGGACATGAATGCTGAGGATACTTTTTTATTCAGGCAGATGGCCCAGGGTGCAACAGAGGTATCTCTTCTTTATTGCAAGCCCTCTCCAGCCTATTCGTCTACTTCACTTATTCGGTGGGTTCTTCTTGGTTCAGGAGTGGTGAAGCTTAATGTTGATGGAGCTCGAAAAGGAAATACGGGCCTTGTAGGTGCATGAGGCCTTTTTCGGGATGAAAGGGGTTCATGGTTACTTGGTTTCTTTGCTTATGTTGGATGGGGAACTAACTTAAATGTGGAGCTCCAGACTATACACTTTGGATTGCAGGTGGCAGAATGAGCTCATGGAAATTATGTGTGAATCAGATTCAAGGGTTGCTTTGTTGCTTCTTACTTCAAAGGATGTCCATTCTCACCCCCTTTGGAATCTGATTCTGGATATTCGGCAGTTGGCTGAAGATGTTTCGTATCTCTGCACTTTTGAAGCATGTTCTTCGGGAGGCTAATTTTTGTGCTGATGAGCTTGCAAATTTGAGATGTGTAATGGGCTCTGGATATCCTAGGGTTTCACACCCTAATTGATGTACTTTTCTTTTAGATGAATAAAAAAGGTACACCATGCTTTCATCGCGCTATTTATTTTTTTTATTTTTTTTCATTTTATATGTATACTTGTTTGATTCTCGCAAACGTTCCTCCTTGGTACCAATAAGATTACCGCCGCTGCAATAATTCCGGCAGTGTGAAACCAATGGGCTTCCTTATCCATCCACATCTACGATAAGAAAGAGACGCCAACGAGTATTAAACTAATGTCATCATGCTTGGGTTAGAAATAATGTAGATCGACAAGTCATTTTCAGGCCAGGCTCGCATCAACGACCATCGATCTTTATTAAGATAGAGACGCGAAACCAACACAGTGTGCGCTCTGCCCTGGCTGCAAGATGAAGTGGCATCTCTTTGCATTCGCAATGATCACCGCCTTCTTCGTGATATTTATCTTCTTCAAGCTCTGCAAGAAGAAGACCGCGTCCAACTCTCCTCCCTCCCCCACTACTAGAAAATAGAGCAACAGCCACAAGACATCTGTCACGGAACGATTACGTGGCCATTGTTTCATCTTTAGCCACGAATGATTCTGTGGCTATTATTCCGTGGCTATTATAGTATTAGCCACGGATTTTGTCGTGGCAAGTAGTAAATGGCCACGGAAAGATCATCACTAGACTTTCCGTCAGAGTAATATAAGTGTCACGGAAATAATTCGTGGCTGATAATTCTAATTGCCCGTATTTATCACTGACAAATGTTTATTTGGCACGTTACACGGACTCATTGAAAACCTTGGCGCGTAACCTTGGCGGCAAATGAAAATAATAATGGAAACGCATTAAACGAAAATTATAATGGTAAAGTATACCTGATAAATATATACCTAAAAAATATAACCCGTATCAAAACTGACAAAACCCCTCTCCATCGCGCGCCGCTCGTTCGCTCTCGTGCGCGCGCGCTCTCTCTCTCTCTCTCGACGAAAGACGGCGACGATTCGTCAGTCGAGCGACGGTCCCCGGCGACGAACCATCTCTTGAGCGACGAACCTCGGCGTGATCAAAGCTCAGGCGAAAAATCTATCTCTCGATCGATCTACGAGACCCGGAGACGATCGGTGATCAAAGCTTGAAGAAAAAAAATTAGGGCTTCTTTTCACCGACACTATACGTGTTCTTAGGCGACGTGGACTCGGGCGGGTAGCTATATTCCTACCTCTCTCTATCTATGTCTCTATCTTTATCGATTCTAACAAATTAGGGCTTTTAATTATTGCAAACGAGCCGATCAAACTAATTAGTGATTTTTGAATTTGATACTCTGGAGACGCTGTTCTCTGGCGACGATGATAAGGTTCTGAATTTGATCGATGTTAATTATTAATAAAATTTTGGTATTCTTGTTAATTATGTTCTTTCTGTGTAATTTCTTGTTGGATGAATTATGTGACAATCGCAGTATGTGGTTTGAAAATTAGTTAGCAGGGAGTTGGAGTAGGAGATGGCTTAGACTTAGAGGCAATAATATATGTACAAGGGGATAATGACGCCGTTAAATATATACTAATTAATTTAGAAATTTTTAATTTTTAATTTAGAATTGGAAACCTTGGGGGTTTCTAGCAGATTTGGAGTGGACAGTTAAGCAAGAAAAAAAGAAATCTTTGAAAAATGTAAGAGGGTGTGCAGTGTAGACATCAGGGAGAGTGAGAAAAAAAGTGCACAAGGGAGATGCCCTCCTTTCTTTATTTGAAGTTTGATATGTTAATCATGTTTGTTTTTGTTTTATTCTTCTTTGAATCCAAAGTCTGATTATTGGTTACTAAGTGGGTAAGACTCTTTCCCTTGGCTACAAGCCATTGACTGCACACCAAAAACCCCAACAGTCCAGCTACTTGGCAGCCACCTCTCTCTCTGTCTCTTGTGTAAGCCACTTTTATAAGCGCAATCAGTACAATGGTTGCAATCTCCAAAGAAAACATACTATATCATAATATAATGAAGTCTCCACCACAATATTACACTCAGAATTAGTAACTTGTACAAAGCTCCATGTGTTGTTCAAATTCAATTTCTATTCAATAGAAAACATTTGAAAACTTGTTCAGTTTATTAGCAAAGAAGAATGAAATACAAACAAGCGATGGCAACTTGAGCCCTTTATCTCCATTCTGCTTTCTCATAGGGCTCTTCAAGGGATGTCCATTTGTTGTTAAAGCAGCTTCCACACCCCTAGTGAACTCAAACCATGGCTATTACACTCGACTGATAAAATTAAAGATCTGACCACAAAATGTGGGATATAGAAATATGTAAGTTTATGAGTTCTTGAAACAAGATGCACTGTAAGTCACATCCAGTTTGGTTGGTACGTGGCTGTAACGGCCGCTTTCCGATCGTACTTTGTTCGTGCACGTGCTTTTGACCGTGCACGTATTTATTTTAGACTCTGTTTGTTTGTGAACACTTTGGTGTGATATGTCGTTGTGAAAGTCTCTGATAGTATTAAATTGTGGCACTATTTTGGAACAACATTTCTCGGGTCGTTCTCCCACGATTTGATCTTATTCGAAGAGACGTTGTGATTTTCACTTTTGATGTGAGACGTTTCTATTTTTAGTTTCGTCGCTCGACGTCGAAATTGAGATCCGTCTTCTTAGTTTTCTTTCTCTCGTTGTCCCGATCACCCCAATATTTATTTCACAATTTTTGGATTTCATTTGACCTATTTTATATTTTTGGCCAAGCTTAAAATATTTTTAAATACCAAGTTTTAAAGTAATTTCGACCCAATATAATTTCTGTTAGATTATAACTCTTCAAAACATTTTTGACCCAAATCCTAGCCCCTATCTTGGCCGCACCCTAGCCTTGCGTGAGTAGGGGGGAGAGAGAGGGAGAGAGAGAGAGAGAGGGAGAGAGAGAGAGAGAGAGAGATGAGTTTTATTATTTTTAAAATCCTAATCCTAATAGAATTAACCCTAGACCAATTCAACCCACCTACACTATATAAATACCCCCTAGGATAACCTATTTTCGCAAGAGAACAAACCCTAGCCGCCCCCACAACTCAAAATCCCACTTTCGACGTTCGTCGCAACCAAGCTCCACAGCCGCCCCCGCACGACCGACGTTTTCCCCTATTTTCCCTCGGTCTGACCGAGGCACAGCCCCGCTCCACTGCCCCGCTCCGCACCCAGCCGCCCGCCTCACAAGCCCCCGCTACGACCGAGAGCTTCTCTCGGTCTGACCGAGAGCCCCGCCTGCATCGCTGCAGCCCCCGCTCCCCAAGCGCCAGACCGACAATTTCTCTCGCACCGGCCCGCTGTGACCGATCGACCTGCATCTCCGCAGTGCAGCGACCGGCCGTGCGTTGTATTCTCTCGGTGTGACCGAGAGATTCTCTCGCGGCGGCTCAGTCTGACCGAGCGACGTTCGTCGCAACGTCGCAACTTTCACATCGCTTGCCACCGTGGGCCCCCAAGTTCTCCAGAAGTGTTGTGGGTCCCCCATTGGCCCCTAGCACTACTGTGGGTCCCACCTAGGTGTCTCCTCTTTGTGGATTTGCCGATTACGACGTTGCGATACGTCGTAGCCCGTCGTCGCACGTCCTAGCGTTGGAATCTTGGTTCGTTGATCTGGTTGCTGCCCAGACTATTCGAGCGAGGAACCTAAACTGGAATCTGGCTAGGAGCGTGTTCTTATATTCCAACCCCTGGCGTCGCTACCCGACGCCATTGTAGCTTTCGCGTCGTGTTGAGGTAACGTTTTGCACTCTTAGGACCCCCAACCTATTGCATGTTAATCAAGATTAAAATCGATGTTTTAAGTGTTTTAAATTCACTAATTAAGATTAATAATATGGGATTGTAGGCTGGTGGACTTGTGCACGTAGGTTATTTGTGACTTTGGACTCTTTGGACGGTGTTTTTCTGACGTCAGACTTGCAGGCAAGTGAAACTTGCCAACTCTTGCTTAGGGCCATGTTTTAGGCCACTTCCTTGTTTTTAGCGTAAAAGAGACTAGACAGTGAAATGATAGCTGTCTAGGCGCAACTTTAAGATCTAGCTTGATAACGAAGCTAGATCTGTCACCCTGCCATGTCATTCATGCATTGTTTCCTGTCACGTTTAAATTCCTTATATGTACGCACTTAAACTATTATCTGCCATGCATTGCATCTTACATGTCATCCAAGTTGAATGTTGCATTCGTAGCACATGCTATTATACTTGTACTTCCCTGTTCCGGCTAGGTGCACCCCTATGCCATATTGAAAAACACTTCCTGGCTCGTGATCCAGAAGCGGGCTACTTGTGTTGGTCAAAAGCCACTGCCCGATACACGTGGAGGGGTAGGGATAAGCGATCACTTGAGCTTAGGAGTTGGCCCGCGCAGCCACTCTAGCCAAAAGACGTAATCTCTGTGCACGACGTGCTTACTAGACTTGTTCTTGTCCTTGTGTTTGTTCTTGTAAAACTTGATACCCATGCCATGATTTAAATGCAAGTTGACATGCCATGCTCGTACTTTACTTTACTTGTTGCACTCATGCTATATCTGCCATGTCATTACATCATGCTAGAACTGCTAGGTTGCTTCACCTTTACTTTCAGTTTCCTTGCACAAGTCTCTTGTAGACTTGCTGACATGTGCCCCTTGCTCTTTTAGGTGTCACATGTTAGACTCTGAGCCAGAGACCGTAGCTGAGGTCGAGGTGTTTGCTGACGCTAAGCCGGAGCCTACGTTTGACGAGGAGTTGGTGGACACCGGTGACCAGTCTTAGAGACTGTTCCGAGTTGCTTGCTTTAGGTTGCTGTTAGTTGTCGGTGCGTAGCACCATTACTTTGTTTTCTGTACGTTGTACTTTTGTTGGCCATGCTGGGGCCTTTTAGACTCCTTTCTTTTAGCCTGGTGGCTTTTCTGCGATGTTGGAACTTATTTTATAGATATTCTGAGATTGCCTTTTGTCCCATTTCCTTATTATTATCTTTATTTCATACCGCATTTGCAAGGACCTGCCATTTGAAGTTTATTGACGCTTATCAGACTTGCAGCTTCACAGCTTCAAGTCTAAGCGGACCTACTCACGTCTCGCCTCCATATTTTTGGTAAGCGGGTCGTGACAGGTTTTGTTGGTGGCCCATGCAGGTCTCGTCTTGCAACTGCGAATTAACGGAACAACGATAATAACAGAATGTCCAGTAAATAAATTACAACATCCATGTCATTAAGCTTTGAGTCTAATTTTTGTTCGTTTTCTATGTCATTAGATGGCTGGAAGACGACAGACCCGAGCTGGTGGTGGGCCCAATCGTGCTGAGATATCGAATATAGAGCCCACCAATGCTGAGATCATGAGGATGATGCATCAGATGATGCAGGTGCAGCAAGGTATGCTTCAGAATGCCCAGAATGCCCCTCGCTTCGAGCCGGGAGCGAAGCAGTTTCGGGAGCTGGGCCCGACTTACTTTGATGGATCTGAAGGACCGTTGGCTGCTGATGAGTGGATCAGAAATACTGAGGATAATCTGAAGATGTCGAAGATCAACCTGGCTGGATGGGTTGAGTTGGTGAAGAAGCAGCTCAGAGATAATGCCCGACACTGGTGGGATGCAGAAGAGGAGCTGTTAGTGAAGCCGATACATTGGGCTACTTTCATGTCCAGGTTCGATGAGGAGTACTTTTCGAAGGCTGCCAGGAGGGAGATGTTGCAGCGCTTCATTGAGCTGAAGCAGGTAAATCTGACGGTGGACCAGTACCATCAGGAGTTCACCAGGCTGAGTCGCTTCACACCGAAGATGGTGGAGGATGCTGAGGAGAAGGCTCAGAGGTTTCTGCAGGGTCTTTCCCTAGACTTGCAGAGCCTGATGTCTTCATTAGATCTGGAGTCATATCAGAAGTTACTGGTAGCTGCTCGGAGACAGGAGCTGATTGCGAGGCATAAGAGAGGACAGGCACCGGGAGCTGGGAAGAGGCCTATGGAGCATGTCAGAGGAGTGGTTAGGTCTGGGTTCAAGCCTAATCAGCCAGTGCAGTTCAAGAGGCCAGGTGGGCCTCCTCAGAAGACTTGCCATTTTTGTGGTAAGACCGGGCATGTCAAGGAGCAGTGTAGGAGGATGTTGGGACAGTGCCTGATTTGTGGAGATCCTACTCATACTATGAAGGAGTGCCCGAAGTCTAAGCAGCCTTGAAAGGAACCAGTTGCAGCACAGCCGTTGCAGCAGAGAGCACCTGTACCTGCAGGTCATGGAGCAGCCCTCGTTCCACAGAGACAGGCTTTTCAGCAGGCCATGCAGCCGAGGAGGCAGGCTTTTCTGATGACGGCAATGAAGAGCGATGCTGTGGATGAGGTTATCGCAGGTAACTCTCAGTCTAGTTGTTTCCTTCCTTAGTTAGTTTTGGTTGTTAGCTTATGTTTGGTTGCTTGCATATGATTGTTTGTTAGAATAGGGTTTGATTGTTAGATTGTTTGTTAGGTGTGATTTTGGTTTGCACATTTCCTGCACGAGTCCTCTTTGACTCTGGTGCATCGATGTGCATTATATCCCGGAGCTTCGTGGAGAAGCATTCCTTGACGACATCCCCTCTTCCCAAGAGTTAGAACATCGTTACAGGAAACGGCGTGATCTTGGTGCATCGTGGTTGCAATTCTTGCCATTTGGTGGTCTGTGGACATGAGCTTTACGCTGATTTTATTGTCCACGACATCATCAACTATGATGCAGTTCTTGGGATGGATTGGTTAGCGATTTTCTATGCTACGATCGATTGTCAGAGGAAGAAAGTGGTGTTCGAGATCTCAGGACATCCAGTGTTTGAGTTCAGTCGAGGTAGCAGTTCGCTTGGCCCTGTCAGATTTCGGTCCAGATCGGTGGAGATCGTTGCTATGCAAATGGAGCAGAGTAGACCAGCTGTGGTGCGTGAATTCGAGACCTCTTCCCCGAGGAGATGTCTGGACTGCCGCCCAATCGAGCTCTCGATTTTTCGATCGATCTTATTCCGTGAGCGCAGCCTATTTCGAATGCACTGTATCATATGGCTCCAGCTGAGTTGGATGAGTTACGTAGATAGCTGGATGAGCTTTTGCAGAAGGGTTACATTAATCCCATTGTGTCTCCGTGGGGAGCACCGGTGTTGCTGGTGAAAAAGAAGGATGGTTCGCGTCGCATGTGCATGGATTACAGGGAGCTGAATGCCGTCACCGTCAAGAATAAATATCCATTGCCTCGTATAGATGACATTTTTGATCAGCTTGGAGGTTCAAGGGTGTTCTCTAAGTTGGATCCGAGGAGTGGTTATCATCAGCTGAAGGTGAACAATGAAGATATCCCGAAGACAGCATTCAGGACGAAGTATGGTCACTACGAGTTCGTGGTTATGCATTTCGGTGTAACCAATGCACCCGCAATTTTTATGAACCTGATGAATCTGATCTTCTACGACTTTCTAGACAAGTTTGTCATTATATTTATTGACGACATCCTGATCTATTCAAAGTCGGAGGAAGAACATGCATCGCACTTGAGGACAGTGTTGGAGATTTTGAGGAAGCATCGTTTGTATGCTAAGTATTCCAAGTGCGAGTTTTGGCTGGATAGAGTTGCTTTTCTCGGGCATGTGGTGTCAGGAGATGGAATTTCGGTGGATCCCGAGAAGATTAAGGCTATCAGAGAGTGGCCTGTTCCGCAGTCAGCGTCTGAGATCCGGAGTTTCCTTGGGCTTGCAGATTATTATCGGTGTTTCATTAAGGACTTTTCCCGGACTGCTGAGCCGATGACCAGGCTGACATGAAAGGATGTACCATTTGTTTGGTCTGATGATTGTGGGAAGGCTTTTGATATTCTGAAGGAGAGGTTGACGACTGCCCCTGTTCTTGCTGTGCCTGATCGGAATGGAGGATTCAAGATCTTTTGCGATGCTTCTGGCAAAGGTCTCGGTTGTGTTTTGCATCAGCATGGGCACGTGGTTGCGTATGCTTCTCGTCAGCTCAAGACTCATGAGAAGAATTATCCGACACACGATTTGGAGTTGGCTGCAGTCGTGTTTGCGCTCAAGATTTGGAGGCACTTCCTGCTGAGTGAGAAGGTGAAGATCTTCACCGATCACAAAATCTTGAAGTATATCTTTGCGCACAAGGAGCTCAACATGCGACAACGTCGATGGTTGGAGCTCATGGCAGATTATGAGATCGACTTGCAGTATCACCCTGGCAAGGTGAATGTGGTTCCGGATGCGCTGAGCAGACTTCCAGCGGTGATGACGTTGACTTCACAGTGGAGATTGCAGCAGCATTTTTGCGAGTCTAGTATTGAGATTATTCTTCCTGGAGAGATTTCTTTGTTGATGAGTATACAGATACAGTCGACGATCGTGGATAGGATTAAGGCTGGACAGGCTGGAGATGCTAAGCTGGTGATTATTCGGGAGTAGGTGGAAGCCGGTCTGCGGACTGACTTCTTGATTCATGAGGATGGTTCGTTGAGATTTGGAGCCAGGTTGTGTGTGCCAGCTGGAGACATCAGAGAAGAATTATTGGTGGAGGCACACAGTTCGCCGTATTCTGTGCATCCTGGTGGTACCAAGATGTACAAGGATCTTCGTCTGAACTATTGGTGGCTTGGTATGAAGAGGAGTGTGGCTCGGAGTGTAGCCAAGTGTCTGGTTTGCCAGCAGGTAAAGGCGGAGCATCAGCGTACGGCAGGGTTGCTACAACCGCTTCCGATTCCGGAGTGGAAGTGGCAACACATCACTATAGATTTCGTGACTGGAATACCTCGGAGTCCGAAGCAGAATGACGCGATTTGGGTGATCGTAGACCGATTGACCAAATCCGTGCACTTTATTCCCTTCCGAGTATGACAGTCTACTGAGACGCTAGCGAGGAGATATATGGAGGTAAATTCTTTAACTCTCCGTTTCTATTTCCTTTTCCTAGTTTAGATAGTGATGTAACGTGAATCGTGCAGGAGATCGTACGACTTCACGGAGTCCCTGTGAGTATCGTGTCGGACAAAGACACGAGATTCACATCTCAGTTTTGGCAGAGTCTGCAGAAGAGTCTGGGTACGAGTCTGAGTTTCATCACGACGTACCATCCGCAGACAGATGGCCAGTCCGAAAGGACGACTCAGATTTTGGAGGACATGCTGAGGGCGTGCATGTTGGACTACAAGGGATCTTGGGAGGATCATCTCCATCATGTGGAGTTTTCCTACAATAACAGATACCAGGCGAGTATTAGTATGGCGCCTTTCGCCGCGCTATATGGGAAGAAATGTCGATCGCCACTGAGCTGGGATGACATTGGAGATCGGGAGCTGTTAGGACCAGAGATGATTGTGGAGGTCGTGGATGATGTGAGGAACATTCGGGAGAAGCTGAGGATTGTGCAGGACCATTTCAAGCATTGGGCTGATGCTAAACGTAGTCCTTTGGAGTTTCAGCCTGGAGATCATGTCTTTCTGAAGATTTCTCCGAACCGCAGAGTTATTCGATTTGGGAAGAGAGGCAAGCTGAGTCCGAGGTACATTGGGCCGTTTGACGTCCTGGAGAGAGTTGGAGCGGTGGCTTATCACTTGGCATTACCACTGTCACTGGAGGAAGTTCACGACGTATTTCACGTATCTCAGTTACGTCGATACGTTAGTGATCCGTCCCAGGCTGTGGATTTCTCGGAGATCACGGTTCGTCCGGATCTGTCTTATGATCAGCAGCCAGTTGAGATTCTGGATCGACGGCAGAAGAAGCTGAGGAATAAGACCGTCGACTTGGTTCGAGTGCAGTGGCGTCATGGTTCCCCTGGGGAGTCCACCTGGGAGCGTGAAGATGACATGAGAGAGCGCTTCCCGCACCTCTTTCCGAGCAGTGCTTGATGTTGATTCCGAGGACAGAATCATTTTTAAGGTGGGGAGGATGTAACGGCCGCTTTCCGATCGTACTTTGTAAGTGCACGTGCTTTTGACCGTGCACGTATTTATTTTAGACTCTGTTTGTTTGTGAACACTTTGGTGTGATATGTTGTTGTGAACGTCTCTGAGAGTATTAAATTGTGGCACGATTTTGGAATGACATTTCTCGGGTCGTTCTCCCACGATTTGATCTTATTCGAAGAGACGTTGTGATTTTCACTTTTGACGTGGGACGTTTTTATTTTTAGTTTCGTCGCTCGACGTCGAAATTGAGATCCGTATTCTTAGTTTTCTTTCTCTCGTCGTCCTGATCACCCCAATATTTATTTCACAATTTTTGGATTTCATTTGACCTATTTTATATTTTTGGCCAAGCTTAAAATATTTTTAAATACCCAGTTTTAAAGTATTTTCGACCCAATATAATTTCTATTAGATTATAACTCTTCAAAACAATTTTGACCCAAATCCTAGCCCATATCTTATCCGCACCCTAGCCTTGCATGAGAAGGAGAGAGAGAGAGAGAGATGAGTTTTATTATTTTTAAAATCCTAATCCTAATAGAATTAACCCCAGACCAAGTCAACCCACCTACACTATATAAATACCCCCTAGGATAACCTTTTTTCGCAAGACAACAAACCCTAACCGCCCCCACAACTCAAAATCCCACTTGCAACGTTCGTCGCAACCAAGCCCCGCAGCCGCCTCCGCACGACTGACGTTTTCCCCTATTTTCCCTCGGTCTGACCGAGGCACAGCCCCACACCGCCGACCCGCTTCGCACCCAGTCACCCGCCTCGCAAGCCCCCACTACGACCTAGAGCTTCTCTTGGTCTGACTGAGAGCCCCGCCCGCATCGCTGCCGCCCCCGCTCCCCAAGCGCCCGACCGACAATTTCTCTCGCACCGACCGATGTGACCGATCGACCTACATCTCCGCAGCGCAGCGACCGGCCGTGCGCTATGTTCTCTCGGTCTGACCGAGAGATTCTCTCGCAGCGGCTCGGTCTGACCGAGCGACGTTCGTCGCAACATCGCAACTTTCACATCGCTTGCCACCGTGGGCCCTCCAAGTTCTCCAGAGGTGTTGTGGGTCCCCCATTGGCCCCTAGCACTACTGTGGGTCCCACCTAGGTGTCTCCTCTTCGTGGATTTGCCGATTACGACGTTGCGATACGTCGTAGCCCGTCGTCGCACGTCCTAGCGTTGGAATCTTGGTTCGTTGATCTGGTTACTGCCCAGACTATTCGAGCGAGGAATCTAATCTGGAATCTGGACTAGGAGCGCGTTCTTATATTCCAATCCCTGGCATCGCTACCCGACGCCAGTGTAGCTTTCGCGTCGTGTTGAGGTAACGTTTTGCACTCTTAGGACCCCCAACCTATTGCCTGTTAATCAAGATTAAAATCGATGTTTTTAAGTGTTTTAAATTCACTAATTAAGATTAATAATATGGGACTGTAGGCTGGTGAACTTGTGCACGTAGGTTATTTGTGACTTTGGACTCTTTGGACGGTGTTTTTCTGATGTCAGACTTGCAGGCAAGTGAAACTTGCCAACTCTTGCTTAGGGCCATGTTTTAGGCCACTTCCTCGTTTTTAGCGTAAAAGAGACTAGACAGTGAAATGATAGCTGTCTAGGCGCAACTTTAAGATCTAGCTTGATGACGAAGCTAGATCTGTCACCCTGCCATGTCATTCATGCATTGTTGCCTGTCACGTTTAAATTCCTTATATGTACGCACTTAAACTATTATCTGCCATGCATTGCATCTTACATGTCATCCAAGTTGAATGTTGCATTCGTAGCACACGCTACAATACTTGTACTTCCTTGTTCCGGCTAGGTGCACCCCTATGCCATATTGAAAAACACTTCCTGGCTCGTGATCCAGAAGCGGGCTACTTGTGTTAGTCAAAAGCCACTGTCCGATACACGTGGAGGGGTAGGGATAAGCGATCACTTGAGCTTAGGAGTTGGCCCGCGCAGCCACTCTAGCCAAAAGGCGTAATCTCTGTTCACGACGTGCTTACTAGACTTGTTCTTGTCCTTGTGTTTGTTCTTGTAAAACTTGGTACCCATGCCATGATTTAAATGCAAGTTGACATGCCATGCTCCTACTTTACTTTACTTGTTGCACTCATGCTATATCTGCCATGTCATTGCATCATGCTAGAACTGCTAGGTTACTTCACCTTTACTTTCAGTTTCCTTGCACAAGTCTCTTGTAGACTTGCTGACATGTGCCCCTTAATATTTTGGGTGTCACATGTTAGACCCTGCGCCAGAGACCGTAGCTGAGGTCGAGGTGTTTGCTGACGCTGAGCCGGAGCCTACGTTTGACGAGGAGTTGGTGGACACCGGTGACCAGTCTTAGAGACTGTTTCGAGTTGCTTGCTTTAGGTTGCTGTTAGTTGTCGGTGCGTAGAACCATTACTTTGTTTTCTGTACGTTGTACTTTTGTTGGCCATGCTGTGGCCTTTTAGACTCCTGTCTTTTAGCCTGGTGGGTTTTCTGCGATGTTGGAACTTATTTTATGGATATTCTGAGATTGCCTTTTGTCTCATTTCCTTATTATTATCTTTGTTTCATACCGCATTTGCAAGGACCTGCCATTTGAAGTTTATTGACGCTTATCAGACTTGCAGCTTCACAGCTTCAAGTCTGAGCGGACCTACTCACGCCTCGCCTCCATATTTTTGGGAAGCGGGTCGTGACAGGTTTTGTGGCATTATTGCTAATCAGAGGAAAGCTATTGCGGATCATGTATTATTGTTCTTAAACTACGCTCACCGACAAACACACACATGCATAGTTAGGGGCATGCAATTGCATAGTTTATGCCCTTACACATTTAGTATTAGATCATGATGGACAATGCTCATTGTAAGAAAAATGTGATGTGTGAATTTTTTGGACCTTGATATACCATTCACAAAACATATAATATCTATTATTCTCTTATTTTCAAAATCAAAAATATGATAAAGCATGAATTTGAACATTCCTAATGAAACTGAAACTGAATTTCTGTTAAATTTTCATTCCAGAGATGTTGGTGCCTTGTGCATATGGATATCTAGTGCACATGAATGATAATGCCAAAAAGCTGAAATACAGGTTGAATCTGATATAACAAAAAGAAATTATGATATGGTTGAATTTACCTTCTATAGAACAATGAAATTCCAAATTATTGCAATATTGCAATTACTGTGTTTACAAGGTTAATTCACAACAGGTTAACGTTAGTTACTAATACTGTTATTACAATTACTGTGCTTGCCAAACTCTTTTCGTTTGCCCGCAAGAGTTGTAAATGCATCAGATTTGTCATGGTGAGATAGAAGTCTATGTGCTTTTTGGATTTTGCCTGTGTCTTGGGGATGAAGTCTCAGTATAATCAATGTACGGGTTTGGTGTGGTATCATGTCTTGGAGTCTCTATGAAGAAGTCATTTTAAATTTAAAATAAAAGATTTCAGAGTTAAGAGTTAAAATTTCAATTTTGATGTTTCATGCGTTTCTTATGTGAGCATTTGTTTTCTGTAATTGGTTTCGAGTCAAGTGATGTCTCTTATTCCAGTTGTACGTAGAATTGGCATTGATTCATATGCACAATAAGTCATAAGCCAACAATACTTAAGTTGATAAAATTGCAAATAGTACTGCCTTTCATTCTCAGTAAGAGAAGTAACAATTATATGCCAACAAAAAAAACCACAACTCCACTCATAGAGGATGTGTTTCCATTTGGTTCTTGGTTTTTTCTTGGAAAAAATTGAAACTGTCCCCCAAAAAAAGAGATAAGAAATGGAAGGGGGAAAATGCAAGATAGATTTGATGTTGTAACGCCCCGTCTCCGGGTGCCGTCACATTTCTGATTTGGTGCATGACATTCACATCTAGTTATTATGTTAGTAAATTTAATTTTTCTTTCCAGATATAATTCTTTAGGAGCATGTTCATTTTTCTTCATTTTTATCTTTGAGTTTCTCATTAGTTTCCTATATAACACATCAATATTATTTCTTATATAAGTTGAAGTTTCTGTAAGATCTTTTGTTGTTTGTATGAGTTTATAATAAACCAGATTGCATTAATTTAAAACTTCATTATTAACCAAAGTAATTACTGATGGGATCCAAATGAGAGACAATTTTCGTTTGTGTTTTGAGTTGAGCCACTTTCACACTTACATTCACATCTCATTTATCTCATTCTCAACTATATGAACATAGTTTAATTAATTCACTTTCTATTTATAAGTCATAATCATTAGCCTCTATATTTCAATCTACATTTTTGAAGTGTTCTTTGCCTTTAAGGACATGATATTGCGTCTTCAGTCATATCTTCAGTCATGCCTTTAAGGACATGGACCTGGAATACTATTATCACATTATGCTCATCTCAGAGTCCTTTTATATAATACTTGAAAATTATTTACATAAATATTTGTTAGTAGCACACAAAATAATGTTATCAACATATTTTTGAACAATCAAGATATCATCAGTTACATGTTTTATTTTATGAATAATGTACCAAGTCCTACGAGCTTGTTTCAAAATATAAAGATCTTCTATAATGTAAAAACATGATTGGGAAAAGTATGGTTCTCAAAACTTGAAGTTTGCTCAAAGTAAACTTTTTTGTTGAATGAAACATTCAAAAAAGACACTCTTTACATCTATTTGAAATGATTTAAGGTTTATATAACAAGCATAGGTTAGAAGCATGCGAATGACTTCTAATCTAACTGTATCTGTAAATATTTCATAAAAATCAGTGCACTCCTTTTAATTTTATCCATGAGCAACTAATTTAGTTTTGTTTTTAGTTATTACAATATGCTCATCAAGTTTACTATGAAATACCCATCTGGTGCACATAATTGAACAATCATTGGGTATAGAAATTAGAGTCCATACTACACGTCTTTACAGATTATCATGTCTCTCTTGCATGGCTAATACCAAAGTTCATTATTTAAAGGATTAAAATGTAAATAAAATAAATTTTGACCGTTATAGAAATAAAATATAAATTCAAATCAACACTCTCAAATGAAAGCCATTGAATGTCAGTATCTGATTAGTTGGCTTTCTGTAGTTCAACAAGTTATAGTGTGTTTTAGATTGTTTTGTCATCTTAGTTGTGTGATATCAAATAAACTTATATCTAATTTTGAAATTTATTATAGATGCGGCCGGTTCCTGACAAGTCATTTATGGAAATATCAAATGATGACAGGCATAAAGACCAACGATACCAAGATGGGATAGACGCTTTTTTAGCGTTCTCCGACAGTAATCCATTACGTATGTCAACTGCCGATATTTATTATCCGTGCAAGAAATGTCAGAACAATTTTAAATATCACATGGTTATTGTTCGTTTCCACTTGTCTGCGAATGGATTCGATCCTCACTACAAGTTTTGGAGTAATCACGGTGAAGGTGTGGTAACTGAGGAGATGCTTCAAGCGGAGCCACCGGTCATGCATGCAGGTCAACGTGCTGATGACACAGGTGCCATGCTGGAAGATATTCTTGCTCCGCCGTTTGCGACCGATAATTTTTCAGAGGAGGCACAGACCTCAAGTGACGTTGATCGTTTGATAAAATTAGTGAACGACAACGAGTCTGATTTATACGAAGGATGCGAGTATACGAGGCTATCATTCTTGATCAGGCTTCTTCATATCCAAACTCTTAGCGGAATGGTTGTTACACATTTTGAGATGTTGTTGGATCTGTTGAGAAGGGTAATTCCTGGAGGTGAGAATAGCATTCCCGCGACTCATAATGAAGCTAGCAAGATCATTGATACGTTAGGGCTTGATTACAAGAAAATTGATGCATGCCCAAATGATTGCATCCTTTATTACAAAGAGAATAAGGATTTAAATGAATGCCCAACATGTCATGTACCACGGTGGAAAGTGCAACAAAGAACATGTTCAAATAAGGAAGGTCATGCAGTCCAAAAGAAGAAGAAGAAGATTGCTGCAAAGGTTCTCCGTTATTTCTCAATTATTCCTAGGCTGCAGAGGTTATTCATTTCTGCTGAATTGGCTGGGAAAATGCGATGGCACGCAATCGGATGTGTAGATGATGGAAAACTGAGGCATCCTGTGGTTGGTGAGGCATAGAAGCATATTGATAGAATTTATCCGGACTTTTCAAGGGAGAAACGGTACGTTAGACTTGGTCTCGCAAGCGACAGATTTAATCCTTTTGGAGTGATGAGCTCTGGGTGGTCGACATGGCCAGTGTTGGTTACCCCGTATAACCTTCCTCCTCATATATGTATGAAGCAGCCATACATGATATTGTCACTCTTGATTCCTGGAAAATATTCAACGGGTAATGTTATCGATGTTTTCATGCAACCATTGATTGATGATCTGAAGCTTTTATGGGAAGAGGGTGTGAACGCATTCGACGCCTTTACAAAGCAAAACTTTCGCATGCGGGCACTTGTTTTATGGACAATTAATGACTTTCCCACATATGGTAACTTATCTGGTTGGTCAACAAAGAGTAAATTTGCATATCCAGTTTGCACGACAGGTTATGAGGGAAAATACTTGAAATTTAGCCATAAGCAATGCTTTTGGCAGCACAGAAGATGGTTAAATGTAGATCATAAATATAGAAGACAGTGAAGATTATTTGATGGTGAAATCAAATCCAGAGGAGCACCAAAACAACTAAGTGGAGAAGACATATTCGAGGCACTTCATCCTTTGCCTATAGTAAAGTTTGGAAATAAAAGGTATAGCAAGGAGAACCCTCTTGGTGTGAGAAAGAAGATTGCAAAGGTAAAGGGAAATAGAAAGGAGAAATCAAGAACAAGAAAGCAACGAAAGCCTCGACCAGAAGGAGACACAAAAGAGAGGACAATACTCCCAGTTGGATGGACAAAATTAAGTATTTTCTTTCAGTTGCCATATTGGATGAGTTTGAAAATACGTCACAACCTAGACGTCATGCATGTAGAAAAGAATATTTGTGAAAATCTCTTGTACACCATTTTGCAAGACTCGACCAAGTCGAAAGATGGATTAAAGGTGAGACTTGATTTAAATCAATTGAAGATACGTCCTGAATTACATGTCGTTCAGAAGGAAAATAAAAAGTACGAACTGCCACCATCGTGTGCTACGCTTTCTACAGATGAAATCCATAACATCCTTGTGTTTCTGAAGTCCGTGAAAACAAGAGATGGATATGCTTCAAATATATCTAGATGTGTGCATGTAGATGAAAGGAAGATTTTCGGTCTGAAAACCCATGATTACCATATCTTGCTGCATCAGATGCTTCCGGTTGCAGTTCATCATGTCGATAAGAGGCTGGCTTCAGTTTTGATACCATTTTGCGGTTTCTTCAAGCAGGTGTGCTCTAAAGTGATAGATTCGCTGAGTTTGAGGAGTTAGAGAGATGTGTCATCCTTACACTGTGCAATATGGAAAAAAATTTCGCGCCCTCCTTCTTCACGATCATGGTACATCTCACTGTGCACCTGGCACAAGAGGCACACATTGCAGGACCAGTACAATATCGGTAGATGTATCCCGTTGAGAGGTACATGTTTATTCCATTTAATGCTCTTTGAGGAAGACAATCAGTACATATACATATATAATTATTTTTATGCTTTTTAACCCACAGGTTCTTGGGGTTCATGAAACAACTAGTGCACAATCATGCAAAACCTGAAGGTTCTATAGCAGAAAATTATTCATCACACGAGACCCTGATATTCAGTTCTCGGTATTTGCGGGATGTTGAAACTAAGCTCAATCGACAGCCAAAAGTGATGGATGGTGTCTTCTATAATGATCTAGGAGAGGACACACGATTTAATATAATGGATCTTGGCCAAGCACATGCATATGTTTTAAACAATCTAACGGTATTTGACTTATATCGCAGGTAATAAAGATGAGTGTTTCGCCTTTTAAATCCTTTGATGTTTTAAATCCTATGTTATATTAGCTTTCTTTATTTGTATCGTAGTCGTCACCAGATAGAGGTCATGAAAAATATGAATGCCAAAACTTTTAGCAAAAAAGTTACTGACACACATTCCAAAGAATTTCCTGGATGGTTGAAAATTGAGGTATTAGCGTAGATTAGACATGTTAACTATATACTTATATGAAAATTATTATCTAGCTTAGTAATATAATAACATCTTTGATTCTTTTCATGAAGGTTCAACGGCAAATCGATGGAGGTGCAAAAATATGTGATGACATTCAAAGCTATGCCAGAGGTCCTCATGGCACAGTACATCGGTATGGAGGGTATTGTGTCAATGGTTGTAGATTTAATACCATGGACGTTGAAAAGGAATGATGCACGCAGAATAGTGGAATTTTCTCATCTTTCTCACAATTATTGTATGCAAGTAGTAAAGATCAACAACCCAAAGAAGGCCAAATCTTCTACTATGGACAGGTTAACGACATTGTTGAGATTTTTTATGGCTATCAGAAGGATGTTAGACATGTGTTGTTTAAGGTTCGTAGGTGTGAGCAGGGTAAACATAAGGACCCATTTGGCTACACGGTCGTAAATCAAAACAAGGAAATCTACAAGAATGACAAGTATATGCTTGCTCCCCATGCTAAATAATGTTTTTATGTAAAAGACATAATGGTAGACGATGTTTGGGTTGTTCTTAGAAATCCACCAAGAGCATATGCATACGAAGATGTTCATGAGGATGATAATGAAGAAGCCGACGGCGTTGTAATCTTAGCTGATGAAGTTGTGGCTGAGTTTTCTACCGAGCAGAATAATGAAACGACTGAGGATATTATACCGTTGCATATTGATATCCCCAACTTGGACATCCAGGCAAATGTCATTGAAGCTGAAGACGAAGTATTCATAACAGAAGAAAGCCCAAGTAGTAATTTAAGAAGCAGAGTAGAAGATCTTTCAACTGGTGTTCAGACTCGATCACAAATTGCTTCAACATCAAAATATTAAAATCGCTTTTGTATTACTAAACCATAGTAGAAGACCTTTGGTTCTTCAAATTTTTTCGGACTCGATCACCACGTATCAATAAATATCATGTTCCATCTTAGTAGTGCTCTTTGGAACTTGACTATTTGTCACGTAGCCTATTGAGTCTTCTAATTATTTTTTAGGGTTGCAAAAGCAGACCATATTTATGAGTGAAGAAATGCTTGCCTTAAACTGAAAAAGCTCTGTTGGATTATTTGGGTTAAAACTGGATATTATTACAAAATAGAAAAGAAACACACCGAATATTACAATGCGGATATAGCATTATATATTAAAAATAAAACACACATGAATATTACAATGGTTGCCTAATATTAGAAAATAAAATATAAAACAAAAAATTCAGAATTTTTTTTGCAATATCAGTTCATATCGGGCTGGTATATATCGCCCAATATATCTGACATATCAGCTGATATGGTCCAATATCTGGTTAAATTGTAAAACCTTATATTGAAGGTCATATCGTATTGGTTGGTTGACGGTATCGATATATCATTGTAACCATTTACCAAGTTTGGTTATCTATAAATTTTTTAAATGTTGTTATAATTTATATTGCATCCACATATTTCTTAGGGAGGTTTTTATCATGCACATTTCAATTCACATCCTGAAGTTCCCATTACGAAGTGAAAATAGACTTGGGAATTAACTTTGCATTGGCAACTACCCATGCATTGGGATAGACTTGGGTTCTTTGCAATGGGAACTAACTTTTCGCATTATGCTTACTAACAAATTGTCTTGCTCACCAATAGAATTTATAGACTTGATTTTTTAGAAATTAACTTTGCCTAGGTATACGTATATGGAAGAATTTTACTGTCAAAATTTTTTTTCCTCCAAAAAATTCTCCAGCTTTCAATCCCAGCAGTTGATTAGTAAAGATGAAAGTAAAGATGAAATCCAAACCGTTGTACTAACTACTTTGTTCTAGTCATCAATTCAATTCAATTCAAAAACATCACTGTTATGTATAATAGATAACATGCACATTGCACATTGACATGTTCATTTTCTAGTCATCAATTCAATTCAAAAACATCACTGTTATGTATAATAGATAACATGCACATTGCACATTGACATGTTCATTTTCTGGTTAATTATGCATTCTTTTTCCTTTGTTTACTTTGAGAAAATGCTTACATTCAGGCAAAGTAATATTCTTTATAGTTAATGTTTTGGTTGTCTACAATAAGCCTGTTCTTATGTTCTTTTTCATATTAATTCAAATGCAAATTGGAAGATATAAAAAAGTATATCAATTGATGCATGTTTTTGCCCAAACATAGAGCATATAGGTGTTTCCTTGTGTCCAAGTTTGGCAGCTTTATTGAACTGGTTACCTCTGTGTTTTTTTATTTGATGATCTTTATTGAACTGGAATCTGAAACCCCTTCATTTATATGGTGGATGAATCTGTTCCAACCAAAGGAAGGCAGAGAACAAAAGCAGCAGTAAAATATAACATAAAGCTTACAAGAAGCCCATCTTTTGAAAACACAGTAATTAACTATATTTTTCAAAAAAATATAAATAATTATATACCAACAGGCACCAACTATCCTCAACAAAAGAGGAACCAATGCAGTTCTACATTTAGGCTTTTGTGAATCATTGTAACAGTTTTACACATGCAGGCCTGAAAATAATTCGGATGATGGTGTCATCTATTGCCCATCAATGTATTAGTGGCATCTTTGATAAAGATACCAGGAAAATTATCAGAAAACGACAGACGCTGCAGACTGTGATCGATTTGTTTAATTCTAGCATTAACATAAGCTACACATAATAATATTAGCTACAAAACAAAGATGGTATTTTTTAGTGCAAGTGGAACAATATATGTGTGAATTCATAAGTACTAGAGAGAAATAAATAGAGCTGAATTTTGTATTCTACGACATTTTGAATCTGAATCTTTTATGATTAAGTTCTGACGATTCTGATTTGGGATTCTTAACCTCTTGGAATTTAATAGAAGAGAAATTATATTTTAAATTGTTTTATTGTAACAATTGTAGTTTAGAACTTATATATGTTAATTAATGGAGGAATAATGTGCTTTGTGGCCTGCATAAGTTTATTGTTAAAGCGGTTTGTTTCGCTGACCTTTGGCGGCTATGAATAACCACTGCTCCCCCTTCAATACTATGAAGAATGTTCACAATTATTCGGCACTAACTGAACTTATTATTTAAAGGGCAACTTTCAGCTTTTTGTCTAATATATTATACTTTTTTCTGATATTTTTCAAGAATTATGCATCACGCAGGTTTCATGCTCGCTTTTTGTTCTTGTAATATAGTTAAGCTTTGAGAATTCTGAGAGGTCGTCGTTAATTAGGCTACAACGTAATGGAAATATAGCAAGTTGTTTACAGGAGATTAGCTGAGATGCATATAAATTCTCCAACTGACTGCAATCATAGTACAATGAATGTACTTCTAATTGTAGTCTAATTGAGATGAGCTCATATGCCTGTAAGAGAAAAAGATTACCCATCGGGGAGACAGCAGGTGATCAGGACACGTGAGTAGGAGAGAGTAGAATCTGATATGAGTAATTCTGGCATGATGATGGTTTCAGCTTGCTGCTTGCTAATATTATTCAAGAAGAATTGAAGTTGTAAATAAATTTTGTAAACAGTCGTTTAGGTCAAAGATGATTAACATTTATTGGTTTTCAATTATATGTTTTGAAGTTCTGATGCTTATCATGTTCCCCTTTCATCTAGCTATTACTATATGATGCATGTGACTACTCACTCTTTTCTAATAGTTTCTCTCAAAGTCCAGGTTAAGATGATGATATTGAAAGTAATTACAAGAACTATTGGATTGCACCGCCTAATTTTATTACTTTTTCGTTGTCATTTATGGAACTCTAGTTTTACTCACCGTTTACTAGGTTATTTGCAAATTACTCACCTTTTACTCATTTATTTGCAGATGAAGAGATTGAGGGATGCTCTTAAATCTGGAGGGTCAGCTTTCCCCTTACAACCCACAGGGTCAGGTATGCATAAATTGGAATTATATCATGTCTGTAGCTTAATTTACACTTATTACTATGCGGGATGACTAATTACTAAATTCATGTATTTCAGGCCAGCAGTCGCTAGCGGGCCAAGCCGCTGCCCACTCATCTCAGCCCACAGGGTCAGGTATGCATATACATATATTATATCATGTTTGCAGCTTAGTTTTCATTTATTACTACGTGGGATGACTACTTGCTAAATCATGTATTTCAGGCCTGCAGTCGCCAGCGGGACAGGCCGCTTCCCACTCCTCTCCGCCCACAGGGTCAGGTATGCATATATGGGTATTATATCATGTCTGCAGCTTAATTTACAATTATTACTTCGTTGGATGACTAATTTTCCCCTTTTTCACATTTATCTTTCATGAGTATCTAATTACTTTTTAATTATGTCATATGGATGCAGGTGGCTTAGAGGATATATCGGTAGGTACTCAGGCCATTGCCTCCTCCTCCCATGCCGCCGGTCATGCCACACAGATCCCTGTCGAGAGGATACAATTCATACCGTACGACACCAGTGTAGATGACGCACCTTTACCACCTACTGCAGAGGTTGAGAGGTTAGCACGGTCTAAGAAGGACAAGATGGATGCACGCCAGGAGGTTTTAGATTTGTTGGCAACTGTATCAAATGCTAGGATGATTGCAGCCAGAGAGGAATGCTTCCAGCGAAAGGGTATGAAAACGTATTTCAATTATGTTAAATAAGAAGAAAGTGTAATATAATATTTTATTTATATTGTAAGATAATATCTTTTTTTGTATGCAGGGAGAAACCACCTATGGTTGGACGAGGATACAACATGCTCTCAAACCTAATTCCACCAGAAGGGCAGCGAGTTGTCATCCAGTAGAGCTACGGTGCCCCCATTGGAAAGTGGGGGGGTGACTTTACTAGTTTTTTGGCTACCTTGGCCAGAAGGGATGATTTCTTCAACATTTGCCTTGGTTGGACCAAACAAAGATTTGAAAATTTGGTCATATATTGGCGTTACATTAATGTAAGTATGATAACTTTTACTTTATTACTTAAATTACGTTTATAATTTGTATGTCTTTTTTTTGCAGAGGCATTACGTGCTGGATGGAAACCCAAACGCATGGATATTCTGTTTTGATAAGATACAGGCTGTGTTGTACCAGTGGCGTAAGGACCTAAAGCAGAAGATATGGTCGGCTTACACAGAAGACTGGGAGCGCTGGTGGCATATGGACACCCGAGCAGATCCCCTCTAGTTCTTTGGATCCTGTTTCTATTGGGAGTCGCCTGAGGGGAAAGTATAGTTCAATTTTGGTCCATTTTAATATGTTTTAATATTCAATTGGCTGACATGCTTTTTTAAAAAGAGGATTGCGGATATCGCCAAGGCAACCCGCGAAAAGCCACGAAAGTATGAGCATCATGCTGGCTCTAAGAGCTACACCAGACATGCCCACGAATTGGCGCAACAGGTTATATGTTCAATATTAAATTTGAGCATATATTATGTTTTAATGAGATGCGTGTTTTTAAATTACATGTCTAATTGTCACGCCACGCTTCCCAAAAATGTGGAGACGAGACGTGAGAAGGTCCGCTCAGACTTGAAGCTGAAAAGCCGCAAGTCCGATAAGCGTCAAATAGAACTACAAATGGAAGGTCCTTGCAATGCAATACGGAACAACAATAATAACAAGAAGGAGAGACAGATAAAATGTTCAATCTCAGATTATCCATTAATTAAATTACAATATCATAGAAAAGCCACCAGGCTAAAGGAAAAAGAGTCTAAGGCCCAACATGGCCTTCAAAATATAACATACAAAACAAAGGTGCCACGCACCAACAACTAACAGCAAACCTAAACAAAGAAGTGAACACGAGCGGTCTTCAAGACAGGCCCCTGGTGTCCACTCACCACCACAGCAACATCAGCATCAGCAACACCATATCCCCTGCAACAAAGCTCTGGCTCTGGGTCTAACATGTGACACCCAAAAGAGAGAGGGGCACATGTCAGCAAGTCTGGAAAGACTTGTGCAAGGAAACTGAAAGTAAGGTAAACTAGCAACCTAGCAGTTATAGTATGATGCATGGCATGGCAAGTATAGTATGGAAGTGACAAGTAAAGGGAAGTACAAGTAGCAAGTATGTTAGTAGCAAGTATGTCACGGATAACAAGTAAACACGGACAAGTACAAGTCGAGTGGTTCACGTCAAGTGAACAGTCAAGTAAACAAGTGGTAGTTGTGACATGTAATGTCAAGTAACAAGTACAAGGGATCACCCACATATGGATGCCCTATTGCCCGCAGGCTGTATTCAAGTACAAGGGATCACTCAACGAGTGCCCTATTGCCCGTAGGCTGTGTTCACACATCAAGTACAAGGGATCACCCAACGAGTGCCCTATTGCCCGCAGGCTGTGTTGAGCTCGTCTTCTGGAACACGAGCCAAAAAGTGTATTTGGCATAGGATTGTGCCCATGCAAGGTGGGTGCCTAGCCGGTAACAAGTAACACTAATATGTAGCGATGCTACGCAATCACGATGAGTGTTTAACATGCAATGACATGAGCAGATATTCACGTAACGTTAATTGAATTTAGACATGGCAGGCGAAATGCAATGACATGAACAGATATTCGCGTACCGTTAATTGAATTAAACATGGCAGTTAAAATGCAATGACATGAACAATATTCGCGTACCGTTAATTGTATTTAAACGTGACAGTTTAAAGATGCATGGATGACATGCACAGATAATACGTGTACCGTTAATTGTAATTAAACGTGACATAGAAGCATGATGAAGGTGACAGACCAAGCTTCGTTGTCAAGCAAGGTCAATGGCGTCTAGACGGCTATCCTTTCACCGTCTAGTCTCTTTTACGCTAAAGCAAGGTAATGGCCTAAGACATGGCCCAAATCAAGAGATGCAAGTTTCACTTGCCTGATACCGGGATTGACGAGCAATGAAGATCGTCACACAAGCTAACTACGGAATGGATCACTGTTATGGAGAAACAATCATCAAATCATTAATCATTTTATTAGGGTTTCAAAACATCAAATGTGGGTTATGAGATTTTTAAAGGAAGAATACTACCCGTGAAGAAGCGGAGGAACGACACCGAGAACTACGGCGACGGAAGAACGATCCGGCTCAGATCTAGAAATGGGGAAAATCTGAAGAAATGGGTTTGGATGAGGCTTTTGGGGATTTGATGAGGGTTTGAGGTTGAGGAGAGGTAGGATATGTGAAATGAGGGTTTGGATGATGATGGATGAGCTTGGGATGAAGGATCAATGGTTTGGGGAAGAAGGGGGCTCAATGGGGTAGAAATTAGGGTTTGGGGTGATGAGGAAGAAGAAGAAAACGTTTGGGGCGTATTTATAGAAAAGTGTGACGGCTAGGGCAAAACTAGGGTTTCCTGGGCTGATTAGTCGGTCAAAGAAGGATTGGTGACCGACTAGCTGGGGAACTAGTCGGTCGGGTGATCAACGCAGACCGACTAAGAGTAAACAGTAACTCGGCTGGGAAAATGATCAATGAACTAGTCGGTTGAAGAACAATGGCTGACCGACTAGTTTACAATCTAGTCGGTCGAAAGATGTTCTCAGACCGACTAAAGATAAACAGTAACTTAGGGGAAATTAATCAAAGGAACTAGTCGGTTAAAGAACAAGTTCTGACCGACTAGTTTCACATCTAGTCGGTCGGTGGTTGTTCTTAGACCGACTAACGATAAACAGTAACTCCTGAATAATTGATTGAATGAACTAGTCGGTTCCAGTTGATTTCCTGACCGACTAGATTGGAATCTAGTCGGTCGGTTGATCTTCTTGAACCAACTAACGTGCACGAAAAGTGTCGATTCGAAGCGCGAAGCTTCGGGAAGATTTCTATGGCTTCTAGGATCGATTTATACTCTAAGATATGAGCGATAAGAAGCTCGTCATGAGTGACTTACTCCAAGATCAACGATATAAGGAAGAGACTAGAAAATCACAACGAAACGATCGAAAACGAAAGCGACGGAGATGGGAAATCACGCATACGGAGAAAATCCACCAAACATATATATATATATTATCGATAACACTAACATAGAAAAACCAGTCGTTACATCCTCCCCAACTTAAAATAAAGTCCGTCCTCGGACTTTCTAACATATATATAGTCGCTCTGGTAACTACCCTCAACCAATGTCACATCATAAATTCAACCAAGTACTTTCATTTCGAGTGCTTATATATATATGCACTAGAAATCACATATTACTACCACTACACACATATTTTCACGCACATAGTACACTCATGCTTATTATAGTCAATCAATTTCATACACGTATTTCAATCACATATATATAGTCAATATATTTATACAACAATAAACACTTATTACTTACTATAAGAAAATAACCAAGCCTCTCTTTTTGAAAATAATTTCACATTTATTTAGTCATTCAAATACATGCAAATATTTCACCATATTTTCACCTCACATATAGTCCTATAACTATATATTGGTATAGCCACCCACAATCGTGTGCGTAACACAACCAAGCACAAACGACTCAAACACCATACATACATCATCCATCACTATTCACCACCACATACAATTATACCAGGGTACATAGAGTATACCCACTCAAGCTTGAGTGAGACTCAAATCATAGCAGGACATTTATATGCGTAACACAGTATCCATACACATATCAATACCACTCCAAGGCATACACATCCACGTATCACATATTTTCACACCATGAAATCAACACTACGACGACCTAACCACTTAACTAATGGGCCCACCAACTATAATAAGGTTGACACAGGCAACGACAAGCTCTATTGGCTAGACAAAAGGAAAGAAATCGAAATCAAAAGCGTAACGAATAGAAGGATCGATAAGCATGAAAACGGTCGTGTAATGATGTAATGATGCTCCATTAAGACACATGGAAAATAGTGTAAATAACATATTCTAGAATACAAAAAGTTTGAAAACCATTATACTTCAAAAGTTGGAGTCCCTTTTCGTATAAAAATATTTAGAGGTCGATAAAACAAATTGTTTGAAATAAGTGAGTCGAATATACATAATAGGAGAAAACGGTTTATTGGCTTACATAAAGTCATTAAAAAGGAAGTAAATCATTTACACGGATTTTGAGGTCGTAGTTTAGAAAATATCACACGGTAGTAACTTAATAACGTTTGCAAAGTTTGAAATGAAATTAAATTAATTGAAAATTTTAAACTCAGGTTGAATGCTTTCAAAATCCTTAAGCCAGGGAAAGTTTAAAGTAATCAATATTGAAGCTACTCTTAGAGGAATCAGGATTTGCCAAAAAGAGACTGTTTTACACAAAGCTCTTAACATACGGGCTAACGAGCCTAGCATGGATAAGAAAATATTTGAAATTCTATTTAGTTAGAATATATTCTAAAGTATGTTTGGAGGACGGAAAGATAATAATTCCTTTAGAAATGAAATTATCAAAATTTGTAAATAAGCCTTAAAACCAGATTACGGAGGGTCTAGATCATGAAAAGTTATGAAGACGTAATTTTTTTCCAAAAAATTGTAATAGAGAAAATGTCGAACATATCCTTGGTTTGTTGAAAGCTAAAATCATGTGCGACTTGGAAGGTATGTTAAGGGAGCGTGGTGAATCATTTGAACGGCATAAACAAGAAAGGAAAAACCTTATAAATCGAATTTGGGGGAAAATAGAAATACGCTCAGAATTAAATTGACATATGAAAAGGGACAAGATATTTAAAAAGGTATGAAAAGTATAGGTTGGAAAGCATCATAAAACGGTAGTCAAATCTAGTCGAAACTTTTGAAATTCAAAAATAAATTTAAGTCAACAAAAGAGTATGAGGTATAAGTATATATATTAAAGTTCCGAACGAATTTAAACTTAGGAAAAAGGAAGTCGAAAAGATACTTTCAGAAAGTTCAAGATTTGCAACGGAGAGGTTCGAAAACATTATACGGTAGTAGCTTAATATAACATTTCGGTAAGAATTTCGAAATTCAAAGAATGAAATCCGATCAATTATAGTGTGAAAATTTAGGCCCATGCTAAATGCTTCCAAGTTTTAAAACCGAAGAGAAATTCCAAATAAATAACATTTAAAATACTCTTTGGAGGGACCCGGATTCGCCAAACAACTGATTCATACAAGATATTAATGTACGAGCAAAACGAACGTGGTACCGATATATAAAAATAATTGAAGTCATATTTTAGAAATTATCTTGAAAGTATGTATGGGAAGAGAAAAGGATATTTAAACTCATCAAGTTGGTATTAAAACTTTAAAGTCGATTTATGAAGGGTCTAGTTCAGGGAATGGTTACGAAATAGTAATTTTTACAAAAATTGAAATAGGGAAAGCGTTGATCATAAAATCGACTAGCTGAAAGCTGAAATCCCAAGGGACTCGAAAGATATATTAAAAGTAAGCACGATGAGATTTTTTTTTAATAAAATTTTAATGGCATAAGTAAGAAGGGAAATTATAAATCGAGTTAGGAGAAATAGAAGTATGGTCCAGAATATTGGCATATGAAAAAGAGATAAGACATTTATATCGATACTTAAGTATAGGCTGGAAATTATTATAAACTACTAATCAAAATCTCGACAAGAGTTCCGATGTTTAAAAAACGCAAATAAATTTTAAATCAGTGAAAGAGCATAAAATCTAATACGCATATATTGAAGGTTTTCGAACAAATTTAAACTTAACGAAGGAGGAAAATCGAAGATATTTTTGGGGAAAATAAGGATTTGCCAAAAGGACGGGTTGGTATAAAGAATTTTGAAGTACGGGTACGACAAACTTATAATTAGTATATACTCATAAATTAATTAGGGTTCTATTTATCTTGCAAGAAGTATTTTAAAGTACGTATGGTAAATAGCTAAAATGAGTTTTGCAATTTAGAAATGGTGGTATATCGAATGATCAATTAGTAATAAGGTTTTAAAATCAAATGCGGAAGATATATGTTAGAAAAGTAGTTGCAAGATAGTAACTTAAAATAACGACCAAATCATCTTCAAAATCTAAGAACGACTTTTAGCTCAATCGGGAGTAAGGGAGAAATACTAAAAGCGGGTTCAAAATAAAATTTAAATTGAGCGAAAACTTTAAATAAGGAAAGCATTGGAAAGTGACTTAGGAGATTTAAGATTTGCAACGGAAAAGATTTAAAAGATCAATGATAATCGCAATGAGGTGGTCATGTGAATCGAGACAAGGGAGTTGGTCGGATGATAAAGCATGGACATACCTAGGACATGACTCAGGAAAATCTACGGAGAACTCCTACGGTCAACCAACTAAAGATTTGGGGAACTAAGCGCTAAGACTCTCTAAGGGGCTAGACAGTAATGAAATGAGTTCGGCTTGGTCCGAAATCGATGAACCCAAGCGAACGACAAGGAAGTCTAGAAGTCTATCCTAGCCAAAGCTAGACAGGAACCACTGAGGTAACTCCTACGATGATTAAATCAACTCCCAGCAGGGAGCCTAACTAATAATCAGGGGCCTCTAACTAGCAAGCACGGACGTCTAACTAAGTCTTCCTACCACCTAGTGACATAGGAAAACTACTAGACTCAAGGCTATAGACTCGGATGTTGCAATTTATTTAATGGAGATTCCATAGTTATTACCGTTGTTCCGATAATTTGCAAATGCAAGACGGACCTGCATGGGCCACCAATAAAACCTGTCACGCCCCGCTTCCCAAAAATGTGGAGGCGAGACGTGAGAAGGTCCGCTCAGACTTGAAGCTGAAAAGCCGCAAGTCCGATAAGCGTCAAATGGAACTACAAATGGCAGGTCCTTGCAATGCAATACGGAACAACAATAATAACAAGAAGGAGAGACAGATAAAATGTTCAATCGCAGATTATCCATTAATTAAATTACAATATCACAGAAAAGCCACCAGGCTAAAGGAAAAAGAGTCTAAGGCCTAACATGGCCTTCAAAATATAACATACAAAACAAAGGTGCCACGCACCAACAACTAACAGCAAACCTAAACAAAGAAGTGAACACGAGCGGTCTTCAAGACAGGCCCCTGGTGTCCACTCACCACCACAGCAACATCAGCATCAGCAACACCATATCCCCTGCAACAAAGCTCTGGCTCTGGGTCTAACATATGACACCCAAAAGAGAGAGGGGCACATGTCAGCAAGTCTGGAAAGACTTGTGCAAGGAAACTGAAAGTAAGGTAAACTAGCAACCTAGCAGTTATAGTATGATGCATGGCATGGCAAGTATAGTATGGAAGTGACAAGTAAAGGGAAGTACAAGTAGCAAGTATGTCACGGATAACAAGTAAACACGGACAAGTACAAGTCGAGTGGTTCACGTCAAGTGAACAGTCAAGTAAACAAGTGGTAGTTGTGACATGTAATGTCAAGTAACAAGTACAAGGGATCACCCACATATGGATGCCCTATTGCCCACAGGCTGTATTCAAGTACAAGGGATCACTCAACGAGTGCCCTATTGCCCGCAGGCTGTGTTCACGCATCAAGTACAAGGGATCACCCAACGAGTGCCCTATTGCCCGCAGGCTGTGTTGAGCTCGTCTTTTGGAATACGAGCCAGAAAGTGTACTTGGCATAGGATTGTGCCCACGCAAGGTGGGTGCCTAGCCGGTAACAAGTAACACTAATATGTAGCGATGCTACGCAATCACGATGAGTGTTTAACATGCAATGACATGAGCAGATATTCACGTACCGTTAATTGAATTTAGACATGGCAGGCGAAATGCAATGACATGAACAGATATTCGCGTACCGTTAATTGAATTAAATATGGCAGTTAAAATGCAATGACATGAACAATATTCGTGTACCGTTAATTGTATTTAAACGTGACAGTTTAAAGATGCATGGATGACATGCACAGATAATACGCGTACGGTTAATTGTAATTAAACGTGACATAGAAGCATGATGAAGGTGACGGACCAAGTTTCGTTGTCAAGCTAGGTCAATGGCGTCTAGACGGCTATCCTTTCACCGTCTAGTCTCTTTTACGCTAAAGCAAGGTAATGGCCTAAGACATGGCCCAAATCAAGAGATGCAAGTTTCACTTGCCTGATACCGGGATGACGAGCAATGAAGATCGTCACACAAGCTAACTACGGAATGGATCACTATTATGGAGAAATAATCATCAAATCATTAATCATTTTATTAGGGTTTCAAAACATCAAATGTGGGTTATGAGATTTTTAAAGGAAGAATACTACCCGTGAAGAAGCGGAGGAACGACGCCGAGAACTACGGCGACGGAAGAACGATCCGGCTCAGATCTGGAAATGGGGAAAATCTGGAGAAATGTGTTTGGATGAGGCTTTTGGGGATTTGATGAGGGTTTGAGGTTGAGGAGAGGTAGGATATGTGAAATGAGGGTTTGGATGATGATGGATGAGCTTGGGATGAAGGATCAATGGTTTGGGGAAGAAGGGGGCTCAATGGGGGAGAAATTAGGGTTTGGGGTGATGAGGAAGAAGAAGAAAACGTTTGGGGCGTATTTATAGAAAAGTGTGGCGGCTAGGGCAAAACTAGGGTTTCCTGGGCTGATTAGTCGGTCAAAGAAGGATTGGTGACCGACTAGCTGGCGAACTAGTCGGTCGGGTGATCAACGCAGACCGACTAAGAGTAAACAGTAACTCAGTTGGGAAAATGATCAATGAACTAGTCGGTTGAAGAATAATGGCTGACCGACTAGTTTACAATCTAGTCGGTCGAAAGATGTTCTCAGACCGACTAAAGATAAACAGTAACTTAGGGGAAATTAATCAAAGGAACTAGTCGGTTAAAGAACAAGTTCTGACCGACTAGTTTCACATCTAGTCGGTCGGTGGTTGTTCTTAGACCGACTAACGATAAACCGTAACTCCTGAATAATTGATTGAATGAACTAGTCGGTTCCAGTTGATTTCCTGACCGACTAGATTGGAATCTAGTCGGTCGGTTGATCTTCTTGAACCAACTAACGTGCACGAAAAGTGTCGATTCGAAGTGCGAAGCTTTGGAAAGATTTCTATGGCTTCTAGGATCGATTTATACTCTAAGATATGAGCGATAAGAAGCTCGTCATGAGTGACTTACTCCAAGATCAACGATATAAGGAAGAGACTAGAAAATCACAACGAAACGATCGAAAACGAAAGCGACGGAGATGGGAAATCACGCATACGGAGAAAATCCACCAAACATATATATATATTATCGATAACACTAACATAGAAAAACCAGTCGTTACACTAATTATTTATCTATTTGTTTTTAGGGCAAGCCGGGTTTGGTGGCGTTGGCGGAGCGCACCCTTACGCAGGCCTACCCCAGTATGCTGATACGAACAAGCTGGAGAAGAATAAGAAGCTGCTAGTCAGTAATAACTTATGTTTAAAAATATTGTTCATATTAAGTATACTTTTAATGTTGGTTGTATTTGTTTTAGGCTCTTTTGAAGCAGGCTGCAACAGACCTCAGGCCACACTTTGAGGCAGACTCCAGTTGCTCTGGACCACTTACCAAGGAAGAGGAGGATGAACTCATTGCAGGGGTGCTCGGAGGGACGCGAAAGAACCGGTATCGGCTTAGAGGTTCAGAGAGCAGAGGCTATGGACAGTCGACCAGTTCATCCTCATCAGGCACTGAGAGTATCCGATGCCCAGAGGCCACCGATCCACCAGCAGGCATGCAGGATTCCACTGTCACGTTGACCACAATGATGGAGAGGATGGAGCAGAATGAAAAACTTTACCAGTTATTGCTCGCTTGCATGCCTCCAGAGATGCAAGAGAAATACAATCGGCTCCGTACTGATCTGGTAAGAATTTATATTAAAATTTATAAACAAATGGAGCTTATTTAGAGAGTGAGCACACTTAGTAAAAAACTTGACAGATTCCAGTGAAAATAAAAATAACTTGAGATCTCTAAGTGCTTAATTCTTGACTGGACCTTACAATTTAGCATAGGTCCTGGAAATACCTGGTTTGTTACATATGCCTGATTGCCTGCCTTGTTAACATAACCGGAGGTCTTTTATATAGAAATTTGAATGGTAGGTTGAATGTAGCTTATTTGGAAATAACTGGTAACTGAAAAGTATGGATAAGATATATATCTATATGAAAAAATAAGACGTGATATGCGTGGAGTTGATGAAATATTGAAACTGACTATTAGCAGTATTCTGAACAATGAATAGGAAATGACGATATCAAGTATGTAAAGAAAGAGTGAATTAATGATAAAATGAAAGAATTAGCCTGGGATCGTTTGGACATTTGCTGTTATTTTTTTCAAAAGAAATGGCATTATAGTTGAAAAAGAGACTAGGATGATATTAGGCCTGAACAATTATGGTTTGAGGCTGTGAAAACCGATACATATTTTCAGTTCAGCTTTTTATACATTTTTTAAGTACATATTTTTTTCAGTACATATTTGAAAACTGAATTAGCCTGTTATTTGAAAACTGATACATACTAGTACCACAAAAAAAACTAATACAAATACATTCCCTTACATTATGTGAAAACTGAATTAGCCTGTTATTTTTTTCAGTACATATTTTTATACATTTGCTATGAAGACTAGGATGATACTGTGAAAATTTTAAGTTCAGCTTCATGGTTATCCCAAGTGTCTTTTCAATAGGAATGCATGCCGTAGTGTTAGCAGTATTCTGAACAATGAATAGGAAATGACTATATCAAGTATGTAGAGAAAGGGTGAATTAATGATAAAATGAATGAATTACCCTGGGATCGTTTGGACATTTGCTGTTATTTTTTTCAAAAGAAATGGCATTATAGTTGAAAAAGAGACTAGGATGATATTAGGCCTGAACAATTATGGGAGGCTGTGAAAACTGATACATATTTTCATTTCAGCTTTTTATACATTTTTTTTCAGTACATATTTTTTCAGTACATATTTGAAAACTGAATTAGCCTGTTATTTGAAAACTGATACATACTAGTACCAAAAAAACTGATACATATACATTCCCTTACATTCTGTGAAAACTGAATTAGCCTGTTATTTTTTTAGTACATATTTTTATACATTTGCTGTGAAGACTAGGATGATACTGTGAAAATTTCAGCTTCATGGTTATCCCAAGTGTCTTTTCAATAGGAATGCATGCCGTAGTGTTATATATATTATTTTTTAATCATGGGGTACACATGATTTTCAGTATAAAAATGGCGGATATGGATGTCATACTTGACCTGGTGAAGAAAATTACCAAACTAAGAAATTATTGACCTAGCAGCATATAGAATACAGCCAATATGGCCAATATAAATAAATAGAATACAGCCAATATGGCCAATATTCCCAAAAAGCATATAGAATACAGCCAATATGGGAACTGGCCTGTATATATGAGCACAAATAAACATATGTTGAAGGAAAAATGCAGCTCCAATATAAATAAATAGAAAACATATCAAAAAAATACTGACCGTAAGCTTCTTATTCAAACACACTCTCATCTTACATATGTACTTTTACTGCCCAAAGTTCATCTCGGAATATCTGGTATAAATAAAAAGCACACAAATTTAAACAGTGTTCAAATGGTCAAGCACGTATAAACAAAAGAAAACAATAAATATTCATCAGAGCATGCACTTGGGATGTCCAAAGAAAACCATGACTTGCCGACGAGGCTTGTTCTGACGCTGCCAAAATTCATCATTCACTATTTCTGCAAGAATAATACAGCAATATCGAGATCAGGAGGAAAAAATACATATGTATTGTGTATGTTGTGCATTAGCATCGCAAGGTAATGTGAATCTATCTATCAACTGAACCATGATAATATAAACATCAAAACATGTTTTACCAGGTCTTTGTGCGGGATTCAATGTGTTAGCTGGTTTTGGCCATATTGGATGTATTCTATAAACATCAAAACATATATTTTGTTTTTGTTACTTTTTGGGAATACATGCCATATTTTAGTTCTCACATATTATTTTTGGGTATTTGTGACCATTTGGCATTACCATGATATCTCATCTTCAATTTGCTATTCAGAAGAATAAGAGCCACACACAAAAAAAAACATTACAGTGTTTACTAAGAACATAAGCCCACTTATTTATTTTCAATTTTTGTTTCAGGAATCACGTCCGCAAGGCGGATCCGGTGGAGGACCGGAGGGTGGATATATGAGGTGAGAGTTTAATTGTTTTTTACTTGGAGTTTGTGGGAGTGATGAGGGCCGAGGGGCTGTTATGATGAGACTGAGAGTTTACCTTATATTGAAGGGTCCGAGGGGCTGTTATATTGATGTGTGGAAACTTTTTGTATTGAGGGGTCCGAGGGCCATTATGTTGATGTGTGGAAACTTTTTGTATTAAGTAGGCCAAGGGTCGTTATGTTGACAGAGAACTTTTGAAAGTGGAAAACTTTTCTATTGAGGTATGTTGATGCTTCTGGAAAGTTTGTATTTATATAGTTTCTTGGAATTTGCTAATGGATGAATTTTTTTTATTGGATTTGTTGTTATTGTTTATATATGTGAATGTTGATTGTGTTTCTTTCTTGTTATATTTATATACATGGGAATTTTGATTGTAAACGAAGTTTTAAAATTTTTGGTTTTTATAAAAAATTAAATAAACATATTAGCCACGGACTTTCCGTGGCTAATATTTTTAGCCGCTGATCTATTTTGGAAAAATATCCGTCGCGGAAACCTTTTCGTCACAAAGAATCCGTGGCAAATAAAACAATTTTTCCACGGCAAATCCGTGGCTAATATAGATTAGCCACGGCATAGCTTTGTGAAAATATCCGTAACGAATATATTTTTGCCATGGAATTTCCGTGGCAATAGTTGAAACAATAGCCACGGAATATCCGTGGCTAATAAACAGTTTACCACGGAATTTTTTTAAATATTTTCCGTAGGAAATAAATTTTTACCACGGAATTTCTGTGGCAATAATTGAAACATTAGCCACGGATAAACCGTGGTTAATGAAGTTTGTCACGGAAATCTTTTTTGAAATTTTTCGTGGCAAATATAGGTTTGCCACGGATTTTCCGTGGCAATAGGTGGAACAATTGCCACGGAATTTCCGTGGCTATAGTCCCGTGGCTAACTTTCCCGTCACGGAATTTCTTCCATTTGCCACGGATTTTTGGCATTTGCAATGCCACTTTCCCTCATGGAACAATAGCCAGGGAATTTATCAAAATCCGTGGCTATTGGGTAATAGCCACGGATTTTAGGGTATTAGCCATGGAATTGTCCGTGACAGATATATATGGCATCTAAAACCGAATGAGGTTTTTTTCCACTCAATCAGCTTATAAGAAGTTGCTGAAGACCCATTCCAATGGCTTGGAAGTTCAGGTCGATTGGTTATAGAAGTTGACTTTACCTGCCCACTGGATGTACTTCTTGTGGCTTGTCATCAATGAAAGAATTGTCACGAATGTTTTGCGGTTCCAGGGAGGTATCTCAGATTCTGATTTGTGTTCTTTATGTGTGGATGAGCAGAAACTACAATGCATGTTCTCAAAGATTGCATCGAAGCAAGGAGAGTTTGGGATGTTTTCTTCCTTAAATTAGCCTTCCCGAATTTCTATCATTTTTCTTGGTGGAGTGGATAAAGAATTTCTTGGACATTGGGACATATCCATCACATCAGGTTGTCTTGTTTGGTACATGTTCGTGGAAGATTTGGGGCGCCCGTTGCCGAAGGATCTTTTCGATTGGGGACATGGATGTTGAGGACACTTTTTTATTCAGGCAGATCGCCCAGGGTGCAGCAGAGGTATCTCGTCTTTATTGCAAGCCCTCTCCAGCCTATTCTTCTACTTCACTTATTTGGTGGGGTCCCTAGGGTTCAGGAGTGGTGAAGCTTAATGCTGATGGCGCTAGCAAAGGGAATCCGTGACTTGCAGGTGCAGGAGGCCTTTTCGGGATGAAAGGAGGTTGTGGTTACTTGGTTTCTCCGCCTATGTCTCAGCTACTTATTATAGAGGTAATGGGCTCTGGATATACTTGGGGGTTCACACCCTAATTGACACCCTAATTGATGTACTTTTCTTTCAGATGAATAAAAGAAGGTACACCATGCTTTCATCGCGCTATTTATTTATTTTTATTTTTTTCATTTTATATGTATACTTGTTTGCGTCTCGCAAACGTTCCTCCTTGGTACGAATAAGATTACCGCCGCTGCAATAATTAAGGCAGCGTGAAACCAATTGGCTTCCTTATCCATCCACATCTACGATAAGAAAGAGACGCCATATTAAACTAATGTCATCATGCTTGGGTTACAAGTAATGTAGATCGACAAGTCATTTTCAGGTTAGGCTCGCGTTGACAATCTATCTTTATTAAGTATCGAGAGGCGAAACCAACACGGTGTGCGCTCTGCGATCTGGCTGCAAGATGAAGCAGCATCTCTTTGCCCTCGCGATGGTCACCGCCTTCTTCGTGATATTTGTCTTCTTCAAGCTCTGCAAGAAGAAGGCCACGTCCAACTCTCCTCCCTCCCCACCGAGACTTCCAATCATCGGCAACCTCCACCAGCTGGGCTCGCTGCCGCATCGATCCTTGGAAGCTCTCAGCAGGAAGTATGGCCCCATAATGCTGCTACACTTGGGCTCTTCTCCCACCATCGTAGTGTCTTCGGCGGAGACTGCTCGTGAGGTGATGAAAAATCACGATCTGGTCTTTGCAAGCCGCCCCTTTTCGAGCATGGCCAAGAGGCTAATGTACGACTGCACCGACGTGGCGTTATCCCCCTACGGCGAGTACTGGCGGCAGGTGAGAAAGATCTGCGTCATACAGTTGCTGAGCCCCAAGCAGGTGCAATCGTTTCGCTCGGTGAGGGAAGAGGAGGTGTCGGATCTCGTTGCGAAAATTCGCGAGTCAAGCGGCGGGCTGGTGAACTTGAGTGCGATGACGGTGAATCTCACAAACAATGTGATCTGTCGGGTTGCTTTGGGTAAGAAGTATTTTGGGGAGGAAGGGGGAGGGCGTAATTTTGCTGACATGTTGAAGGAGTTCCTGTACCTGATGGGGTCATTTCCTGTTCGAGATTTCATCCCTTGGCTTGGCTGGCTTGATTCGTTGAGGGGATTGGATGCAAGAGTTAGGAGGAGCTTTAGAGAAATTGATGATTTTCTTAACAAAGTAATCGATGAGCATATGTGTTCCAAGTCTACGGCAAGTGATCGTGATGTGAAGGGGGCCAGAGATTTCGTGGATGTTTTGCTCTCGCTCGATGACACGGATGATACGGCCGGCATTTCCATCACAAGAGACAACATGAAGGCTGTTATTCTGGTAACCCTCTTCCTTCCTCCCTCTTATTTTGGTAACCACCCCACCCACCCACACCCAAAAAAAAATGGCTTTTATTTTTATACTCTGATTAGATTCATATTTTAGCCGAATACGACTCGGTAAGAATTCAGATTTAAGCTTGGGTTCGGGTTGGAATGTTTTTTCCGTCGGTTAGGATTAGATATATGTCTAAACTAAACATGTCCAATTACTCATTAATGTTACAGTATAAAAATATTTCACCAAAATCTAACACAACTTTGCAGTTTTGATGCAGTGACATATGGATTTTCATATAGTATTAAAGCTGTTGCGGGGTAGAACTCGCGTACAATGAATTTATATTATGGGGAACCAATGGCACGGTGGTTATGCTAATGACATGATTAGGATAGGCTATTTGACAGGTGGTTAGTGGGGTGATGAGGCTAAACTTGTGGCGGGAGCTGACCATGGTGTCGAATCCGGGAGGATGCAGTGAAGGGGCCGAACTGCCTGGGTTGATGGCGAGCACGACCGGTGACGACAAGCTGACCTGCGCAAGGAGCAACTCGTCAGAAAGGCCGGGTTGGGGTCCAACCCTTAGCCTCTCCGATGCCTAAATCAGTAACAGGACTTAAAGCGGGGGCTAGGCACGTAGGTCGGACTGAGGGTGAGTCGACCGTACGTGATGAGCTATGAGTGGAAGAACAAAGATATGGACGACCTTTGCTCTTGTGTGTGAGTAATGAGATTGAGAGAATTTACCAACCTCATCACCGTAAGAAGTGAAGGGGTATTTATACCTGTCGGAAGGCGGTTAGGTGGGGCTGACCTGGCATGCTGACTCGGCGTGCTGAGCTGACCCTGCTGTCAGCGGAAGCTTCGGACGAGGATGTCAGGAGCAGGAGTGTCGGCCACTCTTTTGTCAGACGGCGCAACGGCCAGGGGCGCTTTTGTTACGGTGTCAGGGCCGAAAGCATTGAGTGTCAGGGGGTGTAGCGGCCAGGGGGTGCTTTGCCAAATGGTCGGGCGGCGTTAGTGTCATTAGTGTCCTTTGTACTAGGTTGTTTGTCACGTTCGATGTGCCAAAGAGTCGTCGGTGCGCGTCCGAGGCATGGCGCTATCGATGGGGTCGCCAGGTCGCCCCGATTGGAGGGCACGTCGTCCGACAACGCGCTCTGCACGTTGTTCCTGGCGAGTAGGTGGAGGGGCAAGTCGGGTGGCGACCGGGACCCTGGAGGAGTGCGGCTCCGCCATCGCCCATAGTAGGGTGCGCCTTTCTCCCGGCCGTGTCGGGCTCCGGGGTAACCTGGCGCTCTGTCGTGGGCGAGTCAAGTGCACGGTCTCTGAAGTCGCAGGATTGGTGCCCTAGCGCTGGGCCCACCGGCCTTTGGGACGGAAGAATGACGTAGGTGGGGTGTTTGGTGACCGGGGATAGAAAGTCGGGCTATCACGATCTTTAGGTCGTAACAATTGCCCCTGGCATTCGAGTTCGGGGCGGTTCTACGGCTCGACTCGGATGACGTACTGCCTTCCCTTCCCGAAGGGAACAGCTCGGACCTTGCTCCATGTTAGGAAGCATCGGCTGCTGTCTCGGGGTTCCCGCCCCGATAGCCATTATTGCAATTTGAAAGTGTGGCGGAAGACGATGCGTCTCCACCACTGGACGGGTGACGCATGGTTGAAATGACTGTCATGGCAGACGAGGTGTCAAAGGTGCGTCGATGAACGTTGCGTGGCGGACCGGCTACGGTCGGGATGGCCTGAGGTTTTCTATAAGTATGGAGGGAGAGGATTGGTGGAAAGTTCTTCGCGATTTCTGTATCCGCTCGTGCTTCCCAGCTTCCGGTCATCGTTCGCCGACGCTGTCGCCGATGCTTTTATCGGGGATCTGCTTCTGGCCATCTTCTCAGTTCGACGATTCGGCCAGGTAATTTTCCAGTTCATCTGTCGATGGCTTCTTTCTTTGAGTGTGGCAGTAGTAGTGGGATGAGGAGGGGGAGTTGACGAAGGAGGGTGGCGGACGAACTCCTGGTGAATGCCTGGATTTTGGCAGAGTTACCTGAGGCGGATCGTCGGCTGACGGACTTGACGCAGGATGATCGGCTTGCCCAGGAGCTTTGGCCCACATGTATTCTCCTTCTGGCGGGCCTGTAAATAGACTTATGCGGATTTCTCTTTTTTCTGCAGGGAGGGCCCGATGCTTTCGCTGGAGGAAGTGCTGATGACGGCCGGAGTGAGGGTAACAAAGAAGACCGTCCATGTGGATAAAGGCAAAGGCGTGATGCGAGAGGAAGAGCCCACAGAGGTGGACGCCCCAAAACGGAGCGACGAGGTTCCTACTGCGGAGGAGGTGAACGAGAGGCAGCAGGGGCCCGAACCTGGTCCTCCTTCCCTTCGGACTGGTGGGGTCGTGCCAGATACTTCGGCCGATCTGGACGCGGTCAGTACTGTCCTCGAGGCTCCAGCCGTAGACGAGGTGGACGGGAGGCGACGGGGGTCCGAACCGGACGCTCCTTCCGCCCGAGCTGGCGGGACCGTGTCTGATGGCCCACCCTACCCAGAGATAGTCAGCACGGCTTCCCCGAGGGTTCAGACCTCAGGCAAGCGCCGCCGGCCCCCTCCTGTCGAGAGGTGGCCCTATGGAGTTCTCCCGTGGGAGATGGGGGGAGAGGCGCACCCAGGTTGCGAGGGGGCGCTCGCCCGCTTCAAGCTGACGAGGGCCGAGGCTGAGGCCCTGCCTGGCGAGGACCTTCACCGAATGCCCTATCGGGTAAGCCGAGAGGAGTCGGTGTTCGAGGATGCTGGTGTTGTGGCCCGGCTGTCAGAGTATTTCGTGCTGCCACAGGATCGCGAATCGTTAACCAACGTGGGCACGGAGCGGCTGTGCGATACCGCCATGTGGCATATTATGCAGATAGGTCGAACTGTAACTTACGTTCCGGCTTATGTTCTTAAGTACGCTGACTGGGTCGGGTTTCTTTGGTAGGCGACGGCGGCGGTGGTGGCCCTGCAACGCCATACCCCCGTAGCCGCGGCTCGGACTTCCCTGGGTGAGGTGAAAGACGATTGTCGGGAGGTGTGGAGCCAACTGCAAGAGAGGGAGAAGGATATGGACCAGGTCATTAAGCTCCGGGACCTTGAGGTGTCGCGGATCGGCTTTTTAGATCCGCGGGTGGCCAGGCTTGCTCGCCAGCTGGAGGTGGAGGAGAGAAAGGGGGTCTTGCTCACCTACCGCCTTGAGGACGAAAAGGCACGGGGGGACCTACTCGCCCGCCAGTTGGAGGAAGAGAGGGGGAGGGGGGCCCAACTCACCCGTCGGCTTCGGGAAGAAGAGGAAACACGGAACGATATTCTGAAGAGGAACGCCGAGGAGGCGTCCATCGAAAAGCATGTGATAGACGTTCAGCAGAGGAACATAACCGATTTGATGCGGGCGATCGAGTTGGAGAACAAGGAGAATGCCACCCTGAAGAAGCAGCTAGAGGGTAGGGCGGGTGTCGATCAGGGTGCGCTCAACGCCGCAGTCCGCCATTTTCAATATGAGAGGTTACTCCCTATAATGATGGAGGAGAGGGAAACGGGTGTCCTCGAAGGGATGGAGAGGGTGAAAACTCGCCTGGCGAACCTGTATCCTAGACCGACGGTTGATTTTCCCAGACTGGATGTGCCCTTGGCCGGAGAGATGGAGGAAGAGACGGAACCGAAGCGCTCGTGATGCAGGGTAGTGAGAGATTTTGTACGGTCGGTTTTTGAACGCGCCCGATCTCGCGTTGTAATGCGGATAGGATGAAAAGTTGAATGAAGTAAATTTTTTGGTTTTATTCAGTAGTTGGTCTTTCTGTTTTGCGTACGACTAGTTGGTCTTCCGGTTTTGCGTAAGACCGTGCGAGGATTGCCCACAACGTTCACGCTAGGACGAGCGTCGGGGTGAGGAGTAGAGGGAAAGTTGCGATGAAGTGGGTGCGCGTGTTTATGGTCGCCCTGCATTGGCGGGCGACGCTGATGCTTGCATCCGTGAGTCGAACTGGTCGTACTCATGCATGTCCCCTACTTCTTGGTTGGAGCGCCTTATGATGATCCACTGGGCTTAACCCTCCTCGTTGGCTAGGATGTCGGTGGGGTAGTCCCATAGTCCAAACGAAAGGAAAAGACGGGGATATGTTTTGAATTTCCCGCCTCGAATCGCCACCGAATCGCAGAGGTCACATCGGATTAACGACGGGCGGTAATCGAAGCGTCCCAACCACTTATTGAGAGACGCGTTGGGGGACGTGACAGGATCACACCTAGCCAGGGTCGCTCCTGAGTTAGGACGTGCTTAGATGGCGCTTGGGTGTTGAACAACTGTTTCGTGAGCATCTTTTTCATTGATCCTTATAGGAATTTGGGTGGCAAGGATTGGGTGGCGAAGGTCCGTAAGCTTGCCCCGGAGGTCTTCACTGGAGGGGGGAGCGAGCGCGTAGCTCGGCCCGTGCCATTCTCCGGTTTGGGTGGCGAGGATTGGTCCTGCCGCGGAGTCTTTGAGAGGGTGGGTATTGGGTCGTCGCCTCCCCGCAGCCTCTATAGTCGGACAGGTATTGGGCCGTCGCCTACCCCACATATGGCGCACCGGTTTGGGTGGCGAAGCTCCGTATGCTTACCCCGGAGGTCTTCACTGGAGGGGGGAGCGAGCGCGTAGCTTGACCCGTGCCCTTCTCCGGTTTGGGTGGCCAGGATTGGTCCTGCTCCGGAGTCTTTGAGAGGGAGAGTATTGGGCCATCGCCTCCCCGCCGCCTCTATAGTCGGACGGGTATTGGGTCGTCACTTACCCTGCATATGGCGCTCTGGTTTGGGTGGCGAAGCTCCGTAAGCTTTCCCCGGAGGTCTTCACTAGAGGGGGGAACGAGCACGTAGCTCGGCCCGTTCCCTTCTCCGGTTTGGGTGGTGAGGATTGGTCCTGCCCCGAAGTCTTTGAGAGGGCGGGTATTAGGCTGTCGCCTCCCCGCAGCCTCTATAGTCAGAGGGATATTGGGTCGTCGCCTACCCTGTATATGGTGCTCCGGTTTGGGTGGTGAAGCTCCATAAGCTTACCTCGATGGTCTTCACTGGAGGGGGGAGCGAGCGCGTAGCTCGGCCCGTGCCCTTCTCCGGTTTAGGTGGCGAGGATTGGTCCTGCCCAGGAGTCTTTGAGAGGGCGGGTATTGGACCATCGCCTCCCCGCAGACTCTATAGTCGGACGGGTATTGGACCGTCGCCTACCCCGCATATGTCGCTCCGGTTTGGGTGGCGAAGCTCCATAAGCTTGCCCCGGAGGTCTTCACTGGAGGGGGGGAGTGAGCGCGTAGCTCGACCCGTGCCCCTCTCCGGTTTGGGTGGCAAGGATTGGTCCTGCCCTGGAGTCTTTGAGAGGACGGGCATTGGGCCATCACCTCCCCACAGCTTTTATAGTCGGACGGGTATTGGGCCGTCGCCTACCCCGCATTTGGCGCTCCGGTTTGGGTGGCGAAGCCCCGTAAGCTTGCCCCAGAGATCTTCACTGGAAGGGGGAGCAAGCACGTAGCTCGGCCCGTGCCCTTCTCCGGGTTGGGTGTCGAGGATTGGTCCTATCCTGGAGTCTTTGAGAGGGCGGGTATTGGGCCGTCGCCTCCCCGCAGCCTCTATAGTCAGACGGGTATTGGGCCGTCGCCTACCTAGCATATGGCGCTCCGGTTTGGGTGGCGAAGCTCCGTAAGCTTGCCACGGAGGTCTTCACTGGAGGAGGAAGCGAGCGCGTAGCTCGGCCCGTGCCCTTCTCCAGTTTGGGTGGCGAGGATTAGTCCTGCCCCGGAGTCTTTGAGAGGGCGGGTATTGGGCCGTCGCCTCCCCGCAGCCTCTATAGTCGGACGGGTATTGGGCCTTCGCCTACCCTGCATATGGCGCTCTGGTTTGGGTGGCGAAGCTCCGTAAGCTTGCCCCGGAGGTCTTCACTGTAGGGGAGGCGAGTGCGTAGCTCGGCCCGTGCCCTTCTCCGGTTTGGGTGGCGAGGATTGGTCCTACCCCGGAGTCTTTGCAAGGGCGGGTATTGGGCCGTCGCCTCCCTGCAGCCTGTATAGTCGGACGGGTATTGGGCCGTCGCCTACCCCGCATATGGCGCTCCGATTTGGATGGCGAAGCTCCGTAAGCTTGCCCCGGAGGTCTTCACTGGAGCGGGGAGCGAGCGCGTAGCTCGGCCCGTGCCCTTCTTTGGTTTGGGTGGCAAGGATTGGTCCTGCCTCGGAGTCTTTGAGAGGGCGGGTATTGGGCCGTCGCGTCCCCGCAGCCTCTATAGTCGTACGAGTATTGGGCCGTCGCCTTCCCCGCATATGGCGCTCCAGTTTGGGTGGCGAAGCCCCGTAAGCTTGCCCCGGAGGTCTTCACTGGAGGGGAAGCGAGCGCGTAGCTCGGGCCTTGCCCTTCTCCAGTTTGGGTGGCGAGGATTGGTCCTTGCCCCGGAGTTTTTGAGAGGGCGGGTATTGGGCTGTCGCCTCTCCGCAGCCTCTATAGTCGGACGGGTATTGAGCCGTCGCCAACCCCGCATATGGCACTCCGGTTTACGTGGCGAAGCCTCCGTAAGCTTGCCCCAGAGGTCTTCACTGGAGGGGGAGCGAGCGCGTAGCTCGTCCCGTGACCTTCTCCGGTTTGGGTGGCGAGGATTGGTCCTCCCCCGGAGTCTTTGAGAGGGCGTGTATTAGGCCGTCGCCTCCTCGCAGCCTCTATAGTCGGACGGGTATTAGGCCGTCGCCTACCCCACATATGGCGCTTCGGTTTGGGTGGCGAAGCTTCGTAAGCTTGCCCTGGAGGTCTTCACTGGAAGTGGGTGAGCGCGTAGCTCGGCCTGTGCCCTTTTCCGGTTTGGGTGGCAAGGATTGGTCCTGCCCTAGAGTCTTTGAGAGGGCAGGTATTGGGCCGTCGCCTCACTGCAGCCTATATAGTCGGACGGGTATTGGGCCGTCGCCTACCCCACATATGGCGCTCCGGTTTGGATGGCGAAGCTCCGTAAGCTTGCCCCGCAGGTCTTCACTGAAGGGGGAGCGAGTGCGTAGCTCGGCCCGTGCCCTTCTCCAGTTTGGGTGGCGAGGATTGGTCCTGCCCTGGAGTCTTTGAGTGGGCGGGTATTGGGCCGTCGCCTCCTCGCAGCCTCTATAGTCGGACGAGTATTGGGCCGTCGCCTACCCCACATATGGCGCTCCGGTTTGGGTGGCGAAGCTCTGTAAGCTTTCCCCGGATGTCTTCACAAGAGGGGAGAGCGAGCGCGTAGCTCGGCCCGTGCCCTTCTCCGGTTTGGGTGGCGAGGATTGGTCCTGCCCCTGATTTTTTGAGAGGGCGGGTATAGGGCCGTCGCCTCCCCGCAGCCTCTATAATCAAACGGGTATTGGGCCGTTGCCTACCCCGCATATGGCACTCCAGTTTGGGTGGCGAAGCTCCGTAAGCTTGCCCTGGACGTCTTCACTGGAGGAGAGAGCGAGCGCATAGCTCGGCCCATGCCCTTCTCTGGTTTGGGTGGTAAGGATTGGTCCTGCCCCTGAGTCTTTGAGAGGGCAGGTATTGGGTCGTCGCCTCCCCGCAGCCTCTATAGTCGGACGGGTATTGGGCCGTTGCCTACCCCACATATGGCGCTCCGATTTGGGTGGCGAAGCTCTGTAAGCTTGCCTCGGAGGTCTTCACTGGAGGGGGAGCGAGCGTGTAGCTCGGCCCGTGCGCTTCTCCAGTTTGGGTGGCGAGGATTGGTCCTGCCACGGAGTCTTGTCTTAAACTGAAATTTTCAAGTGGAGAAGGCTAGATTTGAGGATGCGAAGAAAAAAAGTATTTCATTAAAGGCTTACAATCACCGGCAACATTTTGATAGGCGCTCCGCGTTTCACCGGTGGGCCAGCTCGCTCCTGTCGAGGGTCGTTGTTATGTATGATGCTGACCCGACGATGTCGATGATGTCACAGGGTCCTTCTCCTTTTGCTGCCAGCTCCCCTTAGCGAGTGGTCTCGGCGGGCTTGCAGGCGGTGCCTCTGAGGACCAGATCACCGGTCCCGAAGCTCCGTTTTCTCACACGGGAGTGGCAGTGCCGGTGGAAACGGTCTTGTCTGCCCCTGCAGCCACGGGTACCTCCTCGACTCCTTCAGCAACAGTTGGCCATCGGTTGCAAAAGTCTTCCCTCTCAGAAAGGAGGTCGATCGACAAGGCTTGCTCCGTACCTTTGTGCTTGGTTGACCCCACGTAGCAGCTCCTGGATAGCTTTTGGCTCCCCTGCACTAACCCCACTCCTCGCGGGGTTTGGAACTTGACCATCTGATGGAGCAGGCTGGGGATCTCTTTGATGGCCGTCATGTATGGTCGCCCTATGATCCCGTTGTATGTCGACGCGATGTCGACGACAACAAACTGTATCATGCGAGTGACGACCCTTGGTTACTCTCCGAGTGACACCGGAAGGGTGATCACCCCCACAATGGCAGTTAAGTGGCCAGTGAAGCCGACGATGGGCCCAGTGCAAGGTCTCAGGTCCGCTGCCCCAGCCCCATCTTCTCTACCGTCGACATAAATAGGACATCGCAAGAGCTCACAGTATCGATCAGGAGGCAGATGATGACGGCCGTCCCTATCTGAGCCTCGATGACGATGGCGTCGTCATGCGGTAGCTCGATTCCCTCAAGATCTTCGTCGGTAAAGGTGATGGGAGGTCGGGCTACCCTTCTTCCATTCGCATCACCGCCGAGACCTGCTGCCATCACCTGCCGAGCGTACGTCGTCTTGCTTGATGATGACGCCCCTCCAGAGAATGGCCCGCCACATATTACATCTATGCGCATGATCGGCTTCGACGGGCGAGGTTCCTCCCGCTCGTTGTCCGGTGGCGGATCCGGCCTCCGCGCTCCTTGCGGGGCCCTCTCCTCCTGGATTGGCCTTCTGCCCTCCACGAAGCCTCCCAGGTTGCCCGCCTGGATCAATCGCTCGATCTCCCTCTTGAGGGTGTAGCAATTGTCGGTATCATGACCGTGGTCCCAATGGTACCGACAATACTTCTGGAGATCCCGCTTAGCCGGGTCGGACTTTATTTCTCTGGGGGGGTCTGACAGCAGTCCTGCCCTTGCCACCGCGGCCAACACCTCAATCATGGGGGCATTGAGCTGTGTGTACTGGGCCCGCAGAGGCCCCTCAAGCCTTGGGACCGCTCGGGTGGGCTCCCGGGCCAGAGCAAACTCCCGTGCTGGGCCTGGATGATCTTGCGGGTGACGCCAAGCGGGGTCGCGCCTTGGTTGAACCGGCTGGTCGTGGCCTCGGGGCCCATATTCTTGCTTCAGCCTGGGATAGGACCGAGGCTCTCCCTGGGATGATCTTGTCGGGGCGACCGGTTCCTTTGTGCCGAGAGTCTCCTCAGTCAGCGCTTACCTCTCCGCCTGCGTGACCAACGCGTCGTAGTCGGCCGGCGGGTCTCGGAGCAAGGATTTCCAGAGGCTCCGATTCCGTAGTCCCGTCTTGAAAGCTAGAATGAGCACTTCATCGCCGCAGGCCACCACCGCCCGCATATCATCCTGGAAGCGGCGCATGTATTTCCCAGTCGTCTCTGCTTCCCCTCTGATGATCGTACTGAGGTAGTCCAGGGGCTTCTTCTTTAAGCGTCCGGCCCGGAACTCTTGGTAGAACTTGTGGGATAGTTTGCTGTAGCTCCCAATGGATCTTGCCGGCAAGCCATAGTACCATTCCAGCACTGTGTCCTTCAGGCTCCGCGAGAAAAGCCGGCACAAGAATGCGTCATCCACATCTTATGCCTCCAACGCCCCCCGGTACTGTTGTACGTAGGAGAGGGGGACGCCTCTCCCACTGTAGGTGGCCAGATGGGGGACCTTGAACCTTGCGGGTCTTGGGGCCGACGTGATCCACCGTGCCAACGGCGTGACCTCCTCGGGGTAGGCGGGGCGTTTCGGCGCGTGTCCCCTCCGCCACTCTGGGGTTTGGCTCCGGTCCCGCCTCGGCTGCCGTCGATCATCATACCCCGGGGAATAACGACGCGGTCACCAGGGAAGGCTCCCTCCGCAGGCTGGGGATTCGACGGGCGACGGGCTGCGGTTATCCCAGTATCGCCGACCCATTGTTGTCGCCTCCGTGGCCTCCCTCCGCTCTTGATTCTCCCTTAGTAGCCTTTCACGCTCTGTGGCGAGGAAGCGGAGCTATTGACGAACAGCTGATCACTCCTTATTTTACACTTTTTTTTCCGCATGTTTGCATGCCATTTAGATCGCCCAAATCATATTTTTCACGATATATCGACGATATTGCGATGCTTTTCACGATTTGTTGTTTTTGTCGCATTTCAGGTGATTTGGAGCGATTTGGAGTGATCTCGAGATACGCCTACTCCAGAGTGTCACCGACGACCTCCCCGAGGGGTATTTTGCTGTTGGAGAGGAGCGGAAGAAGAAAGAACGTCGCGGGAGCGACGAGGAGGCCAAAACAAGCTGTTTGGGCATTTTTGGTGTCCCACTCGGCCGAGTGAAGGACTCACTCGGCCGACCAGCGAGACACTGCTCGGCCGAGCAGATCGGATACATTTCATGCGTGCACTCGGCCGAGCGACGGAAACCACATCGGCCGAGTGACGAGATACCGTTCGCCCGAGTGGCGCCCAGACGACGCATGTCAAAAATCGCCAACTTGCTGTTTTTCGTCTGCATGAGCTTCAGAAGACCCACTTGGTCGAGTGGCAAATGCCGACCGCCCGAGTACCAAGAAGCCATCGGTCGAGTGACGACAACTCACTCGGCCGAGCGACTCCCGAAGTGAAGACCCCCGAAGACCCAGACTTACTGGAAATTTACAGGGTTTCTCACTCGGCCGAGCGACTTTTGTCACTCGGCCGAGTGCGACGCGCTGCCTGTAGCGAAAATTGCAGATTTCAGGCTACGCAGGGGCATTTTGGTCACAGTTTTTTGGACGATTTTGGGGGGTATTTAACCACTGTTTTTACCCTAGTTTTGAGAGATTTTCCCCTTAGATTTTTGCAGCTTTTTTAGATTAGCTTTTAGCTTTATTCTTGTGATTGGAGAGGAGACAAAAGTTGATTTTTGTTGAATTATTTGAAGAACTCCATTGGTTTGTGTCTCTCTCCTCTAAAAATACTATTTTTATTGCCTATCTCAATATTGTGATGAACTCTCTTGCTAATTTCATTGATTATTTTTGTGTTTGTGCTATGAATTGTGAGTAGTCTCCATGTCTTGGGGCGTGGGGATGAACCCTACGAGCCCAATTTCAGATTTGTGATGAATTGGTAGGAATTTTGCTAGAATTGCTATTAGGGATTAGATTGGGATCAATTTACTACGGATGTCTAGGTATTCATATCGATTGGGATTTGCAAGAGATTGGATCCCAATTCGATAGGAAACCCTAGAAATCCGAATTGGGTTGGAATCGAATTTCCGTAGTATCGGTTTGCAAGAGATTGGACCGATACTAGGGTTTCCGGTTGCAATTCCGTGCCGATACCCGTTTGCAAGAGATTGGACGGGTAGGAACTATCCCAACCAAGGTCGTGGTCCGAGTTTGCACGAGAGTGGGCTCGGGGCGCGATTGAACGATGATGTTGATCCTAATGCTAGCTTGCCTAGGCTAGGGTTTGCAAGAGATTGGACCCGAACCTAGGATAGCTATAGACCGGCAACAGCGCGAGAGCGTGAGCTAGGTTTCACATTCAGTTGCAACTAGTTCATCCAAATTTTATTCTAGCAATTTTGATACCAATGAACCACATTGACGAGATACGGTGAGTAGCGGGGATTCCCCATTCCCTAGACGTTCTTTATTTGGTTTGATATCTTCGTACTTTGTCTGACGATTGTGACAGGATCGCCAAAGGCAAATTTCTCTCTTTTCTATTCTTAAATAGCCAGGTTGATTTGAACAAGCACGGTCATTCGTCCTCCCTGTGTTCAATAACCCGCTCACCGCTATACCGTGCGCTTGCGGTAAAACTACAACCGTTCTTCGGGTTACATTCCGGAGCGATCAAGTTTTTGGCGTCGTTACCGGGGAGGGCATTTTGATGGTGTTCGGCATCAACCACCCTGTTATTTCTTCTTTCCTTCTTTCTTTACTTTCTTCTATATCTTGTTCTAACTCTGTTCGCAGCCCTATTTGCTTATTCTCCCCGTGTTTTGCATAAGATCTTAACAGGGAGAATGGAGGATGCAATGTCAACAATAGAACTCAGTCAGGAAGACTATGACTCCTTCGCAGACCTCCTTAAGGAGCTTGTCGATGAGGTCCACGCTACCGGAGCTTTTGCTATCGATATCAAGGACCCCGACGAACAACTGTTTGCTAGTTTTGTGATGGACCAAGTCTCCCCGAATGGGACTAGAGGAGGCAATGTCAGAGTTGATGTGATCGACGACAAATTATATTTCGAAGACGGTAGAACAAATGTCGAAGAACACTATACTCCCGAAGAATCCTTTGAGCAAACCGACATTCAGGGAGTTACACTCTATGACGCTCACTCTTGCTTTTATGAATCGTCTGATGTGTTTCTTGATTCCAGGCACGAACCAGAGCAGAGTGAAGGTTTTGACGATGCTAGCACAGAATCGGAGAGCGCCTATTTCGATGCCTCGTCCTCACTAAGTAGTGAGTCTGACTCTTCACAAGAGAGCGCACCATCTGAACATGAGCTAAACCCGGATGACAAGGAAGAAGCCAAACTCATGCGAGCTGATGAAGTGGAAGGAGCAGCGCCTCTTGAGGTAGAACTTAAACAATTACATCCGAATCTAAGGTATGCCTTTTTGGGTAATAAATTAACTTTCCCGGTGATAGTCAATTCCCACCTCACGCAAGATCAACTTGAAAAACTCCTAGACGTTCTTAGGAGCCACAAAGATGTCCTGGGCTACACTATCTCCGATCTAAAAGGGATAAGCCCTAGGCTTTGCACGCATAGGATCCATTTGGAGGATACCGACGCCACCTCCATAGAGCCTCAAAGGCGGTTAATCCCGAACATGAAGGAGGTGGTTAAAAAGGAAATCCTAAAATTGCTAGACGCCGGTATTATTTATCCTATCTCCGACAGTAGGTGGGTTAGCCCCGTTCACGTCGTCCCCAAGAAAGGGGGGATGACAGTCATAAAAAATGAAAAAGGTGAGCCCATATCCACACGCACCGTCACGGGATGGCGAATGTGCATTGACTATAGGAAACTCAATAAAGCCACCCGAAAGGACCATTACCCATTGCCCTTCATTGATCAGATGCTTGAACGCCTAGCAAAACATAAATACTTTTGCTATCTAGATGGGTATTCGAGATTCTTCCAAATCCCTTTGCACGAAGACGACCAAGAAAAGACCACTTTTACTTGTCCCTACGGTACCTATGCCTACCGTAGGATGCCGTTTGGTCTTTGTAATGCCCCGCCACTTTTCAGAGGTGTATGACATCAATATTTTCCGATTACATTGAAAATATTATGGAAGTCTTTATGGATGATTTCTCGGTTTATGGAAGTGAGTTCGACTCTTGTTTGGCCAATCTTACTAAAGTCCATAAAAGGTGCCAACAAAATAATCTCACTCTAAATTGGGAGAAGTGTCACTTCATGGTCACGGAAGGTATAGTTCTCGGGCACCTTGTCTCTTCGAGAGGAATTGAGGTAGATAAAGCAAAGATTGAGGTAATCGAGAAACTTCCTCCTCCTATTAATGTCAAGGGCATTAGAGGCTTTCTTGGTCATGCGAGGTTTTACCGCCGCTTCATCAAGGATTTCGCCTCGATTGCCCGACCACTTACTTCCTTGCTCGCTAAAGATACTCCTTTTATTTTTTCAGGGGAATGCTTGCAAGCCTTCAACACCTTGAAGGAAGCACTAGTTTCCGCGCCCATCATACAACCACCGGATTGGAGCCTTCCCTTTGAGCTAATGTGTGATGCTAGTGACCAAGCCATTGGAGCGGTATTGGGACAAAGAAAAGATAGGAAGCTTCATGTGATATACTACGCGAGCAAGACATTGGATGACGCGCAGAAAAACTACACAACTACCGAAAAAGAGCTTTTAGCGGTCGTCTATTCCATCGAGAAGTTTCGCTCCTACCTCCTTGGTTCCAAGGTGATTGTCCACACCGACCATGCGGCGTTGAAGTATCTTTTGAACAAGAAGGAAGCCAAACCTCGGTTGATTAGGTGGTTACTCTTGTTGCAAGAATTTGATTTGGACATCAGAGACAAGAAAGGTACGGACAATGTCGTAGCGGATCATTTGTCTAGACTCATTCGCGACAAGGAGGATGAGAGTTTACCTATCGACGACACATTCGTGGATGAGAGGCTATATGCCATAAGGACCGGAGAAGTACCTTGGTACGCGGACTTCGTCAACTACTTGGCTTGCGGAATTAAACCGCATGGGATGCCCACGCATCAAAAGAGGATATTTCTGCATGAGGTCCGTAGCTATTTTTGGGAAGATCCATACCTCTTCAAGATTTGCAAAGATAGTGTCATTCGGAGATGTGTTTCTAAAGATGAGGCAACGTCTATCATTTTGCATTGCCATGGCCTACCATGCGGAGGGCATCATGCCGCCTCTAAAACAACCGCTAAGATCTTGCAGAGCGGATTCTTCTGGCCAACAATGTTTAGAGACACCCACGCTTTTGTAAAGGGGTGCGATAGATGCCAACGGACCGGGAATATCTCCAAACGCAATGAGATGCCAATGAGGCCCATCCAAGAATTGAGCTTTTTGATTGTTGGGGAGTAGACTTCATGGGACCATTTCCGTCGAGCAATGGTAACAAATATATCCTATTGGCCGTTGACTATGTCTCCAAATGGGTGGAAGCAATCGCCACCCCTACCAATGATGCAAGGGTCGTCTCTAAGTTCTTCAAGCAGAATATCTTCCCACGTTTCGGAGTGCCTCGTACCTTGATAAGCGACGGGGGGAGCCATTTCATAGAAAACAAGTTTGAGGCCATGCTAAAGAAGTACGGGGTAAACTATCGAGTTGGCATGGCATATCACCCCCAGACAAGCGGCCAAGTGGAAGTCTCAAATAGAGAGATCAAGCAAATTCTTGAGAAGACGGTGGATCGATCTAGAAAGGATTGGTCAATGAAGCTAAACGATGCTCTATGGGCATATCACACGGCCTTTCGCACTCCCATCGGCACCACACCGTTCCGACTTGTTTATGGGAAAGCTTGCCACTTGCCGGTAGAATTGGAACACCGCGCATATTGGGCCATCAAGACCTTTAATTATGATTACAAGAGTGCGGCGGTAAGGCGACTCTTAGACATCAACGAGCTTGATGAGATAAGAAGAGACGCCTACGAGAGCTCGAGAATTTACAAAGAAAGGACCAAGATTCTCCACGATGCCCGCATAACCGTCACAGACTTCAAGGTAGGAGACAAGGTCTTGCTCTATAATTCCCGGCTCCGACTATTTCCCTGTAAGTTGAGGTCACGTTGGTCCGGACCTTTCACCATCAAGCACATACAACCGGGAGGAGCTTTCGAGTTGGAAAGCAAGGACGGTTCCACATTCAAAGTAAATGGTCAGAGGCTCAAACACTATTCTGAGGGAGTCCCAACAGGCGAAACCAATAGAATATATTTGCTTAAGGGACGGCCGGATGATCTTTCGGACCTCCTTGACGAGGTAATTGAAGAGGCGATCCCTCACTCCATTGGCGCTCTATTCAATGAGGATTTCGAGGAAGGCCCGGATTTAGGCCAAGATGAGAAGATAAATGATTCCCCCGACCTCTCCGCTGAAAATGACGAAGGCGACGCTGATGTCGCAAGGATTCGAGAGCTCTGCAAGCTCTCGAAATTAAAGTCTCCGAAGAAAGCTCCGCCGATACGGAAATCGGCGTCACCAGTGAAGCCGTTGACCGGAGCAAACGCTAGCTTGGGGGAGCCTCCCCCCCACACTATTCGAGACGGGAGACCACCGCGGGAGAACACGCCGTCGCAACTTCCTAATCCAAGCGTTCTCCCCGGAAAGTTTGATGGGTGCATCTCATATGCACTAAACATCCCGCATTAATTGAAAATCATAGGGGGTCGAGCTCACGACCTTAAACGAGCGCTTGTCGGGAGGCAACCCGACGGTTATTGCTTTATTTTTACTTTACTTTTATTTTTGTTTTAGAAATTTTTAGTGTTTTGAGTCGTTCGCCCAAAAATCTTGTGATAACGGGTCCTATTTTTCCTGACAGGAGAGGAGAATGAGGTACCCATCATTAGGAGGATGCACAAGGCGACGAGGAGCGCCCCAGGAAGGCGCTCGATGCTTAGGAGGAAGATGAAATCGACTGGATGAAGAAAGACGGAGTTTAGAGCCCAAACGAAGACAAACAGTAGAACACAAGGCTCACTCGGCCGAGTATACTAGTCACTCGGCCGAGCACACAAGTTCGTCCGGCCGAGCCGCTCACGAACGAGGGAAGTCTGCTGTACCCAACTCTCTGTTTATTTTCCTGATTTCAGTATAACTGCTACTCGGCCGAGTATATATATTCACTCGGCCGAGTAAAACTGATACGCTCCTAGGGCGAGTCTTGCCGAGTAGCTTGAGCCACTCGGCCGAATGGACTTACTCCACTCGGCCGAGGGTGGCAAGGCCACTCGGTCGAAGTGTAAGCGGGGAGGAATTTTCCATTGATCTCCCTCGGCCGAGTGACCCAGTCACTCGGCCGAGTCGTAACTTTTTCCTATAAAAGGGGGCGGGGTCGGGCGCATTTTTCGAAACGAAACAAATCGCAGCGCCCCGACCCCTCAGCTCCCTCGCCCGAACCCTTCGCCCACTCGCCCGACCGTCGACCCCGCGCCGCCGCTCGGCCACCCACCGCCGGCCGAGCCGCCGCCGCTCCTCGCCCGAGTCGCCGCCGGCGGCCACTGCTCCGGCCGACTCCGGTAACCCTATTTTCAGCCTGTTTTCTCCTCTTTTGTGTGTTTTTCGAGGATCCATGTGCTTAACGAACCCCAAACCCAAATTAATTTCTATTTCTATCTATTATACCCCTAATGCCCCATATGTTTTGAATATTACCCGCTGATATCTCCATTTCATGCGCAGGTCATTTTTGGGAGCTTAGGGGAGCCCAGGGGAGCTTTTAGGGACTGATTTGGGCTGCGTGGAGGCATTGTCTTCGCACGCTTCCATTGCTTTGCACTCGCGGCGTGTCGTGGTATATTCTTTCCTTTATTTTATGCACGCCGCACTTTTCACGCTTTTTGGTGCGCGCTCAGGGCACATATGCCGCCCCGGACACAGCCGAGGTCGAGGAGAGCTTCCGCCAAGCGGAAGCGGTCGGATGATGCCGGCCCCTCCCACGAGGTGGAGGACTCTCCTCCGCCTTCTTCCATACACCCCATCCACCCAGCACAGCCTGCAGGCCCCGCACCCCCCGCACAGCCTGCAGAGCCCGCACAGCCACTCCCTGCCGCTCCACAGCCACCACCTCCGGCTCCACTTATCGGGCCGCTGGGGATCACGTTCCGGAACGACGCACACCGCGTCGCTTTCGAGCGTATCTCCCAGCGCTCGATCGTACCCTCCAGGTTCGAACACCTTGCAGACCTAGGACGCCTGGGGGTACTAGAGGGGATGCTCACGTTGTACGACAACGTGGGCTGGCGAGATTTCTTTCAGGTGTCGGCGGATACGTTTACCCGCCCGACACTTGAGGTACTTAGTTCGATCGCCCGGACCGACGAGGGATGCTCGTTTCGGTTCATGGACCGGGAGTGCCAGGTCACTCTCGGTATGATGAGAGCCTTCTTCTCGTGGCCCGATGTCCCCGGGGCCGACCGAGGTTACGCCCCCACCCATATCCCCCCACCTTCCTTCGACGCCGACGCCTTCTGGGCCTGGATTACAGGTCTTCACGCTGCCTTTGACCCTAGTAGGGCCAAGGCCTCGGTCATTGTCCATCCCTGCCTCCGTATAGCTCAGCGCCTTATGGCGACGACCTTTTTGGCCAGATATGAGCCGGGTACGATGTCCACGCCAGAGCTCTACATGCTCTACGCGATGACACGACCCAGAGCTCTATCTAGGGATGGCGATGAGCTGGTCCCCGCCGTCATGATTGATGTCACGGCTTGGTTTTTGGACCGCATCATTGTATCGATGGGCGCTCGCTCACCGATATGCTGCGGCGGCCTGATCACCTTGCTCGCCCTTATGACCGGCGAGGACTTCCCTGACGACCTGTGACGAGCACCGGGCCCCACTTCTCTATCGATTGATGTTATGGCCCGAATGAAGATGCTGCGTCCGCACGGTGAGTGACACTGGGTCTGGCTGCACGGCCCTTACGGTGCCGATTACATGATTCTTCCGAGCCCAGCTCGGACTCAGATTGCACCGGCCCAGGTGGACTGGCTCCCTGCGATGGATGTTCTGATCCCAGCCGCTTACGTGCTCGAGGCCGAGGAGGCCGAGCAGGCCCACGCTGCCCACGCTGTCCCCGTAGCTCCTGTTGCACCTGCTGAGCATGCTGCCCATATTGACCCCGTGACCCCTCAGCCTACCCCTGATACTTCTGCTGCTCCCGGCACCTCTGTCCACACTTCTGTCGGTGTCGGGAGTACCCTAGCTGAGCCCACCTCCACTGCCTCCACACCTGCCACCACCACCACTGGCCCTCTGTCTGCCGAGCCCGTTTCCTAAACCCCACCCGAGCGCCAGCCGACTATAGTTGAGTGCGGAGAGCCCTCTTTTACCACTACCGTAGAGACCGTAGTCTCCGCCTCTGTCTCCACCGCTGCTGTATTTTCCGAGAGTGTCGTGGCGTCTGTCCACACTTCTGTGCCACCGACCTCTCTGGCCGCCTCGCTGCCACTTTTGTACTCTTCTTTCGCTGCTGCTGCCTCCACTTCTCACCGTCCTGCCCAGCCTCGCACTGAGGCCAGGCCCACACTTGCGAGTGCAGCTCCTTTTGTTCCCTTGCCTGCTGAGCCCGTCACCTACGCCACCAGAGTACGCCAGCCCCGACCTGCACAGCCCCGACCGGTGCGTCCCTCTGCACCACCTCCCCCTGACACTGTACTTCAGAGCATTCGTGCTCTCGAGGGGGCAGTGAGTGGCCTCAGAGGCGACCTTAGGACCCTGACCGCCACCGTCACTACGATGGCTGGCCGCTTTGACCTGCTCCCGCAGATTCACTACTGTCTTACCCAGGTCCTGGAGCGTCTCCCCCGCGTACCCGCACCCACCCAGCAGGTCCCCACCCCCACTCCCACACACACTCAGCCTGCTTCCACACCCACCCCCGCTCAGCCACCACCACCCCCCCCTCCGCCTCAGGACAGAGACGGCTCATCACCACCTTCTTAGGCACCATTGATGCCATAGATTCTTTTTGTCGTTGTGCTGCCCGTTTCTGCTGGGTCCTGATGCATTTTGTCCACCCCCACCCCACCCCTCACTGTTTTTGGGTGCACATCTCCTTTATACATCTTTATATATCCTTTTTGGGAGAGAGGGAGAGTTTTTGGTGCCACACCTTTATATTTGTATCACTCCTTTATTTGCATGCATCATGTCAGCATCATATTTTTCATTTCATTATTTTTCTTTTTCTTTTTCCATCATGCATGCACCCTCACTTACCCCTCACATTCCTTGTCTCTCGGTGTGCCACACTTTGCACATTGAGGACACTGTGCCATTTAGCTTGGGGGAGTGAGCTCTCACGTTCTTTTTCGATTTGCCACCTTTATTTTTAGTTTTTTCACTCCACTTTCCGCTTTTGCACTTATTTTCATCAATTTTCTTTTTATTTTACCATGCATCACGTTTTTCTTATCTTTCTATGTGCCGCATTGTAAATAGTTCTATTTTCCCCTTTATCTTTATTTTCTTTTTCATCTCATGCTAGAGATGACTTTTCTGTGATGATGATTACGTGGAGTTAGCTTACTCTATATGCATGCTATATTTGTCATGTCTTAGATTTTATTTCTGATATCATATGCTATGACTCGCCTTGCATCTAGAGATAGTAACCCACATTTTTTTTCCACATGAAAATGGATGAAATTTTATTATTAGCTTAGTCTGAATATTCATATGTATGCTATCGCAGAAAACACACCAAGATTCACGCATTGAATGCTTATATCTGGAGTACCGATTTCTTTTCCTATGTCACTTCTATATGCATGATTTGTACATTTCACTTCAGGAGGATTGAATGATGTTAGCTATGATAAATCTGGATTAGTTAGCTTTTTGTGATCGAAACTGAGTAGATTAGATTACCCTGCTGAAGTTGTCGTGCATGTGTTATAGAGTGAACCGAGAGATATATTTATTTCTTTCTCCACAAATCTTGAACATCATTTCTCTATTTTAAAATCATTGGTGAATCTCCCCTTAGCAATTCTATTATATGGCATTTCCCCCGCTATTAATTCCTAGCTCCAAATTTTCCGAATTCAAAAAAAAAGGGGAAAAGAAAAAAATTCTTGTATATCATTATCTCTCTTCGATTTGGGATCATTGTGTATATATGCTATATGAAAAAAAAAGAAAGGAAAAAAAAAGAAAGAGAAAAATAAAAGAAAAGAGGAAAGCACCTCAATAAAAGATCACATCTCGTGTTCTCTCTTTCTCCTCTTTTTTTGTATTTATTTTCATTGCTTCTGCAGCTTTATAAAAAATGGGGATGTAAATATTTTTTTATGCCACCACGCTTATAGATAAGCTTGGGGGAGGGAATCCAATGATGTGTGAGAGAGTGACTACTTGAATTTGCACGACAACCTAGGTTAAGTAATATTCTATACTCGGTAAGATTATTTTTAGCTTTACGAAGTCCAGAAATCTATGCCTAACACTCATTTCATGAAATCCACACTTATCTATTCTTTCTATTCTATTGTGTGATATACTCTTATACTCCTCATAGAAAGCATTCGATTGAAAAGTGTGTGATCTGCGATTTGTATACCGCTTTAAATGATTCAGACGATGTTAATTCTAAAACTATTCTGTTTTTCATGATTATATCATTGTTCGTGGGTATTCTATTTCTATTTGCACTATTATACTATGATATCAAAATAAAACTCTTTGACATGTGTTTTTCATTCGGTGCATGCTATGTGAGTAAGCGAAACCCACGTCCTGAGAAAATGATCTAGCAGCTTCCCTCTTCGCTTCTTTCTTTCTTCTTTGTTCTTATTTCGTTTTTCGTTCTTCTTCGCTTTTTCATTTTTCGTTTTCGCCGTTTTCGTTTTCCGAATCCACCGGGTTCGCCTTTTACTTATCTTCCTCGAGGACGAGTAAGAGGTAAGCTTGGGGGATTTTGATCACTCCTTATTTTACACTTTTTTCCGCATGTTTGCATGCCATTTAGATCGCCCAAATCATGTTTTTCACGATATATCGACGATATTGCGATGCTTTTCACGATTTGTTGTTTTTGTCGCATTTCAGGTGATTTGGAGCGATTTGGAGTGATCTCGAGATACGCCTACTCCAGAGTGTCACCGACGACCTCCCCGAGGGGTATTTTGCTGTTGGAGAGGAGCGGAAGAAGAAAGAACGTCGCGGGAGCGACGATGAGGCCAAAACAAGCTGTTTGGGCATTTTTGGTGTCCCACTCGGCCGAGTGAAGGACTCACTCGGCCGACCAGCGAGACACTGCTCGGCCGACCAGATCGGATACGTTTCATGCGTGCACTCGGCCGAGCGACGGAAACCACATCGGCCGAGTGACGAGATACCGTCCGCCCGAGTGGCGCCCAGACGACGCATGTCAAAAATCGCCAACTTACTGTTTTTCATCTGCATGAGCTTCAGAAGACCCACTCGGCCGAGTGGCAAATGCCGACCGCCCGAGTACCAAGAAGCCATCGGCCGAGTGACGACAACTCACTCGGCCGAGCGACTCCCGAAGTGAAGACCCCCGAAGACCCAGACTTACTGGAAATTTACAGGGTTTCTCACTCGGCTGAGCGACTTTTGTCACTCGGCCGAGTGTGACGCGCTGCCTGTAGCGAAAATTGCGGATTTCAGGCTGCGCAGGGGCATTTTGATCACAGTTTTTTGGACGATTTTGGGGGGTATTTAACCCCTGTTTTACCCTAGTTTTGAGAGCTTTTCCTCTTAAATTTTTGCAGCTTTTTTAGATTAGCTTTTAGCTTTATTCTTGTGATTGGAGAGGAGACAAAAGTTGATTTTTGTTGAATTATTTGAAGAACTCCATTGGTTTGTGTCTCTCTCCTCTAAAAATACTATTTTTATTGCTTATCTCAATATTGTGATGAACTCTCTTGCTAATTTCATTGATTATTTTTGTGTTTGTGCTATGAATTGTGAGTAGTCTCCACGTCTTGGGGCGTGGGGATGAACCCTACGAGCCCAATTTCAGATTTGTGATGAATTGGTAGGAATTTTGCTAGAATTGCTATTAGGGATTAGATTGGGATCAATTTACTACGGATGGCTAGGTATTCATATCGATTGGGATTTGCAAGAGATTGGATCCCAATTCGATAGGAAACCCTAGAAATCCGAATTGGGTTGGAATCGAATTTCCGTAGTATCGGTTTGCAAGAGATTGGACCGATACTAGGGTTTCCGGTTGCAATTCCGTGCCGATACCCGTTTGCAAGAGATTGGACGGGTAGGAACTATCCCAACCAAGGTCGTGGTCCGAGTTTGCACGAGAGTGGGCTCGGGGCGCGATTGAACGATGATGTTGATCCTAATGCTAGCTTGCCTAGGCTAGGGTTTGCAAGAGATTGGACCCGAACCTAGGATAGCTATAGACCGGCAACAGCGCGAGAGCGTGAGCTAGATTTCACATTCAGTTGCAACTAGTTCATCCAAATTTTATTCTAGCAATTTTGATACCAATGAACCACATTGACGAGATACGGTGAGTAGCGGGGATTCCCCATTCCCTAGACGTTCTTTATTTGGTTTGATATCTTTGTACTGTATCTGACGATTGTGACAGGATCGCCAAAGGAAAATTTCTCTCTTTTCTATTCTTAAATAGCCAGGTTGATTTGAACAAGCACGGTCATTCGTCCTCCCTGTGTTCGATAACCCGCTCGCCGCTATACCGTGCGCTTGCGGTAAAACTACAACCGTTCTTCGGGTTACATTCCGGAGTAATCAACAACCTCCTCGCCTAGACGATCTGAGGAGAAATGCCAACGGTGCGGACTTCGCCCCCGAGGTGGGGTCCTGGCGATCAGTGGGCTGCGCTCGTTCATGTGTCGTCCGCACATCATCGACACCTCCGGTATCTCCCGGTTCACCTCATTCTCCCTTCGGAGCCATTCGCGCTCAACGGTAATGAAGCGGAGCTGGTGTCGGGCCGTCTCTTCGTCGAGGAGGGCCTACCGGGCGGCCTCGGCCGCCTCATCCAGATGCCTCTGAGCAGCAGCCGCTTCCTCTTGGTACCTTCGCAGCCGGGCGATCTCCATTTCTTCCTCCAAGAGCTTCTATTGGGCCAGAATCTCCTCGGCGAGCCCTTTGTCCCCCATCTCTTCGACGAACTAAGGGTGGAGATGCCGCCTTACGTTCGGGGGCTCAGAGGGGCCCAGGGGTACCTCGGCTCTAGCCGTTGTGAAACCCGTCATCATCTTGGCGAAGGCCTCGAAGCTCTGCTGTACCGCACGGGCCGAGGCCTGGACCGTTTCGACCTCCACCTCCGGGGGTGGATTAGTCACAGGAGTCACGAGATAGGAGTGGGATTCTTGATCCATGGGATCATTTCCGTGGTTAGGGTTTCGGTTGACTGGTATGGGATTTGACATGGGTGTGACCCTTTGTTCCCACAGAGGGCGCCAATTGTTGCGGGGTAGAACTCGCGTACAATGAATTTATATTATGGGGAACCAAGGGCGTGGTGGTTATGCTAATGACATGATTAAGATAGGCTATTTGACAGGTGGTTAGTGGGGTGATGAGGCTAAACTTGTGGCGGGAGCTGACCACGGTGTCGAATCCGGGAGAATGCAGTGAAGGGGCCGAACTGCCTGGGTTGATGGAGAGCATGACCGGTGACGACGAGCTGACCTGCGCAAGGAGCAACTCGTCAGAAAGACCGAGTTGGTGTCCAACCCTTAGTCTCTCTGATGCCTAAGTCGGTAACAGGACTTAAAGCGGGGGCTTGGCACGTAGGTCGGACTGAGGATGAGTCGACCGTACGTGATGAGCTATGAGTGGAAGTACAAAGATATGGACGACCTTTGCTCTTATGTGTGAGTAATGAGATGTAGAGTAAATTTACCAACCTCTTCACCGTAAAAAGTGCAGGGGTATTTATACCGGTCGGAAGGCGGTTAGGTGGGGCTGACCTGGCATGCTGACTCGGTGTGCTGAGCTGGCCCTGCTGTCAGCGGAAGCTTCGGACGAGGATGTCAGGAACAGGAGTGTCGGCCACTCTTTTGTCAGACGACGCAACAGCCAGGGGCGCTTTTGTTAGGGTGTCAGGGCCGAAAGCATTAAGTGTCAGGGGGCGCAGCGGCCAGGGGGTGCTTTGCCAGATGGTCGGGCGGCGTTAGTGTCAGTAGTGTCCTTTGTACTAGGTTTTTTGTCGCGTCCGATGTGCCAAAGAGTCGTCGGTGTGCGTCCGAGGCATGTCGCTATTGATGGGGTCGCCAGGTCACCCCGGTTGGAGGGCACGTCATCCGACAACGCGCTATCTGCGTTGTTCCCGGTGAGCAGGTGGAGGGGCGAGTCGGGTGGTGACCGGGACCCTAGAGGAGTACGGCTCCGCCATCGCCCATAGTAGGGGCACCTTTCTTCCGACCGTGTCGGGCTCCGGGGTAACCTGGCGCTCTGCCGTGGGCGAGTCAAGTGCACGGTCTCCGAAGTCGCGAGATTGGTGCCTTCGCGCTGGGCCCACTGGCCTTTGGGATGGAAGAATGACGTAGTTGGGGTGTTTGGTGAACGTGGATAGAAAGTCGGGCTATCACGATCTTTAGGTCGTAACAAAAGCAAACAAAGTTTAAATCCCTTTAGTATGCGCAAACAAAGTTTAAATCCCTATAGTATGCACAAACAAAGGATTAAATAAATACCATCATTCAAAAATTCCGTCTTTCGACACATAAAAAGGAAATTCAACATGCAGTGGATTGTTTAAGTGTAAAGATATTTTCCTCAACCCTTGTTATGACTCTACGTTTTTGATAGTGGTATCGTCAATAAACCCTAGATGTTGACATATATAAATAACTCCCAACAATCTCATCATAACTTTTGAGTTTTGATGCAGTGACATGGATTTCCATATAGTGGTAAAGCAAATCAAGTTTAAATCCCTTTTGGATGAACAAACAAAGGATTAAATAAATAATGTCACTAAAAAATTGCAGCTTTTGAGACATAAAAAGGAAATTCAACATGCTGGGTCATGTTAAAGTGTAAAAACATTTTCCCTAACCCTTATTATGACCCGGATGTTTTTGATAGCGGTAAAGTCAATGAACCCTAGATGTTGACATATATAAACAACTCCCAACATTCTCATCATAACTTTGGAGTTTTAATGCCGTGACATGGATTTCCATATAGTATTAAAGCAAAACAAGTTTAAATCCCTATCAGATGCACAAACAAATGATAAATATCGTCATTCAAAAATTCCAGCTTTCCATGGATATACTTCCGAAGGTGTTCAGCATTCCATGGGTTCCTGATCAGAATAACATCTAGGGTCTCTAGGTGGTAAGCTCATGAATGGATGACCTCTCAGACACGGTAAGGCCCCCCTAGTTTGGCCCAAGAGGTTTCTTGCTCTTTTCTGTCTTATCACCCATATGGATAACTTTCCTGAGGACAAGATCTCCTCTTTGAAAGTAACTAATCTTGACCTCTTGTTGCAGTACCTATCCAAGGCCCATATGTAAGCATTAGCTCAGCTCTGAGCAGCATCCCTTCTCTCATTGGCCAGGTCTTGCTCTAGAGCTAGAGCTTCATTGTTGGAAGCATCGTTGAAGTTTCAGACCCAGGAGGTTAGGAGAGCTACTTCGACTCGTGCTACGACATCGACCCCAAATGCCAAGGTAAAGAGAGTCTTGCATGTACCAGTTTACCAAGTAGTTCTGTAGGTCCAAAGCATGTTTGGGTAGTGCTACACCAAGCGCCCTTGCACCCAACATCTTCTTGAGCATCTTCTTGATATTTTGGTTCACAGATTCAACCTGGCCATTGGCTTGCATGTGATAAGGGGTGGAGAAGTGATGCTGGATGCCACATTGTTTGCACTTCACCATGAATTCGGCATTATCAAATTGCGTCCCATTACCAGTGATGATAGTGTTGGACGCAACAATCTAGGATCTTTAGTTTGATGATGACAAGCGTGTGTGTTATATGTAACGTGTGTGCTAAGTGTGTTTCAGGAATTGCTATTCACATAGCTAATAGACTTGGTCAAAGAGCCATACACAAAGCAATTTGACTTGGTCAATATGGAGAGAGATGGAATCTAGTTGGGATTTGTTCAAAGCAATTAGAAAGATGTGCATAGATTTTCTACTATCCATTTCCTATTCTTATTCAAATCAAATCCCAACAAAAACTCCTCAAATCTCTATCATATATATGCAAACATCCAAACCCTAGCCAAAAGGCCAGCAACACAAGAAATCTCCCAAGGCAACTGAGTTAGGCAAGCCAAAAGAAATCGAAGCCGGACAAAAATATTTCGAAAGGGCAATGTCACGTAACAAAGAGATTCAAAAGGGAAAGCTTTAACTATACATCATCTTCCCTCAAGCCATTAGCAACTTGCATCTCCTCTCAAACTAGCCATAGACTACTAGCAATCAAAGCAACAGACTCCTCAATGCAAAGCCTTCTTGCCACAGCCATCTCCAAACTCAAGAACGTCACCCTGCTTCAAATCGTTGGCAAGTCAAGACTTCAACTTCATTATCTTCAACCCAATTTTCAAGCACAAGAGACTGTGGCCAACGCATCACCCAAGTCCTCCTGGCGCATACCTCAAGCACATCCGAGCAAGCTCAAGTCGTCGCAACATCTCGTGCGAGAGTAGCTGAGTCGCCTCTCGTTGAGGAGCCTTCGTTGCTGAAGTCGAAGGAGCGAAGTCGGAGTCATCGACGACGATGTTAACTCGTCGCTGCTCGAAGCCCGTGTACACCGTCGACGTTCGAAGAGGATGCTGCATGCCCTAGTTTTAGAACTGGGCTGAGTCAAGGAGAGCGATCACCGAAGCTGCTGTCGAAGATCGATGAGTTGTCGAAGAGCTGCTAAGGGAGACTGCCGTCGCTGAAGTTTTTGCTCGACGTCGAAACTCTCGCCATTGTCGGAGAAGACGAAGTCGAGTAGTTCGAAGAGAAGTCTGTCGTCGCCGCGTCCAGAGTCGTCGCTGCGTGTCGAAGACATCAGAGAGTCGTCGTCGTTCGTTGAGGAACCTTTCATCTTTCTCATCGAGGAGAAGAGTCATCCGAAGTCGCTGTTGCCGTCGACGAGACTTCACGCTGCTTCCGCTACGAATTCATCGCCATGAGTTGTTGCTGGATTCTAGCCGCTACCGTCACGTTGACGTGGAGAGCCCGCTGCCGTTGAGAGCACGTCGCTGGAGAAGGAGCGCCGCCTGTCAAAGTTCAAATCGTTGCTTCATGCCCTAACTCGAAGCGGACGAGAAAACAAAACGAAGGGAGCTGACGTGGATTATTGTTTTAAGGGAATTACTGTGCACACAGACCGTATACAATTTAGTTTTGAACTGATTTGCTTTACGCACAGACCTACTTGTGCACTTGACTTCAAAGAGCTACAGACTGAGATCCAGGAGTCGGATCGAGACACCGGTTGCGTCAGATTGAAGCTGACGACGTGCTTATTGACAGAGACGACTACACAGACACAAACTGAGCATTTCTAAACCATTTACTCTTTGTATTTCATGTCTTGCTGTAACGATCTCTGTAAGGAAACACTTTACCTATTTTGTGACTATTTTGGACTTGTCTGGTTGGGGCTAGACAAGAGGGTCTTGACGTGTTGGTGCAGTCAAGATACACATTTACTAGGTTGATAGGGTTTTGCACTTTGTTGAGTATGGTACAGTCTAGGTGGGGAGTTAGAGCTAGGACCCCATTGTAGGTGTACAGAAGGAACTTATTAATTCTAGTATTTGCTTGGGGCTGGACGTAGGTCGTTGGTGTGACCGAACCAGGGTAAATCTGTGTGCACTCTGTGATTGTCTCTTATTTACTCTGGTTGTGCTTTTAACTGCGTGTGATTTCTCGTGGGTTGCGCGAGAATTTTTTATAAGCCTATTCACCCCCCTCTAGGCTAGGATCCTGATCCAACAAATAGAGTATGGGACTCCAAACCGGCATATCACCTCATTCCAGATGAAGGCAGTGGTTGTGGCTTCTATCAAGGATGAAAACGAACCTGCTTCCATCCATTTAGTGTAGTAGTCAATGGCTACTATTGCATAAGAGGCTCAAGCTTTTCCATTAGGTAGATGTCTAGTGAGGTCCCCTCATTATATGAATGGCTAGACATGGGTGATAATGGTCAGCTTCTTTGGATACAGCCTCGAGATATTGAAGAAACACCAGTATGCATCGCATCATTAGACATAATATTTGACATCTTATTGCAAAGTGGGCCAGTAGTATTCGGGCCGTAAGATCTTGTGTGAGAGGTATATTCTTCCATAATGGTTTCTGCACACACCTTATTGTATCTCCCCCACCACTAGTTAGATATCTTGCTCACAGAGGCAACTTAGTATGGGAGAGGAGTCGTCCCTTTTGTAGTGGGCATCATTGAGGACTGCTTCGACCTATACATCAGCTTCACAGCCTCGCTTTTGTTCTCCAGGAGGGTTTGGTGGAGAAGGTATTAGATGATGGGGTCCATCCAGGATGAGGTCACCCCGAAGTAGTGTGGATGATCTCTCCCTTAAGTTGTGTTAGGTGATACATGACCTCTACTAGAACAGACTTGAGTTCATCTTTGACCCATATGGAGAGACGGGCTAATGCATCAGTTGTAATGTTTTCTACCTTGGAAACTAATCCACTTGATAGATTTAGAAGCCTATTATAAAAGCTCGAACAATCTTTACTTAGGATACAAGCTCCTCCTTTTTGGTTTGGTACTCATCATTAACCTGGTTAACAAAAAACTTAGAGTTGAAGCAGACCACAATGTGCGACACAGCACATCCTTGGATAACCCAAGCCCTACGATAAGAGCCTCATATTCAGCCTCGTTATTGGAGACCTTGAAGTCAAATTTGAGGGGGTAGGGAGGCAGATGCCTTCAGGGAAGACTAGAAACACGCCTGTTGTCCATATAGATGATCTAGACCCTTCGAGTCTCAAGTAGGTCTTCCGCTGAGAATCCAGGATAGTACGTGTTAAGGCCAAAAAATGGCGTTAACGGTATGTGGGCTGACATGGACTTCTTTTGTTGAGGTGGAGCCTCGACAGCGGCTTGTGTGGTACCCTGGTTAGTAGAACTGTGGTTGTTGATAGGCAGGGTTGGAGTCTGATGGTCGTTCGACCCACTGGATATACCAAATCTTGAACGAACGACTATAGAGATACGACCTTCTTGTTGAGACACTCCACTAGCTTCCTGAATCACAAAGAAATGTTAGAGGGTTCGGATCTGGGTCCTGACCCAAATCCCCTCCGATGCTTAAGTTGGTATGGGACTTAAGGGAGTGAGCTTGGAGCTACCGAGATCGACCCACGGAGGCTCGTCTCGAGTCAAGCATCGCAAGCTATTTAGAGGAAAAAATATTAGGTGGCGTATGTAATGTCAGAGTATCGAATCTCGTACCTCGCTTGTCCTGTTCATCTTCCTTGTATTTATAGACTTCTCTGGTCTTTTCAATGACGTTGGGAAGATAACAGACACCCATTATAGTGCCAGTATCCTCCCCCTTATTAGGAGTAACCATCGTCCACGTCCCCACTATTTATGGCTTCCTCTAATCCCATGTTCGATTGGCAGAAGTGCAACAGTCAAGTGCCATGTGGGCTTTGACTGAGTTTGCTTCATGTTTCTTTTGTGGGCTTTAGTCGCTCACTGAATGAGCCCCTCGAGAGCTGGCCCAATGATGGAACAATGGCCCCAGTCGCTCGAGCTCAGATAGTTCGCCTGTTGGGGGTCAAGCAACGTTACATCTCATTAATCACGACAGTCGAGGAACTAATACTCAAGTTTTAGGCGCCAAAGCACTTGCTTTGCTGATTTGGATGATGCATCGGGTCAAAATTCAAGATATTAAGAGGTTCAGATCTCTGGTACGTGTCTCAATACGACGAGATCACTTTGTCTAAATAAGACGGTTCCGGAAGGAAAAGTTGAAATCATCATCTCCGTCAATCCTGACTTAGATTTTCTTCTTCGAAAATGGCTTCATCATCTGTTCATGCCTCTGGTAGGAGCTCGGCTTCTGTCGCACAGAAGAGCAAGGAGGAAGCTGATGTGCCCAGACTGATCGCCAACCAAGTCTCTAAAGTGGGCATGGACCAAATCCCCGAATTCCAGGAAAAATATGTCCGGCTCGACTACCAGATCCGGTTGCCGGAGAGGAATGAAAGGGTTCATTGCCCTGGCGATCGGAAGGTTGGGGTTTATGTCAAAGCCTTTCATCGAGGGCTTCGGTTCCCCATGCATCCTTCCATGCACTATTTGCTGAGTACATTGAACCTTTCCCTTTACCAGTTGATGCCAAATGCCATAACGGTGTTGATCGGTTTCATCGCTCTATGCGTAATACAAACGGTTGAACCGATGATGAGGTTGTTCAATTACTTCTTCTAGATTCCCCCCTTAAGAATCCGGGTTGGTATATGATAACAGCCCATCGAGGTAGGAAATTACATGACGATCTCCCTTCCTCGAATTTGAATTGGAAAGAGGAATTCATATTTGTGGTCTTTCAAGGCGAGGCGAGCTTTTGCACCGAATGGGGTGTGCCTGATTTGGGTCCAGCCAAGGACAAGCCTTTGTCCAAAGAGGAGAAGGAAATCACCGATGCATTGTTGAATTTTCCAGAGGGGATAATAAGGACGAAATGGTTGTGGTCTGATCCAGTGCTGCACCGGACTGTATGGACGATAGGTCGATCCGACTCTGCCCATCAACCATTTGATCTTCGTCTTATTGAATTTTGCTTTTTTCTTGCAGGAATGGTTTGTATGGAGTACCAGGTGGATCCCGTGTTGAGGGAGGGGGTCGAGGCTTCCATCAGAGAACCGAGGAGGGTATGCTATCTCCTTAAGTGCCCCTTCTAGAGGAAGGAGTGGCACAGATGATCGAACACCAATGGGTCGATGCTAATAAAACTGCAGCGCACGGGTCGTGTGTAGTCGATTATGGGTCGAACACAAGGAGTCGGTCAATGAGTATCGGTTGGTTTATGGGTCTTTAAGTGAAAGCTACGCGATAGTGTCAGTGATTGATTGGTGAAAAGTAGAAAGAGTGTGGATCAAAGGATAAAAGCTCTAGGGCACGGGGAATCCCCACCATAGGACTAAGGTTAGGGTTAGACTGGTAATCAACCGGTTACCGGATTCATTGGGACTCGATAGAGGTCGTGTGACCTAAGTGCATTCGCCTATCCCCAACTGTCATGATGAATGATATGTTATTTTCTTATGACATGCCATACCCCCGGCTGTCGTAATGTAATGATAGGCCAACCCAACCTACACTGATGTTAGTGGTCTCCGATGTATCGGTGTACGTTGGGCACATTACGCTCGACGAATATCCCCAAACTTTCTCCCGCCCATAGTGGCGTTTAGGGATTAGACCTATATTGGGGTAGCTCTAATCGATGCCTGACTCTCATCAGCCACACCGATATTATGAGACGTCGTAGGGATCGGATCTCCGGATTGGTCCCGACTTTTGGTCGGCAGCCAATCCGATCACCTTGAAAGGAGGGTGTCGAATCTACGACGACAATAATCATCCCAATATACCCATAATCTCAATTAGCCCAGCAATTAAATCAGTTAACTAGTTCAACCTATAGCCCTAATCCAATGGGGTTCATCCCAATGCCCTAGAAGAAAACTACTCACTACTCATTGCAATAAAAGGGATTCCTAGCAACAGATAAGCATCGAAAGTCATTGATTTAGATTAAAATAGCAGTGAATGATGAAATACAGCAGTAATAACAAAGAGAAAAAGTTTCTATTTAGAGAAGTTAAGTTATTACACTAATAAGCAAATAGAACAATGAAAAATAACAAAATAAGAGAGTTTATAATCCTTACACACTTGCCCAAACCGTAGAAAATAACAGAAAACAGCTAAAAATGATTTATCTCGCAGGAGGATGAAGGGGCGCTTATATACGCATGCCTAAAAGACCAAAATAGCCCCCAATTTTTGTGTTAGCTGCATCATGAAACCGATTTGACGCGATCGCATCAGAAACGACATGTTCGCGTCATTTCTTTGCGCAATATGGGAATTGGGGCGACGCGGTCGCATCAATAGAGACGCGGCCGAGTCGAAAATGGCTACACAGCCACGTTGTCGTTTTCGGCGCCTGCGTCGATATGCTCTTGTCATCGTAAATTCGCGACCGCATCGACTTCATCTGCGTAAACCACAAAAGCCTCTGATCTTCAATCTTTATCTTCAATATTTACGTCCTCTACCACGACCGTTTGGTGGTATTTGACGCGCCAGCGTGGATGTTGTCTCCAGTGCAGTTTGACGCATCCGTGTGAGATATGGTGACACAGCCGCGTGGGTCTCAGTTGTTCACATGGTCCTCTATTTTGCACCAATTGAGTCCCGGGCTTCGCTCCTTTCACCACTTTGCGCTAAGATCTCGTCATATGGTCCCTAATCGGCACATATTTCCTGCAAGGCACTTGAGGGACCACAAAAGCAAAAGAAGAGACAAAACGGATAAAACGAGGAGAAATGGAGAATAAAACGATATAAAACGTGCATGAAAAAGAGTGAAAACTATATACAATAAACACTTATCAAAATCCCCCAAGCTAAACTCTTCCTCGTCCTCAAGGTAGACAAGAGAGAGCGTAGATAGTAGGAATGCAGTCAACATGCAAATGATGCGATGAAACTTCGAGAATTTTCAAAAATCGAGAATATACACGTGAGTGAAATAAAAACTCGAATTCGAGTAACCAAAATGCTCAGAGATCTTTTCGTCGACGAGAATATGTTACTAGAACGTCATCCCTGCTTAAATCGCCAAGCAATACACTAGACAATGGCTATACTCACATTCTAAGACATTTTCTCTAAACCGACCTTAGATTGAGCGTGTAGGAACCTAAGCTATACAATGGTCGAAGAGGGGATATGTTTAGGATAATGGGATATTGGTCGATCGAGGAAGTGGTGCTTACAACACGAGACGGTTCCTTGATTCAAGAAATTGCCAAGTTTATCTATGATTTCATATATACAAACATATATACAAAAAGAAATTCTATATATATATATATATATTTTCTTTTCTCTTTTTTTCTTTGGGATTTGCAGTTGGGTTGTATAAGGAGCGTTGGGTCGGTGGCTCCCAGATCAGACGACCCTAGGGCACCGGGCCAAGAAGGACCCTCAGACCTACTAACTCAACCCAAATAAAATCCTTATTCATACGCACTTTCCAAAGCTAGGCCTTTTTGCGCGAGGCCCCGACGGTTACTATCGTATGGATCCAGTTACTACTCAGCTTCGCTGGGGGAACGGTGCATACTATTTTTTACTATTCACAATTGTTTTCCTTTTTGGTTCTATTGTTGAAAAGCTAGGGGTAAACTAGGTAGATTCTATCCTCAGTACTAGGCAAAGTGTGGTTATCCAAGTCTTGAGAGACTATAAACCATTATGCACAACTATCGGTTCTAAGGTCCATGCACAGAATGGGTTCCAAGGTGTCAATCTAGGTTGGTTTCAAGTATTCCTATCTTAGGGGTTGCGAGGACGGCCAAAGCTAGTGTATTACAAGGGAATGATTACCACACCAAAAATCAAGTGATTCTAACACTTTTTGCTCATCGATCCAACATGTCTAAACTACCATTAAACTCATATATATATATATATATATATATATATATATATATATATATAAATTTAATTTTTCCCCCAAAATTTAAGTCCCCCCAAAATTGTCATTACCACCTAGGACAAACTTGCAACGTAGGACAAAGCTTTGTCCTAGTAGGATAAGATTCAAAATCTTCATAGAACTGGAAAAAAATTGGCCGGAAGTGGTGAGAATAAAAAGTGTGGGTGTGTGTGTGGGGAGGGTCCATAGGCAAAAATACAAAAACCGGGGTTGTATGTGCAAAATTCCCCACCTCCTCTTTTATCCCTCAAAATCTCATCTCTTATATTTTCTCTTATTCAATTTCCATGTTTTATATAATAGATATCCAAATTCTCTTATCCAATTTCTCATGTCCAAATTCTCTTATCAATTTCTCTTGATAACATCCGTCTTTTATATAATAGATATCCCTTATCCAATTTATCTTGTCCAATATCTCTTATCCAATTTCTCTTGATAACATCTCTCGTTTGTAATATAGATATCTCTTATCCAATTTCTCTTGATGACATCACTCTTATCCAATTTCTATTGTCCAATATCTCTTATTCAATTTCTCTTGATAACATCCCTCTTTTATAATATAGATATCTCTTATCCAATTTCTCTTTTCCAATATCTCTTATCCAATTTCTCTTGATAACATCCCTCTTTTATAATATAGATATCTCTTATCCAATTTCTCTTTTCCAATATCTCTTATCCAATTTCTCTTGATAACATCCCTCTTTTATAATATAGATATATATATATATATATATATATATATATATATATATATATATATATATATATATATATATATATATATATGACGGGTAATGATAAAATTTTATTAAGAAAAAGCAATACAAAATGGTACAAATAGGCAATTAGCTGGCCTTGGAAGAGAGAAGAAAGGGCGGGGATAGGGCACAAGCGCCGTCACCCACCACTATCTCCACACTAACAAGAACAACTAAGCCAGTAATGTACAATTATATAGAGATACAGAACATGGTCAAACACTGCTGAAACCCCAATTGTCAAAAGGAATAGACGCCGCAGGTTGGTCGCGCTCAATGTCATGAAGGGCGATAAGAATATCTGCATTAATAGCTCCAAAGAGGGCAGTTCTCCCTACCACTTTCCCCTCAAAAATTCTGCTGTTGCGCTCCTTCCAAATGTGCCACACCATCGATGCAAGAGTAGTTTTGGCAAGAACTCCAACGCAGTATTTCTTGCTATACAAATTAAGGAATAGATCACCCACCCTAGCAAGAGAAAGCGGAACAGGCGCACAAACATTCAGCTTAAGGAGCCCCCTGGTTAAAATGTAATGGCTATAATTGCATTCAAAGAATAAGTGCTTCAAGCTTTCATCAAAATCAGCATCACAAAGCACACATTTCGGACCATAGTTGCCGCCCCATTTGCAAAGAATATCATTGGTAAAAAGCTTGCCATGAAATGCTCGTAGAAGAGTAAGGGACCATTTAGGAATATGCCGAGGATACCAGACTACATGATAATAGCGAAAAGTCATACCTCTGGTCCGGGTCTCACTCCAAGCATCCCGGACTTTACAATTCCCACCAGGAATCCAATCCCAACTATCCGATCCTGGAGCAGTGCGGAAGTGAGAAATAAGATGAAGTACGGGTGCAATGTGCGGGACATTCACCCACCCATGAGCCGAATAGTAATGACAAATAAGACGGTGTTCTTCGCCTGGGGGAACCGGATATAAATAAGCAAGTGGTCCACATGGCAGCCAGTTATCAAACCAAAAAGAAGTGGATGCCCCATCCCTAACAACACGCCTGATAATACGGTGAGAAGTGCTACGATGATGGAGGAGAAACTTCCAGGTGCCAGAGGATGAAGGTGAGGGTGTAGCACTAAAAAAGCGACTCTGAGAAGAGCAGTAATGACGTCTCATAAACTGTGCCCAAGGCCCAATAGAAGTAAGAAGCCTCCAAGTGAGACGGACTCCTGAGGCAACATTAAGATCCGATAAAAGTCTCAGGCCTACACCTCCCTCCTTTTTGGGCTTACAAGAATCCTTCCAGGCCCAAAGTGATGCTTCCCCCAGATAAATCTTTTACACATAGACGTAATACTACATAGGACAGCAACCGGGAGACGGAAGGAGAACATCCAGAAAGAGACCATACCATAAATCACAGTACGCACCAGCTCTATTCTGCCAGAAATAGAAAGGAGCGACGAGGACCAACCTTGCAACCGCTTCTTACATTTATCAATCAGGCGCGCATAATTGATAGATTTAGGATATTTAGCAGACAGTGGTAATCCAAGATAAACAGAAAGAGAGGATACCTTCTTAATCCCGAGAAACGAAGCAAGGGAAGAAGGATTCCTAGTGCCTTTGCTATATATATATATATATATATATATATATATATATATATATATATATATATATATATATATATATATCGGAGGGATCAAATAACCCCCAAAACTAAACCCCAAGAAAACCCCCTATCTAAAGGTCTATGCCCCCCTATTTTTTCGGAAGATCCGAACCGTTCATCTTGATCTCCACCCTCTAAAACCCTGACCCACCAATTTTCATCCCGATCCCATGTGTTTTACCCGTTCATCAACCCTTCATAAAAGTGTTGTTCATGCGAAACCGTTAAATTTGGGTCGAATGGATGAACAGGCAAAACATATGAGATCGGGCTGAAAATTGGTGGGTCAGGATTTTAGAAGGTAGAGATCAAGATGAACGGTTTGGACCTTCCGAAAAAATAGGGCGCATAGACCTTTAGACAGGGGGTTTTCTTGGGGGTTATTTTTGGGGGTTATTTGATCCCTACTCATATATATATATATATTTGGAAAGTTAATGTATTCTATAAATTTGTGCAAAGGTACAAAGCAAGTGAGGGAGAGAATGGGGCTAGGTGATCCGGAGCGAGGAGAGGACACAAGCACCGTCACTCACAACCAGTCAACTTAACCACCCACCGGGTCTGCCCTCACCCAAACATACAGACGTAGACCAACTAAAATAAGGAAAACCCCCACAACATTCTCGGCTGAGCATTGGTACATTCATCCCAGGTCACGAAATTCCCAATTAGCTATTAGATTTCTGGCGGCAGCATCCTCCACATCCAGTTCGCACAAACTCAATCTGATGTCTGCGGAAATATCCTCAAATAGAGCAATCTTGGACTTGCTGATCTTCTCAAAAGTTCGCATGTTTCGCTCTTTCCATATGTGCCAAACCACAGCGCCAAGAGTGGTGTTGGAGAGAATGCTGATGGCATTCTTCTTCATGAAATGCCTAAGAAAATAATTACCCGCCACCTCCAGTGAAGGGTAGATTGTCGGCAGTAATCCCAGCTTAAGCAGGCTCCTCTTCAAAATATATTTAGTGTACTCACAATCAAAAAATAAATGGGAATTAGACTCATTTATACCATCATTTAGTGTACTCCCGGCTTAAGCAGGCTCCTCATTTATACCCTCCTCATATATCTATATTACAATTGAGAGCTGTTTTTGAACTTTGTCCTATGTGGCAATGTCACATCAAGTTTTGGGGGGAAAATTTTTTGTGTTGGGAGAAAATTTGTTGGGAGAATACAAAAGCTTTTCTTATTGAAATTGGCATCATCATCACTTGATACTCTTCATTCAAAAATGACCCAAAAAAATGAGACCCAAAAAAAATACAGCGAATGTGCATTCAAAGAGACGTGTTGAGTTTTTTGGGCGTCAAGCAGAGGTCTAACCAACCTATCCGCGCCGAAGGCGCCCGCGCCGAAGGCGCCCGCGCCGAAGGCGCCCGCGCCGAAGGCGCCCGCGCCGAAGGCGCCCGCGCCGAAGGCGCCCGCGCCGAAGGCGCCCGCGCCGAAGGCGCCCGCGCCGAAGGCGCCCGCGCCGAAGGCGCCCGCGCCGAAGGCGCCCGCTAAATTTTTTTACGCTAATTTGTTATTCTTTTAAATTTTGGCTGTAGAAATATTTTTTAGTGGACAAAGATTTGCGGAAAAAAATGCCCGCGCCTTAATTTTTTTACGCTAATTTGTTATTCTTTTAAATTTTGGCTGTAGAAATATTTTTTAGTGGACAAAGATTTCGCTGAAAAAAATGCCCGCGCCGAAGCAGCCCGCGCCGAAGCAGCCCGCGCCGAAGCCGCCCGCTAAATTTTTTTACGCTAATTTGTTATTCTTTTAAATTTTGGCTGTAGAAATATTTTTTAGTGGACAAAGATTTCGCGGAAAAAAATCTTAAATGCACCGTGCCCGCGGGCACGGGTTATAACTAGTATATATTACATTTGATAACGATTTTTGAATTCTAGGGCTGACTAGGACAAGCTGATGTCATGCTGATGTATAAAGAGGTTGATAGAAGAATGGGTAAGATTTAATCTTAGTAAAAGAAGGGTTGAGATGAGTATTTGGAAAAAACATCACTTTTTTCTTTGACTTTCGGTTGATAAAAGCCCTATCGTTTCACTTTTTGCCCACACACCCACACTTATGCACCTCCCCCCTTCATTTTCGTGCCCCCCACAATCACTACATTTGCGCAGAATACTGACCCTTTCCCTTTTTGCTAAAAACCCTAACATTTCATTTTTCCCCCACTATTCGGGCCAGATTAAATTTTTTTCCCCACACCCAAAGGCGCTCGCGTCGAAGCTCGATTTATGTTCGTTTAGATTTTGGAGAGAGAAATAATTTTTGGAGAGAAAAAAGATTTTGAGGGGATATCTTAAATGAACCGTGCCCGAGGGTACGGGAGCACGGGTTATGCGCCAAAGGTGCCCGCACCGTATCTAGATTTTTGTTCGTTTAGATTTTGGAGGGGGTGAATAATTTTTGGGGAGAACAAAGATTTTGAGGGGATAAATTAAACGAACCGTGTCCGAGGGCACAGGTTATGTGCAGAAACTAGATTTTTGTTTGTTTAGATTTTGGAGGGGAAAATAATTTTTGGGGAGAACAAAGATTTTGAGAGAATAGCTTAAATGAACCGTGCCCGAGGGAACGGGTTATGAATAGTATGTGTATGTATGTATGTATGTATGTATGTGTGTATATATATATATATATGAATTTAATGTAGAAAAGCTGCCACCTGATCCAATGGATCAGGTGCTAAGACACAAAAAAGGTGGGAAGTACAAGCCCCCACATGGGCTTGTACTCGATGGGTCCCACCTTTTTGTGTCTTGCACCTGATCCATTGGATCAGGTGCCACCTGTTCTACATTAATCCCTATATATATATGTATGTATATGTATGTATGTATGTATATGTATATATGTATGTATATATGTATGTATGTATATGTATGTGTGTATGTGTGTATGTGTGTGTGTATGTATGTATATGTATCTGTATATGTATATGTGTGTGTGTGTGTGTATATATATTCCCAACCCCCTCCCCCTACCTTCGGCTTAGGAGGGTAAGGCGAGAGCCCGGCCGAGACTATGCAAACTGGGGGTGACCGCCGTGCCCCCAACGGCCCCCGGGTAAGTCCGAGAGGAGAGATGTAGCCCCAGGGTAAATAATTCCACAACAAATTCCACAACAATTACCAAGTCATGGCGACCATAGGCCTCGAACCCCGCACCCCTTGGCTTTGGAGCGGAATGACTTACCACCAGGACACCCTCTCGTGGGCATATATATATATATACACTAGTCATTACCCGTGCCCATAGGGCACGGTTTATTTAATGGCTAAGTTCTCCCCCTCCCCCCCCCCCACAAATTTCAAGTTCCCCCAAATTTCAAGTTTTCCCACAAAATTTCAAGTTTCCCCCAAATTTAAGTTTTTCCCAAAAATTTAAGTCCCCCAAAATTGTCATTGCCATCTATGATAAACTTGCCACGTAGGACAAAGCTTTATCCTAGTAGGATAAGATTCAAAATCTTCAAAGGACTGGAAAAAAATGGTCGGAAGAGTGGAGAATAAAAGGTGTGGGTGTGTGCGTAAGGAGGGTCCCGGGGCAAAAATGCAAAAACCGGGGTTGTATGTGCAAAAATCTCCACCTCCTCTCTTATCCCTCAAAATCTCATCTCTTATATTTTCTCTTATCCAAATTCTCATGTCCAAATTCTCTTATCCAAATTCTCTATATAACATCTCTCTTTTATATAATGGATATCCAAATTCTCTTAATCCAATTTCTCATGTCCAAATTCTCTTATCCAATTTCTCTTGATAACATCCCTCTTTTATATAATAGATATCCAAATTCTCTTATCCAATTTCTCATTTCCGAATTCTCTTATCCAATTTCTCTTGATAACATCCTTCTTTTATATAATAGATATCCAAATTCTCTTATCCAATTTCTCATGTCCAAATTCTCTTATCCAATTACTCATGTCCAAATTCTCTTATCCAATTTCTCTTGGTAACATCCCTCTTTTATATAATAGATATCCAACTTCTTTTATCAGATTTCTCTTGAAAACATCCATCTTTTATATAATAGATATCCAAATTCTTTTATCCAATTTCTCATGTCCAAATTCTCTTATCCAATTTTCTCTTGATAACATTCCTCTTTTATATAATAGATATCCAAATTCTTTTATCGGATTTCTCTTGATAACATCTCTCTTTTATATAATGGATATCCAAATTCTCTTATCCAATTTCTCATGTCTAAATACTATTATCCAATTTCTCTTGATAACATCCCTCTTTTATATTATAGATATCCAAATTCTCTTATCCAATTTCTCGTGTCCGAATTCTCTTATCCAATTTCTCTTGATAACATCCCTCTTTTATATAATAAATATCCAAATTCTCTTATCCAATTTCTCATGTCCAAATTCTCCAATCTAATTTCTCTTGATAACGTCCCTCTTTTATATAATAGATATCCAAATTCTTTTATCAGATTTCTCTTGAAAACATCACTCTTTTATATAATTGATATCCAATTTCTCTTATCCAATTTCTCATGTCCAAATTCTCTTATCCAAATTTCTCTTGATAACATTCCTCTTTTATATAATAGATATCTAAATTCTTTTATCGGATTTCTCTTGATAACATCATTCTTGTATATAATAGATATCCAATTTCTCTTATCCAATTTCTCTTGATAATATCCCTCTTTTATTATATGTGTTTGTGTGTGTGTGTATGTGTGTGTGTGTGCAAATGTGCCTGAGAACGTGCGCGGGTAACATACCTGCGCACACCCACTCTCTGGGGGGTTTTAAAGTTTTTTTTTTGAATTTTTTTTCAGTAGCTATTTATACATGTTAGGTAGCCCCCTCACAAAATTTCAAGTCAAACAAACACCATTTGGGCATCGTAACATCCATTACAAAAATGTTGCAAAAAATTCCAGAATTCTGGACTGTTTTGTGCAACTTTTTTGTGATAAATGTTTCGATACCCAAATGTTGTTTCTTTAACTTCAAATTTTGTGGAGGGCTACCTAACATATAGAACTAGCTACTGCAAAAAAAATTCAAAAAAAATTCTTTAAAACCCCCAAAAGAGGGGGTGTGCACAGGTAACAATACCTACGCACGTTCTTCGGTACATTATATATATATATTTGACGAGTAAGAGTTAGTCTTTATTTATATCCAAAATAGATTACAGCCTAACAACACGAGTTATTAACAGAAGATAATAAAAAGAGCAGAGATGACACAAGCGTCGTCACCAACTACAGAATATTATCACCCGATATTAACAAGTGTGAAGAGCGCTATACAATGGAGGATCTATAGAGAGATGTAACACAAAATTTAGCCAGCGTCAAGGAAATCCCAATTAACAAATGGAGTGGTATCAGTGGCTTCATCCAGGTCCAGATTACAAAGAGAGCATTTGACATCCGCCTTAATGTCTTCAAACAATAATACCATTCCCTTGACTGTATTTTCAAAAATACGCTTATTGCGCTGCTTCCATATGTGCCAAACCATAGTCGCCAGAGCGGCTTTAGCCAACACCCCCGCAGGGTCCTTCTTACTATAGCGCGATCGGATTAGATACACACTCCTGATAAAGTAGTTGGGACGACCCCCATGTAATTCAATTTTAAAAGACTGCGCGTCAGAATATACCTTGTGAATTCACACTCAAAAAAGAGATGTGCATGTGTCTCTTCCATGTTAGAATCACATAGGCGCAAGAATTGTCTGAGGAAATACCCCAGCTGTGAAGAAGGTCCCGTGTTGGGAGCTTTGTGCATAAGGATCTTAGCAATGAAAGTGCCATCTTCAGCACATGCATATTGAACCAAATAGTGTCAAAGTGACAGAATGCCGGCCCAACAATTCTAGAGCCATTCCAGGCATCCCGCAGGGTGAAGATCGGACCTGGAAGCCAACTCCGTTCGTCCACACCTTCAGGGATAGTGAACTGCCGAAGCAAGTGATGAATGCCGATAATACTAGGGTCATTTCTCCATCCATCGGCCGTCTAATAGTGACTAACTGTATAGAGTTCCGATCTAGGGAGGGGATCCTGGAGCAAGTGAAGAGGACCCGTTGGATGCCAGTCATCATACCAGAAAGAAGTAGTCATACCATTCCTCACAATGTGCTTTATAAGTTTTTGAGAGAATTGTCGACATTTCAATATGAATTTCCAGGACCTTGACTGTGTTGGCTTTACTTTAGTACCATAGAATCCAATAGAGATGTCATCATAGTGTTTACGCATATATTGAGCCCAAATCCCCTTGTTGGAGAGAACTCTCCAGGTTAACCTGATACCGGAAGCAACATTCAAAACAGATAATAATCTTAAGCCCACTCCACCTTCCTTCTTAGGGGTACACATATCCTTCCAGGCTCAATTATTAAGCTTGCCCCAAATGAATTTACTGCAAGCAGAGTTAATAGAACGAATAACAAAGCGTGAAATACAATAAGCTTGCATCCAGAAGGCTACCATCTTTCCCCGAGATTGAAAGTGTCGTTGAAGACCAACCTAGGAGCCTTTTTTACACTTATCCACCAGTCGACTAAATAAGGATGGTTTAGGATATTTGGAGGAGAGGGGTAATCCCAGATAGATAGTGAAGGAAGGTACCATTTTGATTCCAAGAATATCAGCGAGTGAACGAGCATTTCAAACACCATTACTGAAAATTGCCGAGCTCTTATCCCAATTTATATGAAGTCCAGATAAGAGGTTGAAATTGTGAAGCAAATCTTTAAGTCCATTTAGGGAATGCGAATTATCCCGACAGAATACTAAGAGGTCATCTGCAAAAAATAGATGAGATATAGCTCCAGATCTACGCATAGGGTGAATAGCTCCTGAAGATTTAGCTCGGGACATGAGAAGAGAAAATGCTTCCATTAGTAGAACAAAGAGATAGGGCGATAGAGGGTCACCCTACCGCAAACCTCTATTGGATGTGAAATAGCCCTCAGGCGATCCATTAACCAAGACAGAGAACGTAGGTGTGGAAATACATTCAGTAATCCAATTTATAAATCTGTGACTGAAACCCATTTGATGAAGAAGGAAGAAAATAAACTGTCGATTTACACTATCAAAAGCTTTACGAAGATCCAACTTAATGCAAGTTCTGGCCCCCATGGGGTTGCTAAAGTCACGGATTTGTTCATGGACAAGAAGAGTGCAATCTGCCAGCAACCTGTCTTTTAGAAAAGCAGCCTGGTTTGGGGAAATTAATTCAGAAATAATAGGCTTCAATCTGTTACATAAGACTTTGCTAATAATTTTGTAGAGAACTTTACAGCAAGCAATTGTCCTATAGTCACCTAGGCCAGAAGCATTAGCATTCTTGGGGACCAGAGTAAGGAAGGTATGGTTAATATTGGAGAGTATTTTCCCAGAACTGAAAAAAAGAGGCAATTCCAGAAATAACATCCTTACCAATAATATCCCATTCAGTTTGGATTAAGCCTCATAAATGGCTTCCAATACTCTACCATTAGCTTTTTTTTAAAAGATCAGGATTGTTAATTTTGATTTTCAGATTCTAAAACCTGAAAACTCTGACTATAAAGTTGACCTAAGAGGTTTTCTATGTTCAGTCCTTCTCATAAAAGTTCTATTCTTGCAAAACAGTTAAATTTACGATGGAGGGATGAACATGACAAATCACTTGGTTTCATGTGTATGTTGATGTTTTGTGGTTTTAGAAAATGTAGATCAAAAGGAATGGTTCCGATCCTCCAAAAAAATATATGAACTTGCTTAACAACATCTGCTATTATTTATGTGACGCTATTTCCTATTACAGGACATGTTTACTGCTGGAACGGATACAACATTTTCGGCAATCGATTGGGTATTGGCTGAGCTCATGAGGAATCCATTAGTAATGAAGAGAGCGCAAGAAGAGATCCGGCAGGCAATCAAATCTGAAGGAAAGATCACAGAGGAAAATATTGACAACATGAAATACTTGAAAGCAATAATCAAAGAAGGTCTAAGACTGCATCCTCCTGTTCCATTGTTGGTTCCTCGCGAGACGACAGAATATATTAAACTGGAGGGGTACGATGTTCCAGCAGGGACCAGAGTTATGGTTAATGCTTCGGCAATTGGCAGGGATGCAAAATCATACGATCGGCCTGAAGAGTTTGATCCTGAAAGATTCATGAATTGCGATATCGACTTTAAAGGACAAGATTTCCAACTTATACCTTTTGGTGCAGGGCGCCGGGGTTGCCCTGGAGTTGGATTCGCCATGGCCATAATCGAACTTGTCCTTGCTCATCTTCTGCATCATTTTGATTTTGAATTGCCTGGAGGGTTAAAAGGGGAAGAATTGGACATGGCTGAATTCCCTGGATTATCAACTCGCAGAAGGTCCAACCTAATTGTTGCTGCTAAACCTCGACTCCCTTGAGTTACTAAGAACATTATAATCTTGTTAGCATTTTACTACGAACTCTACTTTCTGTCTTAATTGAGTTGTGTTTTCTTTTTCATGTTTATCTGTTTGTGTGAGTTTTGTATTATTAAGGAGTGTAATTTGTGCTATACTTATGAATAGTACCTCAATTTGGCTTGATAGTTTTTGGTTTAGTATAAAGGATTCTTTGATCCTATTAAGTCAATGACCTTTTTTGAGATTCGTATTGGTTTTTGGATGTTTTTAAAAATATTCTTGTAGGATTTGTGTATTTTGATTTGATGGGTACGAATAAAATTACAAAACAATTTATGTACCAAAATTTATGTTACCTATTTAATTTTAATTTTTCTTTGACATAATAAACTAGTATCAGATCTATTGGCAATTGCCAAGATATCATACTTCTTTCTTTTAGGATCTGTAAAAATGTGTAACTAATTCACTTAACCATGCGATGATATGATGGTATCTGTAACTATTGTAACTATTTCATTAAATTTACAATCCGATATGATCCCTTTAGACAGGTAGATGTATATATATCTTATGTGAATAATAAACACACTTTCCAGCGCTTTTTCTTCTGCAAGGTATCAGAGCATGTTGCATCCTGCATCTTTTGTTCTCCATTTTCCTTCATTATTTTATTTCATCACCTTGTCTATCTAAAGGTATTCGTACTCAACTACTGATCTAACTTCTTTCTATTTCTTATACTCGTTGGATTATCTTGGTATCACTAGTTTCCCTGATCATCTCAACAGTGGTAATAATTCAACCTAGAGGCAATCAGTGAAGATGTCTCTTTCATCCAAAAACAAGTTTAGCTTTGTCGATGGTAATATATCAAAGTGCACATCTTCTACAACTGATGTCCAGGCATATAGCCGTGATTTAATAATATGCTGAAATCGTGACTTCTCTATGTCATAATTAAGGAGCTCTCTGATAGCATTATATGTGCGGACATCGTCAAAGAAATCTGGGATGATCTCCATGGTCCTTTTTCATAAAGCAATGCTCCTCAAATCTATAATCTTAAAAGGTCAATTTCTTTATTCCATCAAGAGCAATCATCTAGCTCCACGTATTTCACTTCAATGACATCTCTTTGGGACGAGCTTGCTTCATATATTAACATGCCTAACTACACATGTGGAGCTCACATCTCTTATCTGTAAAAGAAACATGTTTCCAGATCTTGATATGCCTTTTATGACACCTTCACTCCTATTTATAGCCAGATTATTGCCATGGATCCATTGCCAAATATTAGAAATATTTATGAATTAATTTTACAATAATAGAAACAACATAGCATCCTACTCTCATCATTAGCTATTCTTGATGCAACCGCCCCACATGTCCAAGCTGATACTATAATCACCTGATGCGGTTTAAGTTATTCTAATCATTAGCCATAGTTGTGGATATTCTCAATGTGTGCATTGTGGTAGGGTGGCTTATTGGAAATTATGTTGTTATAAACTATATGGATACCCACCGTGACATTCAATGTTCAACGTGCTAGGCTGCTCTACGACCACTACATTCTTGACTATTGGTGGTGTTCCAAATAGCTCCTCTAATGCCGAGAATTTCACGTCTTCTACTATAGTACCACCTCTCTTACTAGCATAATTTCAACATCTTCTACTATATCCCATATACCTTCTTTTTCTTTTTCTGTTTAGTTTATCATGAGTCCGTCATCTTTGTGAGAATTTAAACGTTTTAATCGTACTTCAGTAGTGATGATCATACTTTATGATCAAGTCATATGTATTGATACGACCATTCCGAGATGGGCCAAGATCGAACGGCCCAAGACCACGTTGCAAGCAGGCGGCCCTGAAGGAGAGCGGGCCGGGCGACGTGGCCCCCGCGCAGACTTGGAGTCGGGTCGGTCTCGACCGACGCGGACATCCCCATCAGCCCACGTCAGCAGGAGCTAACCGCTCCCCTTAATGCGCGCCCCCTCTTAATCACCATTAAAGGGCCCCATTACGCCCACCTTCATGACCCATGAAGACGCCATCAAAGAGGCGGATCATGGGCATGAGAGGAAGCATGATTAGATGTCAGAGGGGGTGTTGCAAGAAGACATACAAACTGCATTCGTAAAGTACATACATGTGATTGTGTTTAAGTCGACGAGTCCAAAGAGATCAAGGAGGTGTTTTTCATTACGTTTAAGTATTATTGAGGTGACGAAGCGAACAACAAAGTAGATATGAAATTCATTGCTCAGGCCACATGCAACATATGTATTAGGGATTGAGTAAGAAAGCCGAAAACAAAAACAAGTTTTAATTACATGAGAACGAAAATAAGTTACGAAGATTCAAACTGAATTACTTTAAACAAGCAACAAATTTTCCCGTGAATTTATTAAACACAAAATCGTTCATATATTAACGAAAATATGAACGATTAACTGACGCTAATTACATCGTTAATTTGCAAAAAAAAATTAAAATATAATTATGGGAACTAGCCAAGAATTAAGTAATCTTTTAAATATAATGGAATGTGAGAAGAGTGTTTAGTAACTAAATATTTTAGGTAGATTAAGTTAACTATGACAATTTAAAAACGCTAATTAGAAATCACAACGTTTACTTGTGTGATCAGACAATTCTCTGGTTTACAATGACTTGTGTGAGAATTTAAGCTTAAACTAAGATATATTTTTGTTTAGAATTCTTCCTTTTCCCAATTAGATGCTAACACTGACCCTATTATATTATAATTAAAAACATGAAAAAAAAACGAACATAGCGTCAAACGAAAATGAAAATTTTAAGCAAGACCAGAATCGAACTTGGGACCTTTCAAGTTAGGATATCACCACCACCATGCCAATGTTACAATCTTGTTAGTGAGGATTACTTAATTTAATTACACTCACAGTTTATCATAAAATGAAAAAAGAAAAAAATATTACCAGCAACCAAGAATCCAACCAGTGACATTTGGCTTGAGAAGCAAACGCACAACCAACAAGCTAACATAAACACTATGTGATTAAAGATTAAATAAATTAATATACCGTTATATTGTTGCCCCTTGCTTATATATATATATATATATATATATATATATATATATATATATATATATATATATATATATATATATATATATACCACTTTCTACCAGGATTCACACAAGTGTTTCACTTTCTACCAGGATTCACACAAGTGTTTATTAAACACAAAAATAAAAATACTTACAGCTTGAAGCCGTAACCTTCAAGCATAGGCTCCAGTTTACAAGAAATAAAAATAAAAAAGGAAAAAGGAAAGAAAGAAAGAAAGCTTCAGAAAGGTACAAGTGTATAACACTAAGAGAGGTGGTTGAGAGATTGATGCTGAGGAAGAAGCCTTCGGCATCCTTTTATAGCTGTAAGGGCTCCTTACGAGTGATGCTTAATGACAGCTGGCGGATGAGTATGAAGTCCTCTCGCCAAATAGTGAAGATGCTTCAATAATTTGAGTTGAAGCGACATAAAGTTGCTGCCACAGTAGACAATTCGTCCTTTTATGGCTGCGTAAGAATCTTCACTGTGCCTTTTGCGACTCTTCTTCGTCTTCATATGAAATTAGTCGCTATTGATGAATAGTGCTCTTCCACTAAGAGCGGCTCCCCGAGGCTCAACTCAAAGTAAGTAAGAAAGGTGTCGGGTACTCCGTGGGCCCCATCGCGCACCGAATCTTCCTTTCTTTGATCTGCTCCTTTTGTTGGAAAAAGTCTCTGATCTTATCTTCAGAGGTAGCGAAGAGATATATCTCCACAGAAGGTAAGTATAACTTTTATAAAAGGTAAAATAATTTACCGAAAGGAGTATAACTCTTATAATTCCTCGATACCTTTACCTTTAGTATCTTTGGAATTCATAACTATATCCCAAATATCTGCATAATCATTGGGATCTTATGCATCTGGGTAAGATATATCTATACCCGGAGTACTCTTTGTAGTGGTTTGAGTATGAGTACTCTGAACAGACATAGTATCACTATTGTCGAAGACCTCAAAAAATTGTCTTTTCATATAATCAAGACATTTTTGCTGAATCTCAGCATCAGTAGCCAGAGGGTATTTCCTCCTAATGGATTTAGCTAATTTGGCCATTGGATTCTCGCTAGAATCTCCTCAGATAAGGTATTATCAAGGATATTAGAATTTCTTTTAATAATCTCCTTGATTTGTTGGCATTTTTCTTGGACAATAATACCTGTCCACCAGCGAGAGTGATAACGCTTTCTAAGCGTAGGGAGATGAAGATCATCCCAAGCAGCTTCAAGAGACCAATTCCAAATCCATGGAATTTCAGTTTCAATAAAGAAATAGGCCATACATAGTCCATCGTGAAGCTCATTTTCATTCATCTTCTGAATGATCGGGTGAGATTCCACCCAAGGATTGTATAAATCGAAAATTGGTTTTGGTAATATTTCTAAGTCAGCACCATACCGACTCCACCAATGGTAAAACCAATTAGGAAGGCCCTTATAAAGAGCTTCAGGACATAGTTTTATAAACCATGTATGTTTACCCCTTTGATTCTGGTAGATAAACATATTATAAAAAGCCTCTTTATAATCCCAATAATTGAATTTATAAATTTCTTTATTGGGGGTCTTAACCAATGGGAATTCCATATTAGGATGCATTGCCCATTGAGAAGGAAGTATAACTTCTTTAATGATACATTTACTAAAGTTTGGAGGAACCAAATGGTTGTCATTGCTCCAAAAATGAGTAATGTCTATACCCTTTTGGGTAAGTATCGTTTTCATCCATGCTCTAGGCTTTAAGGATAGAGTTGGATAGTATGTTGAGTCTAAGTATTTAGACCTGAGTCTCTCAACATCTTTCATTAGAGGAATATCCTCTTGTTCTATATAAAGAACGGTGTCAGAAATGGGTTTAGTAAACCAATCTGTCTCTTTCTTGGTAATCTCAGAGTATGACTCTGGTATCTTCTCGGGATCATTAAGATCCTCTATTCCCTTAGAAGAAGATGAAGAGGGAATATTTTTGTTACCCTTCTTGGAGATAGTCCTCCAGGAATTAGGATGGTTCGAAGTATAACTTCGTCCACCAGTGCTGGTCCTTCCTCCCCCTCTAGAAGAGGGTTGGCCGCGATTCATTGCCACCCTGCAAATAAGAAAATACATAGGTGAGAAACAAAAAAGGTTTTCAAGGAGGGTTATAAACCCTAGTTTGTTGTTCTTGAAGAAGAACATTTTTAACTTCGTTTAATAAACGAGTCTGAGGATCAGTTATAAACTGAAAATGTATTTCTTTGCCATTATAAATAGCTTGAATACCATATGTGTCGATTTTCTGCATAGGCATAATTTTATGCAGAAAAGGTGTTCCTAAGATAATGTGTTGTGAAAGATTTTTCACAAGAACACATGGTGTAGGGATATATATATCTTGGACACATATCTGAGCTGAAGACAATTTAAATCTTATATCAAGTTGATTGCCTCCTGCACCACTCAAAGATTGCGTGGTTGACTCAAAGAATTGTGAAGGTACAATTCCCTCACGAATGCAGTTAAGATCTGCACCACTATCAACCAGAGCTATAAGATCTGGAATAACAATCTGTTTAGATATAACCAAGGTTACCTTGATATACCATTTCTGAGATGTTACTTGCTGCAACAAATTCAGAAATTCATCCTTTTGGGATGTCTCAGCATTATGAATGCTTGATAAATCATGTTGAGGAATGTCCTCTTTTTCTTCCTCAAATCTGGAGAGAGTGTAAGTAGTCTCTTTTTTAAAGAAGTATAACTTCTTGTTTGAGGATTTGGATCTCCTTATTGAGATCTGAGAGTGATAATACTGTAGAAGTATTATCCTGCCTTCTTTTCATAACGTCAGACATACAATAAACGTTGTCTATCTTTGGCTTATCTTTCTTGTCATTCTGATTGGTACATAAGCCAAGAAGTTTGTACTTCAAATCTGAAGGAAGATCTTCAGATAGTATTTTGGAGATTAACTCCTCACTAGAAGTGATGACATTTATAGATAAACTATTCAGGTCAACAATAGCTTTCCAATAAGCTGTTTTATCATTCGTCTGACAAGTATTACTTGTACATTGACAACTGTTATCAGAAGATGATGAATAATCTTCTTCATCTGATCCTTCAGTATCACTATGGATCATAATCTTAAGAAGAGTCTTTTTAAGACATTCATCTTCAATCTCATTAATCTTCTTCTTAGTATAACAGGAAGAAGCATAATGGCCAATTTGACCGCATTTGTAACATTTAATGTTTTTGGCATCCTTCTTAGAAGGTTTGGTCTTTCTTTTAGCCGAATCTCTTTCAGAGTCTCTAGTTTTAAAGAATTTCTTTTTCTTGGAAGAAATATGATTCTTCTTACTGGATTTATAATCCTCTTTGACACGTTTTCCCTTCTCAGTGGCATAAGGCTGGTCAAAAGCAAACTGATGGAAAAATTCGCCAAGTTCTTTCTTACCTGTAAGTCTATAAGACTTCAGTTGATGCCTTAGCTTCATGTCATTACATAAAGCTAAACCTTCTTTAATACAGGCATCGATAAGAGTTCCATAAGTAAATTGGTCATAGGGAATAATCCCTCCATTCTTAGCTTTGAGTTGATTACGAACTCTATCAGAAAATAAATTTGGTAGTCCATCAATAAACTTGGACTTCCAGTGAGTGCTATTAGCATCACTAAGATTCATTACTCTACTCAAGAATGTATCTTTGTACCATCTGAAATGGGTTAAAGAGGGACACCTCAAGTTTTGTAACAAAGTTCTAATTCTTTCACCATGGTCTGTAAAAGCACCGTGAAATGATTGGTTATAGCCAATATTAATGTATACACAGCATCTCCTCTTTGTGTACCATTTTCTTGTTTTACTGCATTTAATATTTCAGAATGGGACTCATATGTGAGATAGTTATCCCACCAGCCCTTAAGAACGCCAGTAAAACCACAAGTTATAAACTGAGCAATAACTTGGTCAGAATTATTATTCTGACGACAAACAGTGGAATACATCAGCATACGATGCATGGTGGCAAATACCTGATTGTCAGATAAACCATCAATATTCCATTCATAAATGTTTCGACCATTATAATCGGTCTGCATGTAAGTATCATTCTCTTCGAATAATACATCAACAGGTGTTGGCCGCTTGTAATAATATCGTTCCAGCTGTTTAGAACGACTAGCAAGTTTATTAATAGAAGTAAATTGATCTTCTATGGCCAAAACTTGTTCTGGTATAACCAGATTATCCTCTGAGGTTTCATCATCCTCAGTGTGATTAACAGAAGTAGTAACTTGATCTGGTATAACTAGATCATCATCAGAAGTATCTTCAGTACTAATAACTGAAGAATTCTCTAGAGTCAGGACTTGATTTGGTATAACCAAATTCGCATTAGGACTATCCTGATTATCAGTGTTAATAACTGAAGAGGTAAAAACCGTGTGAAGTTTAGCAGTACTGAGCTTTTTAGTTAAAGCGTCAATAACTTCAGCAGTCACCTTATCACTGATATTAAAATCAGAGATGTCAATAGGTAGTTTGATAGTCACCTGCTTGGTTTGAATGGGAGCTTTAACTTCCTCAAACTCAATAAGAGATGGAAGAATATTCTTCATCTTTCGGAGAAGTTCATTAACAACATCCTCAACCCTCGTGAGTTGTTGACCAACAACTTGAAGGTGAATATTAGAGTAATTACTCTGTTTGATAAGCTTATTAAGCTCTCTCAAAACTGAATTTTCAGTCTCAATTGGCTTTATGAAAGCCGTGGCATCTAAAGTGGCTGTAGAAAGCCCAGATAACTTTAGAGGTTCTGTTGGAGGATAAAGAGATTTAATGGAAGCACCTGTCTGTGATTTCCATTGTTTGTAGTGCTCCTCAAGAACACTAATTCTCTTTACTTCTCTTTGAAGATATAACTTCAAGAACCAAGGAACAAAAGATATAATCTCTTGTCTGTCAAGTGTCTCATAATAACTTGACCTGAAGTCTTGTTGTTCTCTATCAGAGAGGACTTTGAAGAACCAATTACGAAATTCAGTGTTTCGTTTGTTCTGGAACTCCTTATTAAGGATTCCTCGAAGGCTGCTGCCAGGTGTAAAATCCATTAACAACAGATTACATTTGGAAACTCATTTCAGAGTTGGTAGGAGAAAGCTTTTCTTTCTTATTGTAAATAGGATGAGGTATATTATTATGGGATATATTAATCCCTTGAACCTCGTTGATTCTATGAGAATCAGATCTAGAAACAGATCATCTGGAAGCACTAGTGACATCAGAAAGTTTGATAGTCCTAGTAGGATTAAATATAATCTCAACATCACCATCAGCCGTCTGAATAATTTGATCAATGTCTTTATTCATAATAGGCTGAGGTTGGAAAGCATTGGGTATAACCCAACTATCAGGAAAGTTTACTTCTGTCCATTTGATTTGTCTATTGACAGCAATATGGGACGAAAGTAAATTAGTTTCCATTAAGACAGTTTTGCCTGGCTTAGTATGAACCTTAGCCTTGGGAGCTAAAGTGTTCAAAGCTTTAAAATGGATGCGGTATATAATCGCAACCGTTTTCGATCCAGGTAAGAATTCATAACCATGAGTCTTAATATTAAGACTGACAGCTTCAAGTATGTTTGGATCAGTAAGAGATAAACTCAATTTTGGGTATACATTAAAGTATACGGGTCCATTACATAGACTGGTCTCTATGATGCCCATAAGGGACTGAGTCCAATTAAGACATCTAGCATCACGCAAACAGGCTAGTAATGAAGCATGTAACCCCTGAAGAGTTAAAGGTCTAAAAGCAACCTGAATTAATCCAATATGGATATATCTGTATCGATCCATATAAGGTTCGATATCTTCAGAACTGAGCAACTGTATTGTTTGCTCACTCTAATCAACAGTGGAGGTTCTTTCTAAGGTCTTAATGGCAATTAAAGACTTATAATCAAAGAACCCAATTTTATATATGTCCCTATTAGGAACATCAGTAATTGACCACTTATTAAGTGATTCAATATCAGACGGAAATTCCGTCAGCCTAGCATTCTTAATCTTTTTACTCGTATTACGAGTCATTGCAGAGGTAGAAGCAGAAACTAGTTCTGACATGGGGTGTTCTTACGGATATTTTATCATGCTTTACAAGTAATCATGGGGATAAAGAAGTATGATTTTCCTTGCTTCGCTACTAGTGATAAATTCTGAGTACATAAAGCCAGTTCTTGAATGTTTGAACATAATCAATAATTGATGAGAGCAAAATTACTGAATTACAACAGCCAGTTTCAATTTGTTTATACATAAGAAATGTTTCATGAGAGCAAAGTCACCAGACAATGATTCACAGCCCTAATGGCATCTCGCCTCAGCGGGACTTACTACGCGACTACGGCGACCACCAACCCCCACATCCACATGCTTATGGATAAACAAATAAAACATTCTAAATCCGGAGATTAACATATTGTAAACAGAAATCCAACTCTCACAACCTCATGAGTATCATGTTTATTGATTATAAAGAAACAAACCAAAACAATCCGAATCATGAGATCCGCAATTCATACTCAAGTATCAGTAGCAAAGAAGCAAGAACATATCATATTAACATATTCCTACTTACTAGTATTCCATGATAATATCCGCAAGAAGCAAACTAGCCAATCATGGCTCTGATACCACTTTATATATATATATATATATATATATATATGGCAATCTTCGGGTGCAAAAAACACCATGCGAAAGCCGTGCGAAATCCTTTTTTTTATTTTTTTGAAATTTTTTTTCAAATTTTTTTTTGATGTTTAATCCATACAATTATATACCCTAAGGAAAATAATGGGTGAACCCGTTGGGCATTAGAGCACCCATCCACCCGTTACAAATTTAACGGTCTCAAAACGTGCGAATTTGATGAAATGCCTTGATCGAAGGCCAAATGACATTATTTCTCAACCATTATTTTTTGAGGGGGGTATAACAACATATAATGAGGGTGGAAAAAAGAAATTTTGAAAAAAAAAATTTCAAAAAAAAACTAAAAACATTTTCGCACGGTGCGAAATGTTCTCACATGAAGATTTACCAATATATATATATATCTATTATACATTTGACCGTGATTTTTGAATCCTAGGGCTGACTAGGACAAGCTGACTAGGACCGGTTGATAGAAAGAGGGCCAGGATTTAATCTTGGATGATGAACGGTTGGGATTATTAATTGAGATGAATGGTTTGTATTTTTGAGTTTTTGTGGGTCCCATTTCTTTTCGTAACCTGCCATTTGACTTGGGAAAGCAACAGTCTGCTTTTGGGGGAGAGCACGGGGCTTTTTTTGTGGATAGCAACAGCCATTTGATTGCTGAGATCTTTCCCAAGAGAGCAACAAGCACTGAATTGTTAGAGCATCATTTCGAATCAACCGGCCAGCATTTCCCAAGAGAGAAGGAAGGCGCAAGGTAGCCATTTGAAGTGACATGCAGGCATTTAATTGCTAGAGCATCTTTCAACCTATAAATTGACCGAACTCTCTTTTCTCTTTCTATCTCTCTCTCTCTCTCTCAGTGACCAATCTCTCCCCTCTCTCTCCCCCTTCCTCCCTCCCCCAACCTGGTTCGAATGGTTTGTAAAGTGACCGATCTCGGCGTCGATCTCACCGGGGACGGCGACACCCCAGTGGGCAACAGGTTGGCCAACCCGTGGGGGTACGGGCTTGGCCATACCGGCGTAGCGACAGCAATGGCTACGGGAGTTGTGGACCCACTCTTGGTGGAGGCTGATGCTTCTGCGTCTCCGCCGTTGGAGGATGTGATCCGTTGGTCTTCGTCGTTCTCGGCGACGGGGATGTTCTTGCCATAGAATTGCCCCATCACTTGTGGACGGATTCAGATGGGATCAAAGCCAAGGACACAGGCCTCCTTTGACAGCTACTTTGCATCAATGCCATGGCTTGCCATACCTTTTGGCGACGAAAGAAAGGAATCGCTCAGCCAGACCTTCAAAATCCTCGGCATTCCATCTCTGGTGGCCATTGGGTCACAAAGGAGGCTAGTAATATGATAATGGCGCACGGAGCAGAGGCTTACCCGTTTACTGAGGAGCGCATTAAGGAACTGGAGGCAGCAGCAGAGGAAGAGGCCAAACAGTGTCCGGAGAAGCTGCAACACCCGCTTCATGAGGAACATGAGCTAGTTAAGACCCAGCGGAAGGCGGGATACAATTGTGACAAATATGAAGAGGGGGGATGGGGTGGTCTTTCTACTGCAAGAAGTGCGATTTCGATCTGCATCCCAAGTGTGCTTTTAAAAAGGATAATGAAGAGAAGAAGGATGATGATGATGATATCGGGGTCAAGGTTAAAAAGGAAGGATATGTGTGTAATGGGGATGTATGCTACAAAAAATAATAGGGTCAGAGTCTTGGTGTCTTTGATTGATTATTTATGGTACTTAATCCATTTATGGATTGTGATGCGTATAATAATCTTGCTCTTCTCATAGAATTGGAGCAAGAAATATGTGTGAAAGCTTTAAGGCTGATTCAAGAGCGAGTCGGGCATTCGGCTAGTTGTGTGAGCTTCAGCAGCCTCACAATGTGTATTTTTGTTGGTCGGAGTCTGGATGTATGTTGTCCCGTATTTGACTATATGATAGAAACTTGAATGCAAGATGTAGAAATCCTTGGTCAGCTTGGTTTTTTATGGAAGTAATCTTATTTGTTTGATGGTAACATGTATTTCGCCTTCAGATGTTTGTTTTGACTGAGCCTGTGAAATTGGAAACCTCAAAAACAGGCCAACCATGAAATGGGGAAGCTGTACGTGGCTGTCGTGGGACCCACCCCCTGAATTCAAATCTGCAAGAGCCAACGTGCGTCCTGGTTCCCATCTTTATAATCAATATTACAATTCAGGGCAGATTTTGATTCTATGTCCTATGTGGCAGTGTCAAATCAAGTTTTGGAGGGAAATTTTTGGGGTAAATACTAATAATTGCATTGACTCAAACATTAATTATCTACACAAGAGAGAGAGAGAGAGAGAGAGAGAGAGAGAGAGAGATCTATTGCCTCGGTTTCTTTGCATTGAGTTGAGCTGGCACATAAAAAAAAGTGCTCATAAACACTGATTATTGCATTGGCTCAAAAAAACACAATTATGCATGATCCGCGTAGTGATCCACGTCAACACAATCTAGCGCCAAAGGCGCCTGCGCCGAATTTTTTTATGCTAATTTGTTGTTTCGCGTCGAAGGTGCCTGCGCCGAATTTGTTGTTCTATGCCGAATTTGGTTGTGGAAATAATTTTTTGGGGAACAAAGATTTCACGGGAGAAAATCTAGAATGAACCGTGCCCGCGGGCACGGGTTATGACTAGTGTGTGTGTGTGTGTGTGTGTGTGTGTGTGTGTAGGGGCAAATGTGCATGCGCACGTGCGCAGGCAGAGATACCAGCAAACACCCCCTCTGTTCGGGGTTTCCAAGTATTTTTTGAATTTTTTTGCAGTAGGTAGATATACTTGTTATAAATCTCCCCACAAAATTTCAGGTCAATCCAACACCGTTTGAGCCTTCGTTCATCGATTTCAAAAACGTTGCGCAAAACTGTCTAGAATTCTGGACAGTTTTGTGCAACGGTTTTGAAATCGATGAACGGAGGCTCAAACGGTGTTGGATTGACCTGAAATTTTGTGGGGAGCTTCATAACAAGTATATCTAGCTATTGCAAAAAAAAATCCAAAAAAATACTTAAAAACACCGAACAGAAGGGGCGTGCGCAGGTAATTCTACCTGCGCACGTTCTTAGGTACATTTTTTGTATGTGTGTGTGTGTGTATATATATATACATCTAAAATTTTAAAAATGGGGGGGGGGCAACGCCTACATGGGTCTGCTCTTGATCATAGGGGCAGAAGTGGGGGGACGTTAAGGAGGGGCAAACGTGGGAAGACTCCTATAAAGGGACTCGAGGTACAACGTATAGAAAGGGGACTTCCGGGATACCGAAACACCAAGGTATTCTACTCACACGACCTATTCCATGACCATACATTTCCTCTCCATAACTCGGCCCGAGAACTTGTGTTTTGGCCTCCCCGTGAGCCATACCAATCCCACCGAGTATCCTTCAGATCCGTTCTGACTTAGGCATCGGAAGTGACTTGGTCAGAACCAAGATCCGACACCCCTGACAAGCTTCTTCGTCTATTCAGGTCGAGCAGATCCAGCGATGCCAAGGCTACCCCTCAGTGTCTTCCCAGTCAAAACCGAGCGTCCTCAATCTCGAGCCTGCTCGCCCCCACCACAAGGAGGTCGTCGCTTTGTCGAGGCTACCCTTCGGCAAGCCAACGTGAGGATCCGCACGTCCCTCGATCAGTGGAGGTGTCTTCAATCGATCCTGGAGGTCCCACGTGTCTCCCTTGACCACGTAGACCTCTAGCCTTCCGGTCAATAATACAACGGTGAGAAAACACCCCGAAACATCTGGCGCAGTCTGTTGGAACTTCGAGAAATCACCCACGTTAAATAACCACACCTGAAATGACGCGACCACACGCCTCCAGGCACAGGAGCGCGGTGGCAATAACCCCAGCCCCGGGGCCAATCAACAGTCTCCGGAGTGAGATCGCGACCGCTCGTCGACCACCCTGAGTTGGGAGGTTGGGCACACCACAGGTAGTACCAGTGGAGGTGGATGGTGGAGGAGCTGAGAGCTACCCTCATCCAATCCACTTCACCGAAGAGGGCCTGAAGGAAGCCGAGACGCCACACGACGAGGCACTAGTTGTCTCGGTTATCATTGACACCACAATGGTCTGACGACTCCTCGTTGACACCAAAAGCTCGTGTGACATCATGTTCATGTCAACCCTGGAGAAGACGGGGCTGCCAGCCGAAGACTTGGAACCTTGCTCCAGACCTGTGGTAGGATTCACGTGCCACTCCACCCCCATTGTAGGGATGATCTGCCTCCCAGTCACGCTCGGGGAGCCGCCCAACTCGACCACCCTGGTTATAGAGTTTGTGGCGCTAAGGATCAGGTCAACGTACAATAGGATCATCAATCGACCGCTTCTCAATGCGGCCGAGGCCGTGGTCTCAACCCTCCACCAAATGGTGAAGTTTCGGACCCCGAAAGGAGTTGGGAAGATCAGAGGCGACCCGGCAAAGCCTAAGATCTGCTATCAACTGGCCGGCACGGGCCACGAGGTGGGAGACTCCCAGCCACACTCGGGGAGCCGTCCAAATTGACCACACGGGTTATAGAGTTTGTGGCGCTAAGGATCGGTTCAGCGTACCATAGGATCATCGGACGAGCGCTTCTCAATGCGGTCGAGGCCGTGGTCTCAACCCTCCACCAAATGGTCAAGTTCCAGACCCCGAACAGAGTCAGGAAGATCAGAGGCGACCCGGCAAAGCCTAAGATCTGCTATCAACTGGCCAGTGCGGGCCACGAGGTGGGGGACTGCAGCCCGATGGACTATTCGACCCGAGATACAGCCAGAGCAACGCGAGGCCCACACCTGTGGAAGAGCCGGGACTCATCCCCGTTACGGATGTGGGCGGTAGATTCCTTTCTATCGGGTCAGAACTCGATCCAACCCTAAGGAGCACACTGATCGGGTGTTTGGAGGCCAACCTAGACATCTTCGCTTGGTCTCCTGATGACATGCCAGGCGTGGATCTCCAGGTGATCACCTACAAGCTACACGCTAATCCCAATTACATGCCAGTCAGGCAGAAGAAGAGGAACCTGTGCGGCGAAAAGATGAGGGCTACCTTCGAAGAGGTGGGGTGCCTTCTTAACGTAAACTTCATCTGGGAGGTCTGGTACCCAAAATGGCTTGCCAACGTTGTGATGGTGAAAAAGTCTAGTGGCAAATGGCGAATGTGCGTTGACTTCACCGATCTCAACAAGGCCTGCCCTAAAGACAGTTACCAGCTACCTCGCATCGACCATCTCATGGACAATGCCTCGGGTTACGAGATGCTCAGCTTCATGGACGCCTATTCCAGGTACAACCAGGTCCAAATGGACATGGAGGATGAAGAGAAGACCTCATTCATCATCGATCAGGGGACCTACTGCTACAAGAAGATGCCCTTCGGCTTGAAGAATGCAGGGGCAACCTACCAAAGTATGGTCAATCGGGTTTCCGGCTCCCAGATAGGGAGAAACCTCGAGGTCTACGTGAACGACATGCTGGTCAAGTCCAGGGACCCCGCCGACCATATCACCGACCTTCGCGAGACTTTCGAACAACTGCAAAGACATAACATCCGGCTCAATCCCACTAAATGCACGTTTGAGGTGAGGTCCGAAAAGTTCCTGGGCTTCATGATCACCAACCGTGGCATCGAAGCCAACCCCGACAAGATCGAGGCGCTGGTCAACATGAGGGAGCCGACGACGATTAAAGAGCTGTAGAGGCTGAACAGACGGGTCGCTGCCCTGGGGTGCTTCCTATCCAAATCTGCTGAGAGATCTCTCCCCTTCTTCAGGACCCTGAGGAAGGCTCCCACCGAAACCGTCTAAAATAGGAAAGCTGTAGAATGGGACGAGAACTGCGCCCGTGCATTCGTCGAGCTGAAGGAATATCTCCGCAGCCCCCCACTCCTCTCCAAGCCAAGGGAGGGGGAACCTCTGAGCCTCTACTTAGTCAATACCGGAGAAGCAGTGAGTTCGGTGCTGGTCAAGGAAGATGACGGGGTGCAAAGGCCGGTGTATTATACTAACCGAATCCTGAGGGATGCGGAAGGCCGATACATCCCCATGAAGAAACTTGCATATGCCCTTGTGCTTTCGGTGCATTGACTCCGCCCCTACTTTCAAGCCCACACTATCCTGGTCTTAACCGACTCCCAGCTCGAGCGAAACCTTAAGAGGTTCGATAGGATGGGGAGGATGCTGAACTGGGGAGTAGAGCTGAGCGAGTTCTGTTGGATCTCCTGGCGTACTATATACAGTAGGGGGTGAATAGTGTAAATCACGACGATATTGCAAAATTAAATGTTAATAAAAATTGTAATAAGAGTGCAGAAAATAAAAAGATCACAATCCAGAAAATGCAAACGCAAACACAGAGATTTTTATCCTGGTTCGGATCCTTGTGATCCTACGTCCAGTCCTCTACCCCGTAGAGATTTGAATCCACTAAAACACTTGCCCCCGCAAGTAATCAACATACAAAGATGCCAAAACTCCCCGTGTTGCAAACTTGTACAATCTCTTCAACAAGAGATTCACCACATAAAGTAAAAGAAAGAGTTGAAACAATATCACATATATCCTTGATAATTGAAGGAAATATTGCGCAAGGTTGGTGATGGAATCTCCAAGGTTCAAGATGTGGATTGTGGTAGAACACTCTTGGAAATTGGACTTCCTATAGGGACTGAATTTCTGCAGAGTTTCCCTATGGAAATCTGAAAATCTCACTCTTTCTAGAGAGAGAAAGAAATCTTAAGAAAAGAGAAAGTGAGAGAATTTTCGTGTGATTAAGGCATGTGTTTGGGGGTCTATTTATAGTCAAAAAAGTTAGTTTTTGAACGTTGAACAATTGCCTAAATTTTCAAAAAATTCTGAGACGTTTTTCCAAAAATTAGTAGACTAGTCAAAACTATTAGTCGACTAATAGTACTGACAGGTCAGAAAATGACTGTTGAAGTGTCCATTGATAGAACACCGGAAATAAACTTCTCCAAACGGACAGAAACGGCTAGGAACTGACAAAGTGACGTTGGAGGATAGTTTCTAACTGCCATTAAATAATTAGAAAATTATTTAATAGAAATCAGTTATAATAACTGACGTTAAAACTATTTGGAAAACTGTCTGGCAGACTAGGAAAACTTATTAGTCGACTAAAAATAAAATTTTGAGAAATTTTTCAGAAAATGATCCTTATGCTTGAAAAATAGTTTTTGACCAAAAATTAATTTTTCATATAAAAGTTATTAGTTGACTAGGGAAAAATATTAGTCTGCTAATTTTTTCTGAAGTTTGGATTTTGAGGCTGAGTCCTAAAGAACTAAGATAGGATATTATCAAGGCTTTAACAATCTAAAGTTTTGTAAGAATAAAAGATAAAATTACATCATCTTTCTCAAGATATAAGAATCCATCGCTTGAGCTTCATCGTGCATTTTGATGCTTGTTCTTGCAACGTAACTTTGATGATTGTCATATGTGAAAGTTTGAGCTTGTTAATCTGCATCCAAAAAGTTAGTATACACACATATATTTAAATGATTGTATCATCAAAAACTTTATGGGAAGAGAAACTTCATGTTTCCAACATTCTCCCCCTTTTTGATGATTACAATATATGTTAAGATAATATGAAATATATGTGAAAAAACTAATAATAATGTTTTAAGTATAAAGCTCCCCCTAATATATGCTTGATAAATAAAACAATCTTTTGCTAAATTGGAATGAGTGTGATAACACGTTAATGAATTTAGCAAATGCAGATTTATTAAAAAGATATTATATGCAGATTGTGATAAACTTATATATGCTGAGTGTAAAAATGTATATTTATACACCTGCATATTTCATATATTTCTCCCCCTTTGAAATTATGAAAAATGTGATGAATTTCTGCAAAGTTAGTGAATTAGTCGACTAATAAAAAGTTCTGGTCGACTAAGTATTGCAGAATTCTAAAAAACAGGGAAGAGTAGGACTAAGAACAGTGAATACTAACAACATTAATACTTCATTAAACTTCATTTCATACATAGGACTAACTGAAGTACAGGGAATACCAACAACAAAAAGTAATCTAAACCAAATGGTCATAGTACATACTGACTTGATGACATAACAACCAAACAACTCAACAACTTAATGCAACTAAATATCAAACCAGACAACTGATAATAACAACCAGTCACAAACATACATTAGTCGACTAACTGATAGTCCTAGTCGACTAAAAAGTGAATTTCTCCAGAAATCGCTTAAAATGGAGGAGGATGCCAAGGTGGTCAGTGAGAGTGTGATTGAGAAAATGGTGCCAATTGTGCAAGAAGACTCATAATCTGGACTTGAGTCCCTTGCATGCTGTGAAAGCTTGCATGCATGTCATTCGTAACCTGTGCAAGAGTAGTCTTAAAGCAACTCAGATGTTCTTGGACTCCCGCAAAACCGATATTCATATCGTCTTGAAGATGATCAATTTGTTCTTGGAGGAAGAACTGAGATAAGTGAGGACGAACATTTGCGGACATGGGAATCGTGCGATGGTGAGGGTGTGAATCGTTCGGGTGCTCTTCTTCAACATGTGAAATTGGATGAAGGTCCATGCGACTCAAGATGGAGTGGTCAAAGCAAAGTGGATTATAAACGCCCACTTCATCATAGAGTGGAATATTAAAATGTTGAAGAATACGAGTGATCGTGCAAGGTAGAATGATGAAGTTTGAAACGGGTTTCACTAAGGCTAACATGATAGAGACAGACCAATTAATTTTTTTGCCATGCATGATGGTATAGAGAATGCGAAGGCGAGTTTCATCAATGTAGTTGAAAGACCCAACCTTTGGAAGAAGGTTGTAAGTTATGATCTTGAGGAGAAGGTGAGGAGTTGGATGTAAGTCTATGGCGTTCATGCCGGAAGGTTGAAATTTTGGACTAAGAAAATCAAGAGTGGGTTGATGATCCATGGGAAATCCGAGAGTTTGATCATTTGAGCGAGGGAAACCAAGGCATTCGGCAATAGTTCCAAAGGTGAGATGCATATCTATACCTTGAACTTTGGTGTCGAAATAGATGTATTCGTCATCTTGATAAACAACCATATTAGAGTAAAATTGTTTCACAAGGAGAGGATAATATGGAATGTCTTCACACCAAAGGTGGAAGAGAGAAACGGTATGTAGAAGATGATGGAGATTGAAGGTCTGAATTTTCGGATAACTAAAACTGATTGATTGTTCGAGATGGAATGGGGCGAATTCCATGGCGGCATATTTCGCGCAGGCTTCTTCGGTCGGAGTGAATCTATGAGAAGAACATGGATTTGAAAAGGGAAACATCTAGAGATGAATGAGGAGTATCTGCGAGAAATCTGTGGTGTCTTTCTCAGAAAAAGAAAAGAGTATTCGGAATATGGAGTGTTGATCTTTCTTATGAGAAAAAGAAGATCCATAGAGTTTAAATAAGGATTTGAAGAGGGAAATTCGAAATTTTGAATCATCAAAAACTAAAAGAAAATTAATTGATAACTTTCCTTATCTTCTCTAGAGGTTGAAGAACCGATTGGTGCGAAAAACGGTGGAAGAAAACGGTCAAATCGCAGTTCTGCGGAAAACTGCAATTTTCTGGTTGACTAGTCGAAACGTCTAGTCGACAAATCGATGCGCAGAGAGTATTGTAAAGAGAATATACGAAAAATAAGAATTTTTAAATCATAAAACCGGTCAAACAAGAGGACACACAGGACCTGTCTCTCTGTCATAGGGCTAGGGTAGGTTGTACTTTGAGCTTGACTAAGCAAGGCCACTTTTCAAGGAGTGTGTATTAGTCAACTTGTAGTACCAAGTTGCTTTTTGAAAAAGTGGAGGGAAAAGCAAAAAGTTGGGCGGTTTGTTTCTAGCGGATTTGAAAAGTGGTTTGACGAATATTACAGATTAAATATATTATTAAGAAAATATATAGATATAACAAGATATAAGAATATTTAACGGGTTAGTCGACCAGAACTACTTGCTAGTCGACCAATAAAAATATAAAATAATTCTGAAAATTCCAGAAAAATTCTATATTGATATTAACATAATATATAACTATAATCTATAATCAAAATTCCGATTCACTAACTATACCAAGTTCTCTTCTAAGTTTTAAAAAAGTCTCTTCTTTAAGAGGCTTAGTCAGGATATCGGCGATTTGATTCTTAGGGTCTATATACTTAAGAATAATATCACCGTTTTGGACATGATCATCCAAGAAATGGTGACGTATATTTATGTGCTTAGTACATGCATGATGTACTGGATTTTTGGACAAATTTATAGCACTAGTGTTGTCACACATTATAGGACATGTGTCACATTTAATGCCATAATAAAAAATTGTTTGTTTCATCCATAAAATCTGTGCACATGCTAGACCAGCGGCAATGTATCCCGCTTCGGTGGTAGATAAAGAAACAGAATTTTGTTTCTTACTAAACCAAGAAACTAATGCATATCCTAAAAAGTGACAAGTTCCACTTGTACTTTTACGATCAGTTTTGCAACTAGCAAAATCTGCGTCACTATATGAAATTAAATCAAATGAATTTGATTTTGGATAATATAAACCAAAATCAGATGTGTGCTTGATATACCTAATTATCCTTTTGACAGCAGTCAAATGTGATAACTTAGGATCAAATTGATATCTAGCACATATACAAACAGAAAACATAATATCGGGTCTACTTGCGGTAAGATAAAGTACCGATCCAAACATACCTCGATATAATATTTGATCAACATTCTTACCAGTTGGATCTTTATCAAGATTTGATGACGTACCCATGGAAGTACGTTTTTCTGCAGAATGCTCTAATCCAAACCATTTTATGAGTTCCTTTGTATATTTACTTTGGTGTATAAATATATCTTCCTTCATTTGCTTGATTTGAAGTCTAAGGAAATATGTTAATTCACCCATGTGACTCATCTCAAATTCATTCTGCATTTCCTTAGAAAATTCTTGACAAAGAGAATCATTAGTAGAACCAAAAATTATATCATCAACATATATTTGTATAATGATAACATCAGAATCTATATGTTTGGTAAATAAAGTAGAATCTATTTTTCCAATAGAATAACTAGATTTTAACAGAAAATTTTTCAATCTTTCATACCAAGCACGAGGTGCTTGTTTTAATCCATATAATGCTTTCTTTAACTTGAAAACATGATTATCCAAACTTTCATGTTGAAATCCTGGTGGTTGTTCTACATAGACTTCTTCCTTTATAATACCATTAAGAAATGCACTTTTAACATCCATTTGATATAACTTGAAATCTTTGTAACATGCATATGCTAAAAGCATTCTAATAGATTCTAATCTTGCTACAGGAGCATAGGTTTCATCATAATCGATGCCTTCTTCCTGATTATAACCTTGTGCAACTAATCTAGCCTTATTTCTAACTACTTGACCAGATTCATCCAATTTATTCTTAAATACCCATTTTGTTCCTATATTAGGATGATCTGAAGGTCTAGGTACTAATTCCCATACATCATTCCTTTTGAATTGATTAAGCTCTTCCTGCATTGCTATAATCCATGAACTATCTTTGGTTCAATAATATTCTTTGGTTCAATGGATGATATAAATGCACAATTAGTCATTTGTTCTAGTTGAGATCTAGTTCTTACTTTATGAGAAATATCTCCAATAACTAGATCATGTGAATGATTAGAAATTTCAACAAATGCTTTAGGAAGACTTGTATTTTCAGGAATAATTTCATGAATGTAATTCTTAGAATCATCGTTATCTAACTTAGTGTTTTCTAAAGAACTAGTGATAAGTATAGAATCTTCTTCATCTAAATGTGTGATAGGTGTAAACTTCTCATCAAAACTTACATGAAGATATTCCTCAATACATAAGGTTCTTTTATTATAAATTCTATATGCTTTACTACGTGTAGAATATCCTACAAAAATACATTCGTCTGATTTAGAATCAAACTTATCTAGTGAATCCTTAGTGTTAAGGATAAAGTATATACAACCAAATGTTTTAAAATAAGACACACGAGGTATACGATCATAAAACAATTCAAAACAAGTTTTATTCATTTGTGGTCTTACCAAAATTCTATTCAAAACATAACATGCAGTAGCAACGGCTTCTGTCCAAAAGTATTTTGGTAAAGAACTATCACATAACATGGTTCTAGCACATTCTTGTAATATTCTATTTTTCCTTTCTACTACACCATTTTGTGGTGCGGCTCGAGGAAAAGAGAAGTTATGTGTTATACCATGTTTATTACAAAATTTTGTAAATAATTCATTTTCAAATTCTCCTCCAAGATCACTACGAATAGTAATAATGGATGAAGATTTTAAGTTTTGAATTCTTTTATAAAATATTGTAAATTCTTCAAATGCATCATTCTTATTCTTTAAAAATAATACCCATGTAAATCTAGAAAAATCATCAACAATTACAAATGCATACTTATTACCATTCAAAGAGGCTACTCTAGAAGGACCAAATAAATCCAAATGTAAAAGTTCAAGGGGTCTTTTTGTAGAAATAACATCTTTCAATTTAAAAGAGGATTTATGCATTTTACCTTGTTGACATGCATTACAAAATTGTGTATGAGTAAAAGATATATTAGGCATACCAGAAACTAATTTTTGTTTTGAAATACGTGCTAAATGCTTAAAGTTAGTATGTCCAAAACGTTTATGCCATAATAATGTGTTATCTGTGGATGCTAGTAAACAATGATTATTAGTAGAAACTTTCATGCATAGTGTATATATATATATATACTATATATATAACTATATATACTATATATATATATACTATATATATATATACTATATATATATACTATATATATACTATATATATATACTATATATATATATATATAATTCTTACGACTATGCTGAAATAAAATATTAGTCATATTAAGATCATATATAATACATGCATTCTTTTCGAAAACTATTTTAAAATATTTATCGTATAATTGAGAAATGGATAAGAGATTATGTTTCAAACCGTCAACGAGGAGCATGTTTTCAATGATTGGCTTAGTTGGATCACCAACTGTTCCGATGCCAATCACTTTACCTTTGTTGTTATCACCAAAAGTAACAGTGCCACCATCTTTGAATTGTACGGTTGATAGAAGTTTGATGTTCCCGCTCATGTGTTTAGAACATTCACTATCTAGTATCCATCTTTCTTTTATAGGTACCTGAAAGATAAACAATAAATATTGGTACCCTTTTATATGGGTCCTTATGATTAGTCTTTAGGAAACCAAACCCAAGTGGAATTTGGTTTCTTCAAATAATTAGGAGAAAGAATAACATTTTTCATAAAATTAGAAACATATGTAACTTTATCATATAAACAAATATCTTTGGGAACCCAAATATTATGCATAATTGTTTTCTTAGAAGATTTAAGAAAAATTGTCTTCTTTGGAATATGAATAGTATCCTTTTTCATATTATTAGAAGAATCAATTTTCTTAGCATGGGTAAATACATGCTTTTTCTTTTCTAAAACAACATTACCAAGAATATTAGAGTTGGGAGTATTCTCATATCCCAAACCTTGTCTATGATTATCAGGATGTTGTTTTCTAAGTAAATCATCAAGGTTATTCTTTCCTTTATTAAACTTACTAATGTTAGAAGACATATCATCATATTTCATCTTTAGAGAAGAGATATACTTATCTACAATGGAAATACGTGAAAACATATTATGATTCTCAAATTTGAGAGTCTCATTTTCATGTAGTAATTTATCATTTTGAGAAGATAATGTTTCCTTCTCTATTTTTAAACTATCTAATGAAGAAGATGAAGAGGTTAGTTCTTGATGAGAAAGAACTAATGCCTTATGTTGAGAATTCAATTTCTTGAATCTCATATATGATTCATTAAAAGCATCAAGTATTTCTTCATTATCTAAACTACTTACCTCATTTTCACTTTTTGCCATAAAGCACATATGAGCATTTTCTTCATTAGATTGATCGTTGACTTCTTCTTCTTCATCTGAAGATGAAGCATCCCATGTTGCTGCTAGTGCCTTCTTTTTCTTTTCGAATTTCTTGTCCTTTCTGAAGTTGTTGAATGTTCTTTTTTTGGCTTAAGAAGTGGAAAATCCTTTTTTCATATGTTCTGGCCTGTTGCATTGAAAACACAAAGACGCATCAGTAGTTTTAGGCCTAAAAATTTTAAACTTACCTCTTCGTAGAAACTTCTTGAAGTTTCTAGTTATTAGTGCCATGTCTTCATCATCCATGTCTGAATCATCGGTGTCTGATGAAGCGGTGAAGGCAAGAGTTTTCTTCTTTGTATCTGCTTGTTCTTTGCGATCTTGAAGTTGTACTTCGTTGGGCATCAAATTTCCAACGAGGCTTTCAACGGTAAGTGTTGATAAGTCATTGGCTTCTTCTATTGCTGTGGTCTTTCTTTCCCATTCTGGTGTCAAGGCACGAAGGATCTTCCATACTTGTTTCGTTTGAGAGTAGGTTTTGCCAAGGGCAATTAAGGAGTTAACAATGTCGGTGAAACAAGTGATCATTTCTCCAATTGGTTCATTCTCCTTCATTCTGAATAACTCAAACCTGTGAATAAGAACATAGATTTTAGTTTCCTTAACTTTATTAGTTCCTTCATGTGTTACCTGAAGTGTATGCCAGATGTCATATGCAGTTTTGGCCTGGGAGACACGATTGAACTCATTCTTATCCATGGCACAGAATAGTACATTCATTGCTTTGGAGTTGCGAGTGGCGGCGGATTTGTCATTAGTGGTCCATTGGGTAAAGGGAGTGGTAGGCTTCTCGTATTGAGTTTCCAACATGTTCCAAAGTTCGTAGTCGATGCTTTGAAGATAGATTGTCATCCTTGTCTTCCAATAGGAGTAGTTGGAACCATTGAATAGTGGATGCCTTGTAGTAGAGTGCCCTTCTGGAAATTGTGATGAAGACGTTGAAGTGTTCATCAGATAGGTGTAGGCCATTTTAACCATATAGCTCTGAAACCAAATGTTGGATCTCCTGGCACACCAAATACACTAGGGGGGTGAATAGTGTAAATCACGACGATATTGCAAAATTAAATGTTAATAAAAAATTGCAATAAGAGTGCGGAAAATAAAAAGATCACAATCCAGAAAATGCAAACGCAAACACAGAGATTTTTATTCTGGTTCGGATCCTTGTGATCCTACGTCTAGTCCTCTACCTCGTAGAGATTTGAATCTACTAAAACACTTGCTCCCGCAAGTAATCAACATACAAAGATGCCAACACTGTACAATCTCTTCAACAAGAGATTCACCAAATAAAGTAAAAGAAAGAGTTGAAACAATATCACTTATAGCCTTGATAATTGATGGAATTATTGCGCAAGATTGGTGATGGAATCTCCAAGGTTAAAGATGTGGATTTTGGTAGAACACTCTTGGAAATTAGACTTCCTATAGGGACTAAATTTCTACAGAGTTTTCCCTATGGAAATCTGAAAATCTCACTCTTTCTAGAGAGAGAAATCTTAAGAAAATAGAAAGTGAGAGAATTTTCGTGTGATTTAGGCAGGGGTCTGGGGGTCTATTTATAGTCAAAAAGTTAGTTTTCGAACGTTGAACAACTACCTAAATTTTCAAAAAATTCTGAGATGTTTTTCCAAAAATTAGTCGACTAGTCAAAACTATTAGTCGACTAATAGTGCTGACAGGTCAGAAAAGGACTGTTGAAGTGTCCATTGATAGAACAACGGAAATAAACTTCTCCAAACAGACAGAAATGGCTAGGAACTGAAAAGTGACGTTGGAGGATAGTTTCTAACTGCCATTAAATAATTAGAAAATTATTTAATAGAAATCAGTTATAATAACTGACGTTATAACTATTTGAAAAACTGTCTGGCAGACTAGGAAAACTTATCAGTCGACTAAAAATAAAATTTTGAGAAATTTTTCAGAAAATGATCCTTAGGCTTGAAAAATAGTTTTTGACCAAAAAATAATTTTTCATATAAAAATTATTAGTCGATTGGGGAAAAATATTAGGCTGCTAATTTTTTCTGAAGTTTGGATTTTGAGGCTGAGTCCTAAAGAACCAAGATAAGATATTATCAAGGCTTTAACAATCTAAAGTTTTGCAAGAATAAAAGATAAAATTACATCATCTTTCTCAAGATATAAGAATTCATTGCTTGAGCTTCATCGTGCATTTTGATGCTTGTTCTTGCAACGTAACTTTGATGATTGTCATATGTGAAATTTTGAGCTTGATAATCTGCATCCAAAGAGTTAGTATACACACACATATATAAATGATTGTATCATCAAAAACTTTATGGGAAGAGAAACTTTATGTTTCCAACAAGTTCGACCTCCGATGCAAACCACAGACCGCCATCATGGGACAAGCGCTGGCAGACTTCATCGCTGAATGCACCATCAACGGAGGAACGCCCTCCGAGGGCGGGGACCCGAACATGGTAACGCCTCAACCTCTGTCTTTATTTTTGGCTGACGTCGTTCTCACCGATCAACTAATGGGCAAAGATGCGTGGGTAGTCCACGTGGACGGTTCGGCGACCCAGGCAGGGAGCGGGGCCGGTATCGTTATCCGAACCCCCGAGGGAAACACCATTGAGTATGCACTTCGGTTCGAGTTCCCGGCCACTAATAACGTGGCCGAGTACTAGGCCGCAATCAATGGCCCAAAGCTAGCTCGGGCCCTGGGAGCGGGCTCCATGCGCCTCCTTAGCGACTCCAAACTCATCGTCAACCAGCTGCAAGGTGAATACGAGGCTCGGGAGGAGGTGATGCAACACTACCTAACCTCAGCCAGGGCCGAGCTTTCCAGGTTCAAACACGCCGAGACCCGCCACCTGCCGCGATCAGATAACGCCCACACCGACGCCCTCTCCAAGCTGGCTTCCTCTTCTCTTAAGAAGTTGGGTCGCGCCATATATGTTGAGCACCTTCGAACCCCCAGTACGTAGGAGAGAGAGCTAATGGTCATCGACGTAGAGCCCACCTGGATGGATCCGATCATACGGTACCTATCCATGAGAGAAGTCCTGACAGACCAGGACGAACACCGCGCACTGGAACGGAAAGCCCTCCGGTACGTCCTCCATGAAGGGGTCCTGTACAGAAGGTGCTGGACAAAGACTGATGTCCTCCCCTACCTCAAGTGCCTCAGACCACAGGATGCTGACTATGTCCTCCGGGAGGTCCACGAAGGGATCTGCGAGAATCACCACGGGGGCATGACAGTCGCCATGAAGATCTTAAAGCAAGGCTACTACTGACCGACCTTGGTCAAAGACTCAACCGAGCATGTCTGGAAATGTCCGGAATGCCAACGGTTCGCCCGACTCAGCTCGTCTGCCCCGTCGGACCTTGTCCCAATAATTAGCTGATCACTCCTTATTTTACACATTTTTCCCGCATGTTTGCATGCCATTTAGATCGCCCAAATCATGTTTTTCACGATATATCGACGATATTACGATGCTTTTCACGATTTGTTGTTTTTGTCGCATTTCAGGTGATTTGGCACGATTTGGAGTGATCTCGAGATGCGCTTACTCCAGACGGTCACCGACGACCTCCCCGAGGGGTATTTTGCTGTTGGAGAGGAGCGGAAGAAGAACGGACGTCGCAGGAGCGACGATGAGGCCAAAACAAGCAATTTGGGCATGTTTTGTGTCCCACTCGGCCGAGTGAAGGAGTCACTCGGCCGACCAGTGAGACACCGCTCGGCCGACCAGATCAGACACGATTCATATATGCACTCGGCCGAGCGACGGAGACCACATCGGCCGAGTGACGAGACCCCGTCCGCCCGAGTGGCGCCCAGACGAAGCCCTTCAAAAATCGCCATGTTATTGTTTTTCGGCTGCCTGAGCTTCAGAAGACCCACTCGGCCGAGTGTATAATCCCGACCGCCCGAGTACCATGAAGCCATCGGCCGAGTGACGACAACTCACTCGGCCGAGCCGCCCCCGAAGTGAAGACCCCTGAAGATCAAGACTTACTGGAAAATTACAGGGTTTCTCACTCGGCCGAGCGACTTTTGTCACTCGGCCGAGTGCGACGCGCTGCCTGTAGCGAAAATTGCGGAAAACAGGCTGCGCAGGGGTATTTTGGTCACAGTTTTTGGACGATTTTGGGGGGGTATTTAACCCCTGTTTTTACCCTAGTTTTGAGAGCTTTTCTCTTAGATTTTTTGTAGCCTTTTAGATTACCTTTTTAGATTTATTCTTGAGATTGGAGAGGAGACAAAAGTTGATTTTTGTAGAATTATTTGAAGAACTCCATTGGTTTGTGTTTTCTCTTCTCTAAAAATTCTATTTTTATTGCATATCTCAATATTGTGATGAATTCTATTGCTTATTTCATTGACTATTTTTGTGATCTTGCTATGAATTATGAGTAGTCGCCACGTCTTGGGGCGTGTGGATGAACCCTACAAGCCCTATTTCATGATTGTGATGAATTGGTAGGAATTTTGCTAGAATTGCTATTAGGGATTAGATTGGGATCAATTTACTACGGATGGCTAGGAATTCACATCGATTGGGATTTGCAAGAGATTGGATCCCAATTCGATAGGAAACCCTAGAAATCCGAATTGGGTTGGAATCGAATTTCCGTAGTATCGGTTTGCAAGAGATTGGACCGATACTAGGGTTTCCGGTTCCAATTCCGTGTCAATACCCGTTTGCAAGAGATTGGACGGGTAGGAACTATCCCAATCTAGGTCGTGGGCCGAGTTTGCAAGAGATTGGGCTCGGGGCGCGATTGAACGATGATGTTGATCCTAATGCTAGCTTCCCTAGGCTAGGGTTTGCAAGAGATTGGACCCGAGCCTAGGATAGCTATAGACCGACAACAGCGCGAGTGCGTGAGCTTGGTTCTACATTCAGTTGCAACTAGTTCACCCAAAATCTTATTCTAGCGATCTTGATACCGATGAACCACTTTTACGAAATATGGTGAGTAGCGGGAATTCCCCATTCCCTAGACGTTCTTTATTTGATTTGATATTTCCGTACTTTGTCTGACGATTGTGACAGGATCGCCAAAGGCAAATTTCTCTCTTCTTAAATAGCCAGGTTGATTGAATCAAGCACGGTCATTCGTCCTCCCTGTGTTCGATAACCCGCTCGCTGCTATACCGTGCGTTTGCGGTAAAACTACAACCGTTCTTTGGGGTTACATCCCGGAGCGATCAAGTTTTTGGCGCCGTTGCCGGGGACCATCGTTTTGACGGTATTCGTCATCGACCACCCGGAAGAATGGAGGATGCAATGTCAACAATAGAACTCAGTCAGGAAGACTATGACTCCTTCACAGACCTCCTTAAGGAACTTGTCGATGAGGTCCACGCTACCAGAGCTTTTGCTATCGACATCACGGACCCTGACGAGCAACTGTTCGCTAGTTTCGTGATGGACCAAGTCTCCCCGGAGGGGACTATCGGAGGCAGCGTCAGAGTTGATGTGATGGACGACAAGCTATATTTCGAAGACGGTAGAACAAGTGTCGAGGATCACTATACTCCGGGAGGATCTTCAGAGCAAGCCATCGTTCAGGGAGTTACACCCCATGACACTTACCCTTGCTTCTACGAGTCGTCTGATGTGTTTCTTGATTCCAGGAACGAACCGGAGCCGAGTGAAAGCTCTGATGACGCTAGCACAGAATCTGAGTGCGCCTATTTCGATGCATTGTCCTCACTAAGTAGTGAGTCTGACTCTTCACAAGAGAGCGTGCCACCTGAGCACGAGCTAGACCCGGCTGACAAGGAAGAAGCCAAACTCATGCGAGCTGATGAAGTAGAAGGAGCGGCGCCTCTTCAGGTAGAACTTAAACAATTACCTCCGAATCTAAGGTACGCCTTTTTGGGTAACAAATTAACTTTCCCGGTGATAGTAAACTCCCACCTCGCGCCAGACCAACTTGAAAAACTCCTGGACGTTCTTAGGAGCCATAAAGATGTCCTGGGATACACTATCTCCGATCTAAAAGGGATAAGCCCTAGGCTTTGCACGCATAGGATCCATTTGGAGGATACCGACGCCACCTCCATAGAGCCTCAAAGGCGGTTAAACCCGAACATGAAGGAGGTGGTTAAAAAGGAAATCCTAAAATTGCTAGAAGCCGGTATAATTTATCCTATCTCAGACAGTAGATGGGTTAGCCCCGTTCACGTCGTCCCCAAGAAAGGGGGGATGACTGTCATAAAAAATGAAAAAGGTGAGCCCATATCTACGCGCACTGTCACGGGATGGTGAATGTGCATTGACTATAGGAAACTCAATAAAGCCACCCGAAAGGACCATTACCCATTGCCCTTCATTGATCAAATGCTTGAACGCCTTGCAAAACATAAATACTTTTGCTATCTAGACGGGTATTCGTGATTCTTCCAAATCCCTTTGCACGAAGATGACCAAGAGAATACAACTTTCACTTGTCCCTATGGCACCTATGCCTACCGTAGGATGCCGTTTGGCCTTTGTAATGCTCCCGCCACCTTTCAGAGGTGTATGACATCCATATTTTCCGATTACATTGAAAATATTATGGAAGTTTTTATGGATGATTTCTCGGTTTATGGAAGTGAGTTTGACTCTTGCTTGGAAAATCTTACTAAAGTCCTAAAAAGGTGCCAACAAAACAATCTCACTCTCAATTGGGAGAAGTGTCACTTCATGTTCACGGAAGGTATAGTTCTCGGACATCTTGTCTCTTCGAGAGGAATTGAGGTAGATAAAGCAAAGATTGAGGTAATCGAGAAACTCCCTCCTCCTATTAATGTCAAGGGCATTAGAGGCTTTCTTGGTCACGCGGGATTTTACCGCCGCTTCATCAAGGATTTCGCCTCGATTGCCCGACCGCTTACTTCCTTGCTCGCTAAAGATATTCCTTTTGTTTTTTCAGGAGAATGCTTGCAAGCCTTCAACACCTTGAAGGAAGCACTAGTCTCCGCGCCCATCATACAACCAACGGATTGGAGCCTTCCTTTTGAGCTAATGTGTGATGCTAGCGACCAAGCCATTGGAGCGGTGTTGGGACAAAGAAAAGATAAGAAACTTCATGCGATATACTATGCGAGCAAGACATTGGATGACGCGCAGAAAAACTACACAACTACCGAGAAAGAGCTTCTAGCGGTCGTCTATTCCATAGAGAAGTTTCGCTCCTACCTCCTCGGTTCCAAGGTGATTGTCCACACCGACCATGCGGCATTGGAGTATCTTTTAAACAAGAAGGAGGCCAAACCTCGGTTGATTAGGTGGATACTCTTGTTGCAAGAATTCGACTTAGAGATCAGAGACAAGAAGGGTACGGACAATGTCATGGCGGATCATTTATCTAGGCTCATTCGCGACAAGGAGGATGTGAGTTTGCCTATCGACGACACTTTCGTGGATGAGAGGCTATATGCCATAAGGACCGGAGAGGTCCCTTGGTACGCGGACTTCGTCAACTACTTGGCTTGTGGAATTAAACCGCATGGGATGCCCACACATCAAAAGAGGAGATTTCTTCATGAAGTCCGTAGCTATTTCTGGGAAGATCCATACCTCTTCAAGATATGCAAGGATGGCGTCATTCGGAGGTGTGTTTCTAAAGAGGAGGCGACATCCATCATTTTGCATTGCCACGGTCTACCATGCGGAGGACATCATGCCGCCTCTAAAACTACCGCTAAGATTTTGCAGAGCGGGTTCTTCTGGCCGACAATGTTTAAAGACACCCACGACTTTGTAAAGGGGTGCGATAGATGCCAACGGACCGGGAATATCTCCAAGCGCAATGAGATGCCAATGAGGCCCATCCAAGAAATTGAGCTTTTTGATTGTTGGGGAGTAGACTTCATGGGACCATTTCCGTCGAGCAATGGCAACAAATACATCCTATTGGCCGTCGACTATGTCTCCAAATGGGTGGAAGCAATCGCCACCCCTACTATTGATGCAAGGGTCGTCTCCAAGTTCTTCAAGCAAAATATCTTCCCGCGCTTCGGAGTGCCTCGTACCTTGATAAGCGACGGGGGGAGCCACTTCATAGAGAACAAGTTTGAAGCCATGCTAAAGAAGTACGGAGTAAACCATAGAGTTGGCATGGCATATCACCCCCAGACAAGCGGCCAAGTGGAAGTCTCAAATAGAGAGATCAAGCAAATTCTCGAGAAGAACGTGGATCGGTCTAGAAAGGATTGGTCAATGAAGCTAAACGATGCTCTATGGGCATATCACACGGCCTTTCGCACCCCCATCAGTACCACACCGTTCAGACTAGTTTATGGGAAGGCTTGCCACTTGCCGGTAGAGTTGGAACACCACGCATATTGGGCCATCAAGACCTTTAACTACGACTACAAGAGTGCGGCGGTGAGGCGACTCTTGGACATCAACGAACTTGATGAAATAAGGAGAGACGCCTACAAGAGCTCGAGAATTTACAAAGAAAGGACCAAGATTCTCCACGATGCCCGCATTACCGTCACAGACTTCAAGGTAGGAGACAAGGTCTTACTCTATAATTTCCGGCTCCGACTATTTCCCGGAAAGTTGAGGTCACGTTGGTCCGGACCTTTCACCATTAAGAACATACAACTGGGAGGGGCCTTCGAGTTGGAAAGCAAAGACGTGGCCTCGTTCAAGGTATATGGTCAGAGACTCAAGCATTATTCCGAGGGAATCCCAACGGGAGAAATCAATAGAATATATCTACTTAAGGGATGGCCGGATGATCTTTCATACCTCCTTGATGAGGTAATTGAAGAGGCGACCCCCCGCTCGATTGGCGCTCTTTTCGATGAGGATTTCGAGGAAGGCCCGGATTTAGGCCGAGATGAGAAGATAGATGATTCCCCCGACCTCTCCGCTGAAAATGATGAAGGCGACGCTGATGTCGCAAGGATTCGAGAGCTCTGTAAGCTCTCGAAATTGAAGTCTCCGAAGAAAGCTCCGCCGATATGGAAATCGGCGTCACCGGTGAAGCCGTCGACCGGGGCAAACGCTAGCTTAGGGGAGCCTCCCCCCAACACAATTCGAGACGAGAGACCACCGCGGGAGAACACGCCGCCGCAACTTCTGAATCCAAGCGTTCTCCCCGGAAAGTTTGATGGGTGCATCTCATATGCACCAAACATCCCGCATTAATTGAAAATCATAGGGGGTCGAGCTCACGACCTTAAACGAGCGCTTGTCGGGAGGCAACCCGACGGTTATTGCTTTATTTTTACTTTTTCTTTATTTTTGTTTTAGAAATTTTTAGTGTTTTGAGTCGTTCGCCCAAAAATTTTGTGATAACGGGTCCTATTTTTCTTGACAGGAGAGGAGATAGGTAAATTCATCATGAGGAGGATGAACGAGACGAAGAGGAGCGCCCCAGGAAGACGCTCGATGCTTAGGAGTAAGATGAAATCGACTGGAGGAAGAAAGACGGAGTTTAGAGCCCAAACGAAGACAAACAGCAGAAAACAAGGCTCACTCGGCCGAGTATACTAGTCACTCGGCCGAGTACACAAGTTCGTCCGGCCGAGCCGCTCACGAACGAGGGAAGTCTGCTGTACCCAACTCTCTGTTTATTTTCCTAATTTCAGTATAACTGCTACTCGGCCGAGTATATAATTTCACTCGGCCGAGTAAAACGGATACGCTCCTAAGGCGAGTCTTGCCGAGTAGCTTGAGCCACTCGGCCGAATGGACTTACTCCACTCGGCCGAGGCTGGCAAAGCCACTCGGCCGAAGCGTTAGCGGGGAGAATTTTCCATTGATCCCACTCGGCCGAGTGACATAGTCACTCGGCCGAGTCGTAACTTTTATTATATAAGGGGCCGAGGGGGGGGCATGTTTTTCAAAACGCAAAAATCCCAAACGCCCGACCGCTCGCATTCCCCTCGCCCGTTCGCCTCGCTCGCGCCCTCACTCACCCGACCACCGGTCGCCGCGCCACCGCTCGGCCAGCCATCGCCGGCCGAGCACCGCCGCGCCTCGCCCGAGTCGCCGCCGGCGGCCACCACACCGGCCACCTCCGGTATCGCCTATTTCGCCTTTTTCTCCTCTTTTTGTGTATTTTTCGAGGATCCATGTGTTAAACGACCCCCAAACCCTAATCAATTTCTATATCTATCTATTATACCCCTAATGCTCCATACGTTTTGAATATTACCCGCTGATATCTCCATTTCATGCGCAGGTTGTTTTTGGGAGCTTAGGGGAGCCCAGGGGAGCTTCTACGGACTGATTTGGGCTTCGCGGAGGCGCTGTCTTTGCACGCTTCCATTGCTTAGCACTCGCGACGTGTCGGGGTATACTCTTTCCTTTATTTTGCACACGCCGCACTTTTCTCATTTTTTGGCGCGCGCTCGGGGCCGATATGCCGCCCCGGACACGGCCGCGGTCGAAGAGAGCTTCCGCCAAGCGGAAGCGGTCGGATGATGTCGGCCCCTCCCACGAGTTGGAGGACTCTCCTCCGCCTTCTCCCACACACCCCATCCACCCAGCACAGCCTGCAAGCCCCGTACACCCCGCACAGCCTGCAGTGCCCACACAGCCCGCACAGCCCGCACAGCCACTCCCTGCCGCTCCACAGCCACCACCTCCGGCTCCACTGGTCGGGCCGCTCGGGATTACGTTCCGAGACGACGCACACCGCGCCGTCTTCGAGCGTATCTCCCAGCGCTCGATCGTACCCTCCAGGTTTGCACACCTTGCTGACCTAGGACGCCTTGGGGTACTAGAGGGGATGCTCACGTTGTACGACAACGTGGGCTGGCGAGATTTCTTTCAGGTGTCGACGGACACGTTTACCCGTCCGACACTTGAGGTACTTAGTTCGATCGCCCGGACCGACGAGGGATGCTCGTTTCGGTTCATGGACCGGGAGTGCCGGGTCACTCTTGGTATGATGAGAGCATTTTTCGCGTGGCCCGATATCCCCGGAGCCGATCGCGGATACGGCCCCACCCATATCCCCCCACCTTCCTTCGACGTCGGTGCCTTCTGGGCCCGGATTACGGGTCTTCACGCTGCCTTTGACCCTAGTAGGGCCAAGGCCTCGGCCATTGTCCATCCCTGCCTCCGTATTGCTCAGCGCCTTATGGCGACGACCTTTTTGGCCAGATATGAGCCGGGCACGATGTCTACGCCAGAGCTCTACATGCTCTACGCGATGACACGTCCCAGAGATCTATCTAGGGATGGCGATGAGCTTGTCCCCGCCGTCGTGATTGATGTCGCGACTTGGTTTTTGGACCGCATCATTGTATCGGTGGGCGCTCGCTCACTGATATGCTCCGGCGGCCTGATCACCTTGCTTGCCCTTATGACCGGCGAGGACTTCCCCGACGACCTGCGACGAGCACCGGGCCCCACTTCTTTGTCGATCGATGTTATGGCCCGGATGAAGATGCTTCGTCCGCACGGTGAGCGTCACTGGGTCTGGTTGCACGGCCCTTACGGTGCCGATTACATGATTCTTCCGAGCCCAGCTCAGACTCAGATTGCACCAGCCCACGTGGACTGGCTCCCTGCGATGGATGTTCTCATCACCGCTGCTTACGTGCTCGAGGCCGAGGAGGCCGAGGAGGCCCACGCTGCCCACGCTGCCCCCCGCAGACCCTGTTGCACCTGCCGAGCCTGCTGCCCCTATTGACCCCGTGGCCCCTCAGCCTATACCTGATGTTTCCGCTGCTCCTGACACCTCTGTCCCCACCTCTGTCGGTGTCGGGAGTACCTTAGCTGAGCCCACCTCCACTGCTTCCGAGGCTGTCACCACCACCACTGGCCCTCTGTCTGCTGAGCCTATTTCTTCTGCACCACCCGAGCGCCCGCCGACCGTAGTTGAGTGCGGAGAGCCCTCTGTTTCCACTGCTGCTGTATTTTCCGAGAGTGTCGTGGCGTCTGTCCACACTTCTGTGCCACTGACCTCTCTGGCCGCCTCGCTGCCACTTTTGCACTCTTCTTTCGCTGCTGCTGCCTCCACTTCTCACCAGCCGGTGCCCCGGCCTCACACTGAGGCCAGGCCCACATTTGCGAGCGCATCGCCTTTCGTTCCCTTCCCCGCTGAGCCCGTCACATACGCGACCCGAGTACGCCAGCCCCGCCCTGCACAGCCCCGACCGGTGCGTCCCTCTTCACCACCTCCCCCCCGACACTGTACTTCAGAGCATTCGTGCTCTAGAGGGGGTGGTGAGTGGCCTCAGAGGCGACCTTAGGACTCTGTCCTCCACCGTCTCTGCGATGGCTGGTCGCTTTGACCTGCTCCCGTAGATTCACTACTGTCTTACCCAGGTCCTGGAGCGTCTCCCCCGCGTACCCCCACCCACCCAGCAGGTTCCCACCCACACTTCCACACACACTCAGCCTGCTACCACTTCCACACCCACACCCGCTCAGCAGCCTGCCCAGCCACCACCACCACTTCCGCCTCAGGACGGAGACGACGCAGCACCACCTTCTTAGGCACCCTTGATGCCATCGATTATTCCTGCCGTTGTGCTGCCCGTTTCTGCTGGGTCCTGTTGCATTTTTGTCCACCACCCCCTCCCCTCACTTATTTTGGGTTTCTCATTCAGATCGTATCCTTATATATATTTTTTGGGAGAGATGGAGAGTTTTGGTGCCCCACCTTTATATCTGTATCACTCCTATCTGTGCATGCATCATGTCCGCATCATATTTTTCGTTTCTTTATTTTTCGTTTATTTCCCTTTTTTCCCCCATCATGCATGCATCCTCACTTACCCCTCACATTACTTGTCTCTCGGTGTGCCCCACTTTGCACATTGAGGACACTGTGCCGTTTAGCTTGGGGGAGTGAGTTCTCACGTTCTTTTTTCGGTTTGCCACCTTTATTTTTAGTTTTTCACGCCATTTTCCGCTTTTGCACTTATTTTCATCATTTTTTTATTTTGCCATGCATCACGTTTTTCTTATTTTTCTGTGTGCCGCATTGTAAATAGTTCTATTTTTCCTTTATCTTTATTTCTTTCTTTTTCATCTCATGCTAGAGATGAATTTTCTGTGATGATGATGATGTGGAGTTAGCTTATTCTATATGCATGCTTTATTTGTCATGTCTTAGACTTTATTTCTGATATCATATGCTATGACTTGCCTTGCATCTAGAGATAGTATCCCACACTTTTTCCACATGAAAATGGATGAAATTTTATTATTAGCTGAGCCTGAATATTCATATGTATGCTATCACAGAAAACACACCAAGATTCACGCATTGAATGCCTATATCTGGAGTACTGATTTCTTTTCCTATATCACTTCTATATGCATGAATTGTACATTTCACTTCAGGATGATTGAATGATGTTAGCTATGATAAATCTGGATTAGTTAGCTTTTTTGTGATCGAAACTGAGTAGATTAGATTACCCTGCTGAAGTTGTTGTGCATGTCTCATAGAGTGAACCGAGAGATATATTCATTTCTTTCTCCACAAATGTTGAACATCATTTCTCTACTTTTAAAATCATTGGTGAATCTCCCCTTAGCGATTCTATTATATGGCATTTCCCCCGCTATTAATTCCTAGCTCCAAATTTCTTATTCAAAGAAAAAAAAGAGAAAAGAGAAAATATTCTTGTATATCATTATCTCTCTTTGAGTTGGGATCGTTGTGCATATATGCTATTGCATCAAAAAAAGGGAGAAAAAAAAGAAAAAGAAAAAGAAAAGAGGAAAAATCCTCAATAAGAGATCCCATCTCACTTTCTTTCTTTCTTCTCTCTTTTCGTGTTCGTTTTTATTACTTTTGGAGCTTTATAAAAATGGGGATGTAAATATTTTTTTATGCCACCACGCTTATAGATAAGCTTAGGGGAGGGGATCCATTGATGTGTAAGAGAGTGACTACTTGACATTGCACGACAACCTAGGTTAAGTAATATTCTATACTCAATGAGATTATTTCTAGCTTTACGAAGTCCAGAAGTCTAAGCCTAGCACTCATTTCATGAAATCCATACTTTTCTATTCTCTCTATTCTATAGTGTGATACTCTTATACTCCTGATGGAAAGCATTCAATTGAAAAGTCTGTGATCTGTGATTTGTATACCGCTTTAAATGATTCAGACGATGTTAATTATAAGATTATTCCGTTTTTCATGATTATATTGTTGCTCGTGGGTTTTCTATTTCTATTTGCACCATTATACTATGATATCAAAATAAAACTCTTTGACATGTGTTTTTCATTCAATGCATGCTATACGAGTAAGCGGAACCCACGTCCTGAGGAAATGATCTAGCAGCTTACCTCTTCGCTTCTTTCTTTCTTCTTTATTTATATTTCGTTTTTCATTCTTCTCCGTTTTTCATTCTTCATTTTTCGCCGTTTTCGTTTTCCGAATCCACCGGGTTCGCCTTTTACTTATCTTCCTCGAGGACGAGTAAGAGGTAAGCTTGGGGGATTTTGATCACTCCTTATTTTACACCTTTTTCCCGCATGTTTGCATGCCATTTAGATCGCCCAAATCATGTTTTTCACGATATATCGACGATATTGCGATGCTTTTCACGATTTGTTGTTTTTGTCGCATTTCAGGTGATTTGGCGTGATTTGGAGTGATCTCGAGATGCGCTTACTCCAGACGGTCACCGACGACCTCCCCGAGGGGTATTTTGCTGTTGGAGAGGAGTGGAAGAAGAACGGACGTCGCAGGAGCGACGAGGAGGCCAAAACAAGCAATTTGGGCATGTTTTGTGTCCCACTCGGCCGAGTGAAGGAGTCACTCGGCCGACCAGTGAGACACCGCTCGGCCGACCAGATCAGACACGATTCATATATGCACTCGGCCGAGCGACGGAGATCACATCGGCCGAGTGACGAGACCCCGTCCGCCCGAGTGGCGCCCAGACGAAGCCCTTCAAAAATCGCCATGTTACTGTTTTTCGGCTGCCTGAGCTTCAGAAGACCCACTCGGCCGAGTGGATAATCCCGACCGCCCGAGTACCATGAAGCCATCGGCCGAGTGACGACAACTCACTCGGCCGAGCCGCCCCCGAAGTGAAGACCCCTGAAGATCAAGACTTAATGGAAAATTACAGGGTTTCTCACTCGGCCGAGCGACTTTTGTCACTCGGCCGAGTGCGACGCGCTGCCTGTAGCGAAAATTGCGGAAAACAGGCTGCGCAGGGGTATTTTGGTCACAGTTTTTGGACGATTTTGGGGGGTATTTAACCCCTGTTTTTACCCTAGTTTTGAGAGCTTTTCTCTTAGATTTTTTGTAGCCTTTTAGATTACCTTTTTAGCTTTATTCTTGAGATTGGAGAGGAGACAAAAGTTGATTTTTGTAGAATTATTTGAAGAACTCCATTGGTTTGTGTTTTCTCTTCTCTAAAAATTCTATTTTTATTGCATATCTCAATATTGTGATGAATTCTATTGCTTATTTCATTGACTATTTTTGTGATCTTGCTATGAATTGTGAGTAGTCGCCACGTCTTGGGGCGTGGGGATGAACCCTACAAGCCCTATTTCATGATTGTGATGAATTGGTAGGAATTTTGCTAGAATTGCTATTAGGGATTAGATTGGGATCAATTTACTACGGATTGCTAGGAATTCACATCGATTGGGATTTGCAAGAGATTGGATCCCAATTCGATAGGAAACCCTAGAAATCTGAATTGGGTTGGAATCGAATTTCCGTAGTATCGGTTTGCAAGAGATTGGACCGATACTAGGGTTTCCGGTTCTAATTCCGTGTCAATACCTGTTTGCAAGAGATTGGACAGGTAGGAACTATCCCAATCTAGGTCGTGGGCCGAGTTTGCAAGAGATTGGGCTCGGGGCGCGATTGAACGATGATGTTGATCCTAATGCTAGATTCCCTATGCTAGGGTTTGCAAGAGATTGGACCCGAGCCTAGGATAGCTATAGACCGACAACAGCGCGAGTGCGTGAGCTTGGTTCTACATTCAGTTGCAACTAGTTCACCCAAAATCTTATTCTAGCGATCTTGATACCGATGAACCACTTTTACGAAATATGGTGAGTAGCGGGAATTCCCCATTCCCTAGACGTTCTTTATTTGATTTGATATTTTCGTACTTTGTCTGACGATTGTGACAGGATCGCCAAAGGCAAATTTCTCTCTTCTTAAATAGCCAGGTTGATTGAATCAAGCACGGTCATTCGTCCTCCCTGTGTTCGATAACCCGCTCGCTGCTATACCGTGCGCTTGCGGTAAAACTACAACCGTTCTTTGGGGTTACATCCCGGAGCGATCATTAGCCCCGGCCCATTCGACAAATGGGGTCTGGACATCCTCAGGCCTTTCACCTCCGGGAGGGGACAGAGGAAGTACCTGATCATGGCGGTGGATTACTTCACCAAGTGGATTGAGGCCGAGCCACTGGCCACCATCACCTGGAAGAAAGCGAAGGACTTCGTATGGAACTCCATCATCTCCAGGTTTGGGATCCCTCGATCCATCGTCACTGACAATGGAAAATAGTTCGATTCCATGGAATTCAAAGATTTCTACAGTCAGTGGAAAATCAAGCTCATGTTTGCCTCCGTGGCACACCCCCAAACCAATGGGATGGCCGAAGCCGTAAACAAATGTATCATCGAGCCACTGCGCAAGAAAGTGAGTGAGGCAGAGGAGAAATGGCCAGAGGAACTCCCTGGAATACTCTGGTCGTACTGAATGACCCATAAGGAGGCCACGGGGGAGACCGCCTTCATGATCGCTTATGGCGCTGAAGCGGTTGTGCCCGTTGAGGTGGGCAAGGAATCCCTCTGCCTCATACACTTTGATGAAGAGAGAAACTCGGAAGGAGCTCAACTTAGAGCTCGTGGATGAACGACAGAACCATGCCCTAGCCTCGATCGTCTGACAAAAACACCGGGTGGCCCGCTATTACAATTCCTGGGTCAAAGGAAGAAGTTTCCACCCAGGAGATATGGTCCTCAGGAAAGCGATCTTTAAACTGGAGATTGCCTACAAGGGGAACCTTGCTCCTAACTGGGAAGGGCCCTATAAGGTCGCAGAGGTCCTCGACCCAGCTACATACTGGCTCTCTACCCTAGGAGGGAAGACATATACACACGCCTAGAACGCAGAGCACCTCCGCAAATACTACCAGTGAGTGTACGTAACACTGCCACTCTCCCCCCAAAAGCAAATGTACCGAAAAACGACCATGAATAAAGAAGAGCCCTTTCCGGCATCTAGTCGTTCTTCAGGCACGGCAGGGAACAACCCCAGCGGGCAAGTCACCATTCGACCGAGAGGCCGAGGGCGAATCCCTCAGCTGACTAACCCGAGGATCGGCCTCCAGGCTCGGGGCAACTTTCCCACCAGGACGACCATTCGATCGACTGTAAGGCTAGGGCAACTCCCCCAGCTGGTCGACCATCCGATCGATCTTAAGGCTGGGGCAACTCCCCCAGCAGGCCGATCTTTCGATCGAATGTAAGGCTTGAGGCTACTCCCCCAGCAGGCCAACCATTCGATCGACCGTAAGACTGGGGGCAACTCCCCCAGCAGGCCGATCAATCGATCGACCGTAAGGCTGGGGGCAACTCCCCCAGCAGGCTGACAAATCGATCGACCGTAAGGCTGGGGCAACTCCCCCAGCAGGCCGACCATTCGATCGCCCGTAAGGCTGGGGACAACTCCCCCAGCAGGCCGATCAATCGATCGCCCGTAAGGCTGGGGGCAACTCTCCCAGCAGGCCGACCAATCGATCGACCGTAAGGCTGGGGGCAACTCCCCAGCAGGCCGATCAATCGATCGACCGTAAGGCTGGGGCAACTCCCCCAACAGGCCGACCAATCGATCGACCGTAAGGCTGGGGGCATCTCTCCCAGCAGGCCGATCAATCGATCGACCGTAAGGCTGGGGGTAACTCCCCCAGCAGGCCGGTTACCCGATCAACCATAAGGCTTGGGACAACTCCCCCAGCAGGTTGATCGATCGATCGACCGTAAGCATGGAGGTAGCTCCCCTAGCCGACCGACCGACCCAATCAACCATAAGGCTGGGGTCATCTCCCCCAGTAGGTTGGTCAATCGATTGACCGTAAGCTTGGGGTAGCTTCTCCAACCGGTCGACCGACCCGACCGACCGTAAGGCTGGGGGCGACTCTCCCAGCAGTTCGATCACCCGATCGACGTAAGGCTGGAGGCAAGTCCTCCAGCAAGATGATCACCTGTTCGGCCTGGAATCCAAGTACAACCCTGGGCAGTCCGAACGTCTGTTCGACCATGAACCCGGAAACATTCCCTTGGGCGTCTGCCTAGTAGACCGATCATCAGCAAGGGCGGCCCGATTCTCCGAAACCCGTCTGCTCTAAACATTTTGGGCGGGATTACGGGAGGGGCATACCATTACAGTACGAAAGAAAGAAACGTTTTCAGGAGGCAGTTTGGTCAAATATAGACCTATACATTACAGAAGCACGACAGAAAGCCGAAAATTCGTATACAAATCGACAAAACAAAAGGGGAGCTGGTGGGCTAAGCCCCTCCTTCTTCCTGGGCAACTGGAGCAATGGTGGGAGCACCACTCGGTTGATTAGTAACCCCGGGACGGTCGGTGCCAGCCTCCTCCTCACTATCAGAATCCATCCGAAACTCCTCAACCCGGACCCCCGAATGCGGGAACCTCCGCTGGATCTCGGACCGACAGCAAGCAAACCCCTTCTCATACACCTTATACATCTCCCCGGTGACGAAGTACGTGGCATACTCATCCACAGCCTCCTTGGAAATGCGCTCAGGATCTACCTCTTCCAGCTCCTTGACCTGTGCCTTGAGTACGACAACCCGCCGCTGGTGCTCTACCCACTGTTTCTCACTGTCTCGAGAGACTGTGTCGAGCCTCGCCAAGGGAGCTCATTCCCACTCTTCCACCACCCTAAGGATACTTTCAAGCTTCGTGACGTTAGCCTCCTCTGCTGGACCCCCGACTGCTCGTGCCTCGGTGGCCTTCTCTAGCTCAGCGATCCGATCCTCGACCTTTAACTTTTCGGCTAGCGCCAGAGCCCGCTCTGTGTCCGACCTCTCCAGGTTAGATGAGAGCTCGGACATTCGGGTCTCCAATGACCTGACATAGACCTCGGTGTCCTGAGCCGTATCGTTGGCACCCTCCTTGGCTACCGACCTCTTGGCGCAGCCGGCCCCTGCGTTTGCGAGCTCGGACATTCGGGTCTCCAATGACCTGACATAGACCTCGGTGTCCTGAGCCGTATCGTTGGCACCCTCCTTGGCTACCGACCTCTTGGCGCAGCCGGCCCCTGCGTTTGCGAGCTCGGACATTCGGGTCTCCAATGACCTGACATAGACCTCGGTGTCCTGAGCCGTATCGTTGGCACCCTCCTTGGCTACCGACCTCTTGGCGCAGCCGGCCCCTGCGTTTGCGAGCTCCACGAATTGGCACCTCATCGAAAGGCCGACCGAGGACAACTATGTCAAGGGAAAAGGACAGGTTAGAGGATCCCATAGAAAGCAAGGTGCATTGGCGCATAAAGGTTCTACCTGCTAGCCGGCCTGTATCACGACGGCCGCGAGTCGGTCGCCCTTCACCGCATCCAACATGGATTGGTCCTGAGGCAAGCAACTATTCTCAGCTAGCCGTGCCGCTACCCCACAGTCGGAGAAGACAGACTCCTCCAGTCCCACCGAAAAACGAGGGCGGAGCAACCCCTCCTCGATACCGTAGGAGATCAGCCTCGACTAACCTGAACACGCCCAAGGACCGCTCATAATCTTCCGGAAGCGGCCCCGAGCGAGATAGAGAGAGCCTGCCCCATCACTCGTCCGGGGAGGCTGGACGGAAGCATCAAGGGGGGAGTGCCCCTGGGCACAACAGGGACCCGAGCCCTCTTTTGCCCGCTCCCTCCCTGGACCGGGGGCAACTGCTCCCTCGCTCGCTTCACGCCAGCTTCGAAAGATACAGCGGCTAGTTTCTTTCGAACCTCCAAGACATGATCCCCCCTCCATGGGTTGGGATTGGGCATGGAGGCCAGAATAGAAGGCTGAGAAGAACCCTTGTCAAACCCGTCTGCAAAAATAGGACAAGTCAGAGAGACGACCCTACTCAAGATCGATCCGCTCAACAAACACTCTAAACGAAGGGTTCCAAGGAGACTCACCGACGGGCCACACAGTCAACGTCAGGGCATGATCCGAGAAGAGGACGTAGATCCTTCGGTCGGCTACTGGAATGGCCAACAAGCTGTTAACTGCCTTTGGCCTCTACGTCGGTGAGTTCCCCCAACTCGAGGGCCAACGAGCTTGCTTCCCCCCATCAGACCGAAAAATCCACGTCGGTGAGTTCTCCCAACTGAAGGAAAGCCGACGAAGACAAACTCCCCCTTCTAGTGCTTCAGGGAAGATGGCAGCCCCAACACCAAGCTCTTCTTCGGACGGACACTGATGTATATACATGCATCCGACTTGTGGTGGCTCATGTAAAGAATTGTACGAAGAGGCGAAGGGTCGGCTCTATACCACGGAGCATGCAGAGCACGATGAACCCCACAATAGAACCGACGGCATTGGGGCAGAACTGATACAGGGCAAGACCATGGGCCCTCAGGAGCACAACGATAAAAGGGTGAAGAGGAAACCACAACCCGAACCAATAGATCTGTTCATACACCCCGACTTCACAACGGCCTGGGAAGCAGACACTCTCATCTTTTTCAGGGGCCCAGACAGAGCACGGGGGGCGAAGGTAACTAGAATGGAGTTGCCCGATCGAAGTAGCACAAACCATCAACAGCCATGCCAACACCTCAGAAGGCACCCCGGAGAGATCACCCCGATGTCGGCAGATCTCCGTGACTGATCCTTGGGGCGGGGCGGGAGGGTCGATAGTGGTTGCTTGACCTACGGTGGAGGAAGAAGAGGATGATGTGGGACACATGACGCGGTGTTGGAAAGGGCTGGGGGATGAAGAAGAAAAAGACAGCGATAAAGAGGCAGAACCCTCGTACACTGATCCACCGCTTCCCTTTATACCACTCCCTCGAGGCCCTCCACTCCATTACGGGTTGTCTACCTGAGCACACGCGTCGACATCCCGCAGGGCACGGCACATCAAATCCCGCAAGGCGCAGCACCATGATGGCTTCCATTTAATGATGCTGCCTCGACTGACACAACCGTCAAAATCCACACAAGTCACATCGCCCGAACCGAACCGGCAGAATCTGAACGGCCCGAGCGATGAGGGCAATTGATATGACCATTCCAAGATGGGCCAAGATCGAACGTCCCAGCCTATGTCGCAAGAAGGTGGACCTAAAGGAGAGCAGGCCAGTCGACGAATCCCCCCACAAAGACTTGGAGTCGGGTCGGCCTCGACCGACGCGGACATCCCCATCAGCCCACGTCAACAGGAGCTAACCACTCCCCTTAGTGTGTGTCCCCTTAATCACCATTAATGGACCCCATTACGCCCACCTTCATGACCCATGAAGACGCCATCAAAGAGGCGGATCATGTGGGAAGAAGTGGGGGGACGTTGAGGAGGTGCGAACGTGGGAAGACTTTTATAAAGGGACTCGAGGTATAACATACAGAAGGGGGACTTTCGGGATACCGAAACACCAAGGTATTCTACTCACACGACCTATTCCATGACCATACATTTCCTCTCCATAACTTGACCAGAGGACTCGTGTATTGGCCTCCCCGTGAGCCATACCGATCCCACCGAGCATCCTTCAGATCCGTTATGACTTAGGCATCGGAGGGGACTTGGTCGGAACCAAGGTCCGACCCTCTTGACGAGCTTCTTCATCTATTTAGGTCAAGCAGATCTAGCGATGCTGAGGCTACCCCTCAGCATCTTCCTAGCCGAAACCGAGCATCCTCAATCACGAGCCTACTCGCCCCCACCACAAGGAGGTCGTCGCTGTGTCGAGGCTACCTTTCGGCAAGCCGACGCGAGGATCCGTGCGTCCCTCGATCAGTGGACGTGCCTTCAACCGATCCCGGAGGTCCCACGTGTCCCCCTTGACCACGTTGACCTCGAGCCCTATGGTCAATAATACAGCGGTGATAAAACACCCCGAAACAGGTATGATAGTGACATTAGGTGCATATGAAGATCACATGTTTTAAAACCATAATTATCTGATTAGGGTGAGTTTGGTTTTACTCCATTGCAAATCCAGGCCAATTATCGATGTCTACCATGTATTTCAATCATGTTGTCATAACTATATCGCTATGATTTCTAGAGTATGGAAGTCCATCAAATCCTAATAACATCTTTATGTCGTAAGTCGATTATATGATGGCCTAGTTTCCATGGATCAAACTTATTACTCTAATAAGTTTATCCATTTTACCTTTACCAAGGATTTACTATAGACCCAAATCAACTTCAGGCTATACTAAACTCCCATACTAGAGGATACAAACTCTATCTCGACTGCCACCTCCCTTTGCACGTGTTGAACTATAGCCAACAATTACCTAGGAATGATTGCATCATCATTGGTTAGTAAAATCCAAAGTGAAATCCTCCCACATGTCAGGTTCTGTAGCGTGTTTCAAAGACTATTTGCACCAGTCGTCACTTGAAAGCTTCTCTTGACTATGAGTGTATGATACCATATAGAAGCTTCTCTGTAAGTTCTTTTATTAGCTTGTACTCTAACAAGCACTGTCCACAATCTCATGATATCTCCACATTGACAGCTATGCTATAATCTATTACCATCTCAATGGTAAAGATCAATGCATACTAATCTACACAAAATATCAATATCTCATCTTGAATTCTTACAACTAGGAACATTTTGGATTGTTCTTAATCATATCGATTAGGCCTCATTATCATAATCTCAATATAATATAAATCTCCAATACAATCTTAGGACTTTATCTATCTAATTATGTATTAATGTACACACACATATTAATAAATCATAGAGATAAAGAGTACTAAATAGCATACTATTTTTTGAACAAGATGTGTCGATTACAATAATTTTCTTAATAACATACATATTCCAACAGATTTCTCCCCCAACACACACACACACACACACAACACAACACACACACACACACACACACAGAGAGAGAGAGAGAGAGAGAGAGAGAGAGAGAGAGAGAGAGAGAGAGAGAGAGAGAGAGAGAGAGAGAGAGAGAGAGAGAGAGAGAGGGAGGGAGAGGGAGAGAGAGAGAGATTGTATGTGCGTGTGTGTTTTGTGTGTGCGTGAAAAGTGTTTCTAAGGTGACTACTTATATAATTATTTATGGAGTCAACCTAAAACATATAATGTGATCCTTTGTTTATGTTCCACTCCGTTCATTATAATTTGAATGCTTCAAAATGGTTGTTCATGAATGATACTTTTTAACCATTGATCAAGTGTCCTTATTTATTCTATTGTTAAGAAAATATTCCTTTTGTAACCACTTAATGCACGGTAAAACACATTAAAAGTGTATGATTTTTTGTAACATGCATTTGGAGATATATATAGATCATAATGAATGGAGCGAATCATCTAAATAATTAGTGCATTGTGTGATTTGAGGTGATTTCTTTAATAATTATCTAAGGAGTCACATTAGGTGTGTGTATATATATATGGATGAGGGTGACCTTCTTGGTGAGGATTCTTAAGATATGTCTGAGGTTGATGAGGAGATCATCGTGGAGGACTTGGATGGCTGGCCTCCTTTGTGCCCTGTTGGGGAGGCCACCCCCTCTCCTCTTAGGCATATGTCTTCGGACCCGTCCTTAGATGCCAGGTCTTCCTCCGCTAGCCATGTTTCTTCCTGTGGTCCTAGTGTCATGCGGCGCCCTCCGGTGGTGACTAGGAACCACGGCAAGTCTGCCATTGTTGATGTTCGTCCTCCCTTTCTGATGGTTATAGACAACCCGGCATGGGTGGTAATGGTGGCTGAAATGGGCATGAAATCGAAGTCAAAGAAGGAGCCTGCACATGTGGCTCATCAGGTGACTACGCGCTTGAGGGACGGCTCCGTGGCAGGGGACACTTTCGCTGGTCTTAGTAGCCTGAAACTTTGATGTGCAGATTTGCGCCTTCCCTGGGTCTATCTTGATCGTGTTTGCATTTTCTGTTGTTGTGTAGTAGTGTTGCAATTGGTATTGTTGTGGGGCGTGGCTTGTCGCCATGTTTTCTTTGTATGTGCGGACGGGCAACTTTGGTCTGATGTGGGTGCTTTTGAGTTGTATGGTTTTGGGGGCGGGTGTTTTGGTCATTGGTTCTGGCGCTTGGTGACTACTTCACAACCTCTCGCAAGTCTATGCTCTTGGCTATATGTCCTACCATTCCCTTGGTTCATATGAATACATATTCACTTACTTTTCATATATATACTAGTCATAAAACGTGCCCTCGGGCACGTTTCATTTCAGAAATCCCCTCAAATTTTTTCCCCCACCAAAATTTATACGAACAAAAATTTAGCCTCGGCGCAGGCGCCAGGAAAAAATTTAACCCGGGCCAAAAGAGAAACCTTCGAAAATGAGGGGGGGAAGTGCATAAGTGTAGGTGTGTGTAGGGTATTAGGGTAAAAAGTGAAATTGGAGGGTTTTTTTAGCAAAACGGGGAAAAGGGCGGTATTCTGTGCAGATGTAGTGATTGTTGGGGGTTTTTTGAATTAAATCTTGACCTTTGTATGCAAATGACTTGGATGCATCCTGATCGTTGTTGGTGACTGGAACTTGTCCCAGTCAGCCCTAGGATTCAAGGAGGCCATTCGGGGTTTGACATTGACTAGCAGACCCGTCCCTCCCTCTGAGGTTATTAGACGGGAGATTGCCTTTCTTAGGGCCTCGCCTGACTTCCACTTGCGTTCTGATCTCATATGTCGAGACCATACCCTTTCCCGTACTCTTGCTTCTAGCCTTGATTGTGAGGAGAGCCAGGCTAGACAGAAGAGCCGACAGTCTTGGCTCTCCCTGGGGGATAAGAACACCAGCATCTTTGATGCTGCATCCAGGGATCGCGTGGCCAGCAACAGCCTCATCCACTTGATTAGCCCTGGAGGGAGGCATGCCACTATGATTGACTCTCTCCGGTCTGAGGCGGTTGATTTCTTCACCTCTCTTTTCAATCAGGACTCTTACTGCTTCTCCTTCCCTGAGGTTATTCCCAAGCGCATCCTCTCCCCTGGTGCCCGTGATTGGATCGGGAGAGGGGTCTCTAATACTGAGATCAAGGAAGCTCTCTTCTCTATGGATGTGGATAAGTCCCCGGGGCCTGATGGCTTCCCCCCCATGTTTTTTCAGGTGCTCTGGGGGGTTGTGGGAGATGATGTTACCCGGGCTGTGCTCTCCTTCTTCAGCTCTAGTAGTATCCTCAAGCAGATCAACCACACTTTTCTTACCCTTGTCCCAAAATCCCCCAACACCTCCTCCCTGGGGGACTATCGTCCTATCTCATGTTGTAATGTTGTCTACAAAATCATCTCCAAGGTCCTTAGTCAGCGGTTAGCTACTGTCATTCCTGGCCTGATCTCTTGGAACCAGTCGGCTTTCATCAAGGGCAGGCTTATCTCTGAGTCATCCCTCCTGGCCCATGCGCTTATTCGGGACTTCTCTGCTTCTATGGGCGCCCATGCCTGTATTCAGCTGGATCTGCGGAAGGCCTTTGATAGCATCAACCGCGAGTTCATCTTCTACTTCCTCTCCTGTCTCAGATTCCCTCCCTCCTTTACTGCCTGGGTCAAGGTTTGTGTTGACTCCCCTTCGTTCTCGGTGCTTGTTAATGGCTCCCCCGCTGGCCACTTTTGGAGTAATAGGGGGGTTCGGCAAAGGGGACCCGATCTCCCCCTTCCTCTTCGTCGTCATGATGGAGGCTTTCACTCTTCTGATGGACCGTGCCTCCATTCGCCCTCCTAAGAGGGGTAGCCCGCTAATCCCTTCCCATCTTCTCATTGCTGATGACATGTTGGTCCTTTGTAAAGCGGAGCCTGATTCTTTTGAGGAGCTTGGTTGGGTGCTTTCTTCTTTTCACTGTCTTATTGGGCTGGAGGTGAACATGACAAAGAGCAAGCTGATTCTTAGCAAGGGGTGTAGTATTGGTGATGATCTCTCCCTCCTTGGCATCCTGATCTCCGTCCCTCCTGTCAGGTACCTTGAACTCCCCCTCTCGTCCACTTATCCTGTCGCGAAGCATAATTCTAGTCTTGTGGACAAATGCATAGCCAAGATTGATGGTTGGTCGTCTAGACTTCTTTCTACTTCTGGACGCATTGAGCTGGTCCGTACTGTCATCCATGGTTTTGTCTCCTATTGGATACAGTCATTCCGCATCCATGCCTCCATCCTTTCTGAGATTGACTGGTTGTGTAGGGACTTCATCTGGGGTTCCAAACTTCATCTGTGGCGTTGGAAGGACATGTGTCTCCCCAAGTGTGAGGGGGGTATTGGTCTCCGGTCCCTTTCGGAGGTGGGGGTGGCTGCTGGAGCCAAGCTCCTCTGGAGGCTTCTTTACTCACCCTCTCCATGGGCTTCCTACATGCGGGCTAAGTATTTGAAGCATACTCCTCTCTTTCTTTGCGAGGCCTCTGCATTGGACTCTGGTTCGTGGAAACATGTTCTTCGCTGCCGTAATAGTGCTGTCTCCTGCTTCCGTCGTGTTGTGAGGGATGGATGCTCCTCGTCTTTTTGGTACGATCCCTGGCTTCCATGTGGTCCTCTTGCCAGACTCTCTGCCCCTCCTGGCTCCCTGCGATTTCGGTGTGTTGCTGACTTCTGGGATGGCATTTCCTGGTGCCTTCCTGCCTGCATTGCCCACCTCCAGCACCATCTATCCAATTCTTCTCTTCAGAGTGGGTCCGATTTTTGGGAGTGGACTTCTGCGGGGGGCTGCTCTCTCTGCTCTGCCTGGTCTTCCACTCGTCACTCGGCCCCCCTCCAGCCTGGCTGCTCTGTGTTGGTTCCCTGGGCATGTGCCTAAGTTCTCACTCACCCTACTCCGTGCCCTCTCAGACCGCCTCCCCACCTCTCTCTGCTTGCCAGGCATGGCATCTTGGGTCACTCGCCATGCGTACTCTGTGACTCTCACCTGAGTCTGCTCGTCATGTGTTCTTCTGATGCGACTACAGTGCTTTTGTCTGGGTAGTTTGCAAGCTTCGGCTTGGTCTTCCTTCCTGCTCCAAATCCATTACCGTTGATGCTCACATGTTGAGACATAGATTTGGATCACGAGGGAAAACCTCCCCACGGGGTAAGTTCTCCATGCTTGTCTTCTCTGCGGTTGTTTGGCATATCTGGCGGGAGCGAAACAGCCGGATCTTCCGCTCCAGGGCATCCCCTAAAGATGCTCTCCTCGCCAAGATCTCCTCTGACGTTTTTGATGCTATGGTCTCTTGTGACCTTAAGGATGTTGAGTCTGTTGATCGCCCTATTTTTGGGAACTGGTGGCTTTCTTAGGCCGTTTTTTGTGTGCCCCCAGTACATTTCTCTCTTTTCTTGATGCTTGCCTGGTAGTGCTAGTGTGAGGTGACTGCTTCCCAGCCTCTCCCTTGCCTTCTCTGCTTGTTGGCTTATACACACTCACTTACCTTTCAATAAATAAATAAATAAATATATATATATATGATCATGCTGCCATGCTCGTATATTTACTGCCTAAAGTCATCTCTAAACCCAAACCCTTCAAGTTTTATAACTCGTGGACCTCACTCCCAGGTTTTAAAGACGTGATCTGCAACTTCTGGAGCCGGTCTTATGGAACCTCAGACCTATGTGGCCTTCACAATAAACTTTGATCCTTAAAAATGCCCTTGAAGGCTTGGGCGGCTGGTAACATGAATGTTAGATATGTCAACATTTGCCGAGCTCGGCTTCAAAGAATTCAGAGCAACCCTTTATTAAAAAATGACCCTGAGCTTCAGAGGCAGGAGGTCTTGGCATCCAAAGATCTGGGGATGGCCCTGAAAATGGAGGAGGAGGATCTACGGCAAAAAAGCCGTCAAAATTGGCTCACTTTGGGGGATAGGAATTCCAAGTTTTTTTATACGGCTATGAAAGCCCGGCAATGTTATAATACTTGCATCACCTTATTACTGCTGAAGGTAATATGAATGCCAATATCGATGCTCTTCGTAAGGAGGCTCCAATATTCTATCAAAAATTATACTGTCAAGAAGACTATTAGGATGTCTTCCCTAATGTAATCCCTAAACAGAAGATAACTGATGAAGCTGCCAGTTGGATGGATATGCCTGTTACTCCAGTTGAAATCAAGTGTGCCTTATTCCAGATTGATAAAGACAAAGCTCCAGGACCGGACGGCTTTAATGCCAATTTCTTCCAGCACAATTGGGACATTATAGGTGCTGATGTTATCTCTGGTATCTCTAATTTTTTATAACAGGTAGAATGCCTCCCTCTGTTAATCATGCTTTCTTGACACTTGTACCTAAGAATGCTAAGGCGTCTGTTCTGGGGGATTACAGACCTATAGCTTGCTGCAATGTCCTCTATAAAACTATTAGCAAGATTTTATGCAATAGGCTGAAACATGTTATTTCAGATCTTATATCCCCAAATCAGGCTGCTTTCTTGAAAGATAGGTTGCTGGCAGATTGCACTCTCCTTGCTCATGAACAGATTCGTGATTTTAGCAATCTAATGGGGGCAAGGACTTGTATTAAACTGGATCTACGAAAGGCGTTTGACAGTGTTAACAGGGCATTTATTATCTTCCTCCTACACCAGCTGGGATTCAAGGCCACATTCATCAATTGGATCTCCCAATGTATATCTACTCCTATGTTCTCTGTTCTTGTTGACGGCTCGCCTGAAGGGTACTTTGATTCTAACAGAGGTTTGCGTCAGGGAGACCCACTTTCCCCGTATCTATTTGTGCTCGTCATGGAAGCCTTCTCCATGCTATTGGCCATTGCTGAATCCTCAGGTGCTATACATCTTATGCGTAGATCGGGATCTATATCACATCTGCTCTTTGCTGACGATCTACTAGTTTTCTGCCGTGCTAATTCACACTCTCTTCTTGGGCTCAAAGAATTGCTGGATAACTTTTACCACCTTTCTGGGTTGCAGATTAATTGGGATAAATCCTCGGCCATTTTCAGTAAGGGGGTCCGTAATCCAAGGGGAATATCTGAGATTCTTGGCATTAAAATGGTAACTTCCTTCACTACCTATCTTGGACTCCCTCTTTCTTCTAACTATCCTAAAGCCTCCTTGTTTTCACGTCTTGTTGATAAATGTAAGAAGAGGCTTCTAGGTTGGTCCTCCACACTACTGTCTATCTCTGGGAAAATTGAGCTTGTACGTTCTGTCATTTACGGAATGGTGGCTTTCTGGATGCAAGCTTACTGCTTTCCGCATTCTGTTATTAGATCGATAAACTCAGCTTGCAGGAAATTTATTTGGAGGAAAATGACTGGCTGGTCCTGGAAAGATATGTGCACACCTAAGAAGGAGGGAGGTGTCGGGTTGAGGCAACTTTCGGATTTGAATGTAGCTGCTGGTGTTCGTCTGACTTGGAGAGTCCTATCTAATAAGGGCATCTGGGCCCACTACATGAGGAAGCACTATGAAACTGTGGATAATGGATTCTATATGGCTAAACCAATCCCTACCAACTCTGGAACCTGGAAGTACATTCTAAAGAGCCGTCATATATCACAAAAGCTTATTAAACGGTCTATCAAGGATGGTAAATCAACGTTATTCTGGCATGATAACTGGCACCCTAGGGGGCCACTTCACCTCCTTCAAGCTCCATTGGCAGGTACCAAACTATCTCGGGTGGGGGATTTTTGGACATGCACACAATGGGAAAATGTTCCGGTCATTAATAGCATTGGCAACCCTCTACATAATATAACCCCAAGTGAAGGTACTGATGAATGACATTGGATTAATGGGCGGCAATCCAGCTTCCGTGCGGCCTGGGAGCAAGCTAGAACGCCTGGGAGCCCCTTCCGTTACTTTGATGTTGTGTGGCATCCACATCACGTGCCAAATATGTCCATTGCATTATTGCGAGCTCTCCGGGGTAAGTTGCCTACTAAAGATCGGCTACATTTTTCGGGTAAAATATCTGACAATTCCTGTGTGCTTTGTGACCGAAATGTTGAAGAGAGTATTGATCATGTATTTTTTGAATGTGAGTACACCAAATATATCTTAATCCGGAGCTTACTCAAGCTTGACATCTCCAGTTTTGTGCCACCCTCTATCACTGGAGTTTGTGACTTGATCCTTCTAAAGTATAAGAAGAAGAACATGGTGGGTGTGCTGGCCAAAATAGTCCTGTCCTCAATGGTTTGGCACATTTGGAATCAGCGCAATAAACGAATTTTTGAAGGAAGACTGGCCACTAAAACAGCTCTTTTTGAAGAGATCGCCTCTGATGTAAAGATTTGTCTTAGCGGTTTGGATATAGAAGAAGCCTCGGACTCTGAGGCCTTTGTTAATTGGGGGCTTCTCAATGTCTGACCACTTGTGTATTTTGTTTACTTCTAGCAAATTGTATGTATATTCGTGTACTTCAAGTAGTAATAGATGATGGTAATCTGTAGGGGGTGACGGCGCTTGTGCCCGCTCCCCTCTCTTTTTATTATCCATATTGCTTACTTGCGGGTTGCCTTGTATATATCTTTCAGATTTAATAAAGACTTATTCAACTTGCCATATATATATATATATATATATATATATATATATATATATATATATATATATATATATATATATATATATATATATATATATATATATAAAACATCTTCTTCGATTGTCCATTCTCAAATTACATCATGCATCGAGCCCTACTCAAGCTAGGGGTGAAGGGACCGGCTGTGCTTACACTCCCAGTACTCGGATCCTTCTACCTGGTGAAATTTGAGAAGAAAGGAGCGTTGGGATTGCTTGCAAAAACTGTGCTTGGTGCAGTGGTTTGGCATCTGTGGCGTGAGCGCAACAGAAGGGTGTTTGAAAACAAAATGAAGTCCAAGACTGCTGTTTTTGATGAGATTTCTGAAGACATTCATATTGCCCTTTGCAATTTGCATGAAGCTGAGGACGAGGCTCTCACAGCTTTGGAAAATTGGGATATACGAGATGCGGGTTGATCATGTTGACAACTTGGTGCATTCGGCCTCTTGGTGCATCCGGCCATCAGCTGTATTTTATTTGTGGCCTTCAACTGTTCAGTCTAGAATCTGGCCTTCAACTGTTAAGTTCGACTTCTTGGTGTTAAATCTAGCATCTAGCATTCAACGGTTCAGTTCGGCTTCTTGGTGCAGCCGGCCTACATCAGGATTTTATTTGTGGTTTTATATGAGTGTGTATCATGTACTGTACTTTGTAGAGTATGGTGGTTCTGTTCATGGTTACTAGACTTAATGTTCTAGGGTGACGACGCCTGTGTCCTATCCCCTAACCATAGAGTCTTGTATTCATTGACTAACCACATTGTAACTACTTCCGCTATCTAATATAGATGCTAAATTACTTTGCATATATATATATATATATATATATATATATATATATATTCTTAGCAGGAGCTTACTCAAGTTGGGTGTATCAGACCCCATAGAGCCTTTGCTATCTAAAGTGGGGGACTACTTCCTATCTCATTTTGCTAGGAAAGATACAATCAGTATGCTGGCTAGAACAACACTTTCATCTATTGTTTGGCATGTCTGGAAAGAGAGGAACATGAGGATTTTCGAAGACTCTAAAAGGACTAAAACTCAGCTATTTGACAAGATAGCTGAGGACATCAGAATTATCCTCAGAGACCAAGATTCTTGTGCACCTGATGCTAGGCAAGCCATGAAAAACTGGGAGTTCAGAGATGCAGGCTGATTTTTGTTGTACCGTTTCGACGCATTCGGTACGTTATGGGATAGAAGAGGGGGGTGGGAATATGTTAGTGGAGAGTGACGGCGCTTGTGCCCTATCCTCTCTCTCTCTCTCATGATCCCCTCCCCAATTCTATCTATTGTCTTCTTTGTACAATTTTACTATTGTTAATAAAGATCCACACTAACTTTCCTATATATATATATATATATATATATATATATATATATATATATATATATATATATATATATATATATAGGTAAATCTTCATGTGAGAACATTTCGCACGGTGCGAAAATGTTTTTATCTTTTTTTTGAAATTTTTTTTTTCAAAAATTCTTTTTTCCACCCTCATTATATGTTGTTATATCCCCCTCAAAAAATAATGGTTGAGAAATAATGTCATTTGGCCTTCGATCAAGGCATTTCATCAAATTCGCACGTTTTGAGACCGTTAAATTTGTAACGGGTGGATGTGTGCTCTAATGCCCAACGGGTTCACCCATTATTTTCCCTGGGGAATATAATTGTATGGATTAAACATCAAAAAAAGAATTTTTGAAAAAAAAAATTTCAAAAAAATAAAAAAAATGTTTTCGCACGGCATTTCGCACCACTTTTTCGCAATGGAAGATTGCCATATATATATATATATATATATATATATATATATATATATATATATATATATATATATATATAGGTTGACTAGGGTCCATTCGGATGGATCAAACATGCGGATCCATCCAAGTGGAATTTAAAGTTAGACAATGTAAATAGAAAATCCGACCGTTGGATGTCATCTAACATGTTTAAACTAGCTCCAAACAAAATTTCAACTAATTTGGACATGTTTTGCCCATGCATCAAGTGGTTGCAAAATCGATGTTTTTGAATAGTTATAAAATCGGCTAATTTTGCAACCACTTGATGCATGGGCAAAACAAGTCCAAATTAGTTGAAATTTTGTTTGGAGCTAGTTTAAACATCTTAGATGACATCCAACGGTCGTATTTTCTATTTACATTGTCTAACTTTAAATTCCACTTGGATGGATCCGCATGTTTGATCCATCCGAATGGATCCTAGTCAACATATATATATATATATATATATATATATATATATATATATATATATATATATATATATATATGAGGAGGGATCAAATGACCCCCAAAAATAACCCCCTAAAATGACCCCCTATCAAAAATCTTATGCCCCCCATTTTTTCGGAAGATCCGAACCGTTCATCTTGATCTCCACCCTCTAAATATCTTACCCACCAATTTTCAACCAGATCCCATGTGTTTTACCCGTTCATCCATCCGACCCAAATTTAACGGTTTCGCATGAATAGAACTTTTGCGAATGGTTGATGAAGGGGTAAAACACATGGGATCGGGTTGAAAATTGGTGGGTAAGGTATTTAGAGGGTGGAGA